>CM031959.1:8149905-8524905 GCA_018749465.1 Paracanthobrama guichenoti
CCAAGGGTGATAACTATAAAGATGTAGTTCTAAAAATAGTTCTAAATATAAAACTAATAAACGGAGCAATTCCAATAGGGTCCCCACTCCATCGGTGCTCAAGCCCTAAATATAGTTGACAGCATAACTATAACAATAACTGCACAGAGAAGCAATATTTATTTATTTTGTTCAGCTCATGAACGATAAAAACATTGACAGCCAATCAGAATCCGTCCTGTTTTAAAGAGCTCTAGCATTTAAACCTGCAGACGACTCTCTATAGTTATCATTCTTGGTGTGAATGGGCCTTTAATTAAATACTGTTATACTTCAGTCCGAAAGCATTTTCCATATAGGAAATTAGAATGTCAAAATTATGAGCTGATATGTTTTTCTCTTCAAACTAAGCAAATCATTTTTACTACTTATTTGTAACTTTTGTTTCAAAAATCTTCTTGATTTCATTCTTGTTTGAAGAGAAAAACATTTTTATTGTGTTTTAAAGATCAAAATATTTGTGAAGCGGTTCTTAGACAGAACATCTGACGGTCAAGAGGTGAGTTTTGCTTTTATACGCTCTAAAAAATGCTGGGTTAAAAAAAAGGATGTTTTTGTGTGAATACCGCAACAACTATTTAGTAAAGCGGTACACTCAAAAATGCTGGGTTAAAAACAACCCAAGTTGGGTTGAAAATGGACTAACCCAGTAATTGGGTTGTTTTAAGCAAACATTTAACCCATCCGCTGGGTTAAAATAACCCATTTACTGGGTTAAAACAACCCAATTGCTGGGTTAGTCCATTTTCAACCCAACTTGGGTTGTTTTTAACCCAGCATTTTTTAGAGTGTACCCTCGCAGCCTCATTTCTGTAAACTCAACATGTTATGACAATGCTAGCGGATTTCAGCTATATATAGGTCACAAATTGGCCAACCTGCATAAAACTATACCTTTACTCATTCTGCTTTTTAAATATCCTTTTAAATTCAGATCTTCTTTTTAGGACATTATGAGCCATTTCACATATCCTAATTCAAATGCAATTCTCTCAACCTCTCTTTCGGCATATGACAAGATAAAACAAAAAGAGCGTATAAGCAAAGAATTAGTGCTGAAACTGAGCAAAGAGGAAAAATCCTCAGGGAAGGAAAGTGAAAGTAAATAAATCAGAACCATAAAAACATGGCCGACTTTTTTGTAAACTCATGTTGTCTGTTTGTATATGCAATATATTTTGATCATTGTGTTTCTTTGTTAGCAGGTTATTGACAATATCCGGCTTAAATGTATTTCTGTTAGTTATTAAACCATGTTTTTGAATGCCATTTTACAATACCACCGTCTAGTTTAACCTAATAATTAATATAATAATGAATTAAATGTAATAAAAAGTGCTGTGTTTTTAAACACAATTAATTTGAATAATGATTATAAGCAAGAAGGTGGTGGTACAGGTTTTAGACTAAAGTACTTGAAAAAAATTTGATTACAACTAGGATTGTAATGAGATTACACTTAAAACATGAATTGAATGCAATTAATTATGAAGACAATACAAGTTATAAAAATACAATTTGAAATTACTATAATATATAAATTAATACTATCATGCCAATATAATACATAATTAAATGAATATACTTAATTATATAAATAAGTTATATTAATTTAATAAATTAACAATAAATATATTATTTTGATTTTATTTAATATTTAATTAAATAAATTAAAAAAACTGGTATTGATGGTGTTCTTTATTGTTAATAATATAGCTAACTGAAGGCTTTATTTCATTAGGTTAATAATTCAAATCAGAATTGAATCTCAAGCTTGTGAATCGAAACTGAAATGGAATCGAATCATGAAATTCATGTCAATACCCAGCCCTAATTATTTATAATGATATATTTCCTGTAGCAAAATAGCAACATTTTGATAGTTATGATTTGTTTATGATTCAAATGATGAGATTATCATATTCATAATTGATTCGCTGCACCGACAAAAATCATGATTAAATATAATAAAACCCTACATAACAAACAAACAAAATGCATACTGTTCTTTCAAACTTCTTGTAGCCTGCAAAACTAAACAACAACCATGTTTTGCTCTAAACTACACGTTTACAGAAAATGAAATGCTGAAGTGGCAGTGGGCAGCTGCCCGGTCCTCTAGAGAAGGGGAGAACAGAGCGGCCCTCTCTGCTCAGTCACCTGAGCTCATTATGCTGAAAGCACTCGCTGGCCAAACAGACACACCGGCTGATGTGAGGAAATGGCAGTGTGATTAATGTGGCCTAAATTGAGTTGCGTTTGCTGTGCCCCCGTCCCAGTTAAACCAGTCGCTGGTCATCAGCCTCAAACTGCCACACTGTACCCATGAATTACACACACCTGCCCACATCAAGCATCACATGGACGTGGAGCCATGCGACAGCCTACAGCTTTGCGCTTATAATGAATGCGTCAGACATGGGAGAGCCTGAGAAATAAAAAGCACATTTCACAAGATGATTAAAGGAGGAAAGCTTTTGTTTTCTTTGTGCAAATCAAATGATAGGCATATCAAACGTTGCAGAGTGCTATTTAATGCCATCTAGTATAGCACAGTCACACACACATACATATACATGCAAAGAGAGAGAATTTCCCAAGGAAACACAGTTGAAAAAGCCAGTGAGAGCGAGAGAGAGTGAGAGAGAGAGCGAGAGAGCGAGAGAGAGAGAGAGAGAGAGAGAGGCCCCCGGTACCTGCCTATATAGTCTCCTCTCTCCAAATGTTTATTTTGGATCAGACTGGTGGCCAACTGGTTGCAATTGACCCTCTACAGGGACGAGTTAGTGAGCGAACATGAAACTTTTCCTTTTGGGAGAGAGGAGGGGAAAGCCACACACATACTGCAGGCTCAGACACGCAAGCACACATGCAAATGAGAAAACAGACCCCCACAAACAAAAAGTACAAAAAGTTTAAAAAGAGAGAGAGAGAGAGAGAGAGAGAGAGAGAGAGAGAGAGAGAGAGAGAGAGAGAGAGAGAGAGAGAGAGAGAGAGAGAGAGAGAGAGAGAGAGAGAGAGAGAGAGAGAGAGAGAGAGAGAGAGAGAGAGAGAGAGAGAGAGAGAGAGAGAGAGAGAGAGAGAGAGAGAGAGAGAGAGAGAGAGAGAGAGAGAGAGAGAGAGAGACAGAGAGAGAGAGAGAGAGAGAGAGACACAGAGAGAGAGAGAGAGAGAGAGAGAGAGAGACAGACAGAGAGAGAGAGAGAGACACACAGAGAGAGAGAGAGAGAGACACAGAGAGAGAGAGAGAGAGAGAGAGAGAGAGAGAGAGAGAGAGAGAGAGAGAGAGAGAGAGAGAGAGAGAGAGAGAGAGAGAGAGAGAGAGAGAGAGAGAGAGAGAGAGAGAGAGAGAGAGAGAGAGAGAGAGAGAGAGAGAGAGAGAGAGAGAGAGAGAGAGAGAGAGAGAGAGAGAGAGAGAGAGAGAGAGAGAGAGAGAGAGAGAGAGAGAGAGAGAGAGAGAGAGAGAGAGAGAGAGAGAGAGAGAGAGAGAGAGAGAGAGAGAGAGAGAGAGAGAGAGAGAGAGAGAGAGAGAGAGAGAGAGAGAGAGAGAGAGAGAGAGAGAGACACACACAAGCTACCAAAGAACTATAAGAACACAGATCACTTTAATAAACATGGAGTTTGTATTAGAATGTACAATGATTTTTCAGCTGTAAATGCACAGGGAAAATCTTTAGAAGTTATTATTTTGTCTGTGTGACATTACAAGAGAGGCCACTACCAGGAGAGAACACAATAAACGACACTGGATGTAGTGAAATCACAGTAACCCACAGTAAACACATGATCCTGTCAGACATTTAACACTATAGAACATTTGAAACACTAACAGGTAATGAAAGCTTGATGCATATCAAACCATTGGGGTCATTTGAATTACCTGAATCACTTAAATTTGTGAAACTTAACAGGAATATTCTGGACAAACACAATTTTAAAAAAAATGTCGCACACACTATAACTTCCATTAACAAGTCATGATTCAATTATACGAACCTAAATATAATAACATTTATTCATAATAATATTATTATATTGGTCATTTTAAAACAAATGATTTACATTTAGATAATGCTATATTATCAATTTAAAAAAGCAAATGCAGGTTTTAATATACAATGATGATACACAAATACCATATACTGTATAATAATTCAAAAATTGAGGATGTTAAGAAGTCTCTTATGCTAACTAAGGCTACATCTGTTTGAAAAAAAAAAAAGAAAATCAGATTTTTGTTTAAATATGATTTAAAATGTAGTTTGATCCTGTGATATCAAAGCTGAATTTTCAGCATCATTACTCCATGTCACGTGACCCTTCAGAAATCATTATAAATGTGCTGACTTGCACCTCAAGAAACATTTCTTATTGTTATCATTTCATATTATTATCACAAAACAGATTTTTACTTATACTATTTATTTACTTTTTACTATTATTATACATTACGGTAACACTTTAGTTCAGGGTTCAATTCACCCTATTAACTAGATGTTAGCATGCATTTTTCTAAGATATTGGCTGTTTATTAGTACCTATAAAGCACATTTTAATGCTTTATTCTGCATGACACACATTCTACATAATTAAGTTTGTTGAGGCAAAAGTTATATAGTTAATAGTTGGGTGTTATATGTTCTTAAAACTATTTTTAAATGCTGAATAGATGTATGCCCATTACTAGTGTGACGTGTTACATAAAGGGGGAGCATGTTGCGCATGGATGACTAAAATTAGAGTCTTTGCCCCCAAGCTCAGCCACACAATACCCACAGCCCGAGCCTACAGTCAGGGAAGAGAGAGACTCTGAGAGGAGGCCTGGCCCTGTAGACTAAATAAAAGCTCTTAATCCTCATAAACTGCTCCATATGAGCATTACATCCCTGACTCCACACGGGACTCCTCAGGAATGGAACTCATTTTGGGGTTAAAACATTACCAGCACTGCTCCTCTCCCGGTAATGAGCTCCCTGCCCTTCATTCCCTCCCCCACCCTGATGACAGAATACGCTTAAGATGAAAAATGCCCATGAGAATGTAAATGTTGAGGTTGGAAAAAGCAGAAGTTGTGGCAGTGTACGTGTGGGGATTCGAGGATATTAGTGGCATGGCACCATCTTTGCCTTGACAGCTGGCAAAAAGGCATGTTTGCCATTTAGCAATGTCATTTGTCTTGTCGTCTCATGTTGTTCCAAAATTGTATTTTCTTATCTTCCATGGAACAAGGAATGACCTAGATTAAGACCTGATTAGGCCTTAGTTCAATTGGGACATTTAAGTAGCTTTAATAAACGTGCCCTAAACTGGTGTGCATCTTGAGACAAAACAATGGCACTGACATATTTTAAGAAAGTTGCTTTCAGTTAAAACACCTCAGACATGCATTTTAGTCTGGGGCTTAAGCCTTGACTGTGAAACCAGAGGAAACTTGACACACACACACACACACGTTTTTGTGACATATCAGGACACAAATGTGTAATGACATGGGTATGACATAGGTATTACAAGGAGAGGGTGACATTACCCATGTCCCCATTTTTCAAAAGGCTTATAAATCATACAGAATAAGTTTTTTTGGGAGAAAGTAAAAATGTGAAGTTTCCTGTGATGGGTAGGTTTAGGGGTAGGGGTAGTGTAGGGGGATAGAAAATACGGTTTGTACGGTATAAAAACCATTACGCCTATGGAATGTCCCCACAATTCACAAAAACAAACGTGCACACACACACACACACACACACACACACACACACACACAGTTTGGGGTTGGTTATATTTGTTTAGATATTTTGAAAAGTACTATCTTATGCCCACCAAGGCTGCAATTATTTTATCAAAATACAGTAAACATTTTGAAATATTAGCACAATTTCAAATAACCGTTTTCTATTTTAATACAAACTCGATTCCCAAAAAGTTGGGACACTGTACAAATTGTGAATAAAAACAGAATGCAATTAGGTGGATGTTTCAAATTTCAATATTTTATTCAGAATACAACATAGATGACATATCAAATGTTTAAACTGAGAAAATGTATCATTTTAAGGGAAAAATAAGTTGATTTTAAATTTCATGGCATCAACACATCTCAAAAAAGGCCATGTTTCCCACTGTGTGGCATCCCCTCTTCTTTTTATAACAGTCTGCAAACGTCTGGGGACTGAGGAGACAAGTTGCTCAAGTTTAGGAATAGGAATGTTGTCCCATTCTTGTCTAATACAGGCTTCTAGTTGCTCAACTGTCTTAGGTCTTCTTTGTGGCATCTTCCTCTTTATGATGCGCCAAATGTTTTCTATGGGTGAAAGATCTGGACTGCAGGCTGGCCATTTCAGTACCCGGATTCTTCTTCTACGCAGCCATGATGTTGTAATTGATGCAGTATGAAGATGATGATAACTTCAAACACAATTTTTCTCTGAGAAACTCCTTTCTGATATCGCTCCACTATTTTTGGCCGCAGCATTGGGGGAATTGGTGATCCTCTGCCCATCTTGACTTCTGAGAGACACTGCCACTCTGAGAGGCTCTTTTTATACCCAATCATGTTGCCAATTGACCTAATAAGTTGCAAATTGGTCCTCCAGCTGTTCCTTATATGTACATTTAACTTCTCCGGCCTCTTATTGCTACCTGTCCCAACTTTTTTGAAATGTGTAGCTCTCATGAAATCCAAAATGAGACAATATTTGGCATGACATTTCAAAATGTCTCACTTTCAACATTTGATATGTTATCTATATTCTATTGTGAATAAAATATAAGTTTATGAGATTTGTAAATTATTGCATTCCTTTTTTATTCACAATTTGTACAGTGTCCCAACTTTTTTGGAATCGGGTTTGTATATTTTAAAATGCAATTAATTCCTGTAATGAAAAGCTGAATTTTCAGCATCATTACTCCAGTCTTCAGTGTCACACGATCCTTCAGAAATCATTCTTATTTATTATTGATGTTGCAAACAGTTGTGCTGCTTCATTTCTTTTGTGGAAATGTGATATACTTTGGTGGAGAGAAAGTTCAAAAGAAGCGTATTTATTATGTATTTACTTATTTATTAATTAATTCATAAAAATAAACTCAAATACTGTTCGCAGACTTTTGAATTGATGTATATGTGAATTTGTGCACTATATTACATAAAATGAAATTGAATGAGGGTAGAAAATGCAAATATATAAATTTGTCGGATACACTTTGTGTTTTTGTTGACACAAAGTTCTCATTCACTTTGATAGCCAATACATTATTTAAAAAATAATGTATTGTACTTTTTTACCGTGTGATTTTGTAATTTGAGTTCAACAGCCTTTGTCCCCACATTCACTTTTAAAGAGAAGAGTACACACTCTGATAAACATCTCCTTATGTGTCCCACCTATATATCCAGAGGTATACATGATAAAGCAAGTATAATCTGGTTATAAATCCACCTGAGCAAGAGGCAGCAAGACGATTCAGGCTGGCATGTGACTGCAGGGCTCTCATTCATCACAGCTGTCACAGGAAGCCCAACACAATTGAATGAATGTGAGAGGTGTATGCGTATGTCCAATTCGGTGCATTTTGGGAGCCCAGCAATGAACAGTGAAGTGCCAAACCACAGGAACACCACATTTGGCCACACTGCCTGTAGATGCACATTCATATTTTGAGAGTAAGAAGATGGAATGAGTGACTAACAGAACGAGAAATTCAGACTGAAACTCTCTTTAATCGGCATGTGTGAACCGTTCAGGTAAGTCCGTCAGACACAGGAAATGTATTAACATTGACCACAGTTTACTCTGTTAACCACACTGTGGCCCTGTGGGACATGCCTGCAGGGCAGCGTCTGTTTACATATACAAAAAACACAAGAGCACGCACACCCCAGAACACTACCCAACTTCTCGTACATTTATTACCGTCAGTTTTTATTCATATAAACATCCATACACGATCAATTAACACTCTGATAAACCACTGCCTTGCCTATGGCGGGTCGTAAACAATTATTTGTGGAACATGGCTGTCAAATATATGCTCTGGGTGAGTTAATATTTCAGAGAGAGCCTGCAGTGAGCACACAGTCTGACTAGCTTCCCACCTGAAGGATTCAAGCCTATGCAAACATCGAGCACAGGCACATTCCTCTGCTGAGGGTACAGTTTGAGCCACTGTATGAGGTCTAGTTTATTTACACATCAGGACAGGTAGTTCTCACCATCAATAACTTTGACAGGAGTTAAAAAAAAGTGCCATTTGTGTGCTGTGTGTTCGTTTACACTTCATGCAACCGATATAATTAATAGGATACTGAATTTCATTATTTGATAGCTCTGACTATTGTTTTGTGTTATTTTAAAATAATACATTTACTGGTAATGTTTTTTTTTTTTTTTTTTTATCTGAAGAGTTTTTTCCATAAATAGTTGTGTATATTTAAATAGTTTAAACTTTAATAATAATAATAATAATAATAAAAACAGCTGAAAGCAGCAATCAAGGGGCCAATCACAAAAAAAGGTTATACAAGCATAGCTGGGAGCATCAGACCAACTGCAACAATGTGCAATTACAGACAGTTCTAGATTATTTTAGGCAGAACACTTTTAATTGCTTATTACTTTTGACTACTTTTGGCCAATAGCTTTTACTGAATTTATGTTGTGTGATCAGTGTGAGACGATAATGATAAGTAGAAAGTTTGGGGTCAATATTCCAAAGTGTTGCAGACTTAAAGCCTCAGAATCAGCAGCAAGTGGCCTCAGGTCACACTTGTGATGATGACATATACCAAGTTTGGTCTGTATATGCAACGCTATTTCACGACCAAATCGTACGTATTTTACGAGGCAGCTGATTCGTATGAATTTCGCACAACCTCACTCGTGACAGGCAGGTTTAGGGGCGGGGTTGGGGGTAGGTAATTCATACAAATTCATACGAATTGGGCAACTCGTTAAATACATACGTTTTATAAAAAATTTAACAAATTCGTATTTTGATGTTCTTCGTCAAATTAATTTGTGCATTATTTGATAATGGTTTGGTCTATCAAAAAGCTTTTAACAATTTTTTGCCTGCATGGTCTGAATATGTGAGCCAATTTTGGTTCGAAAATCTGTCTAGGACAAGTAAAAATAAATAAATAAATAAAACAATTTTCTTACGGGTTCAAAAGTTATTAGCATAAACATGAATTTAGACAGTTGGTGGGGCTAGAGGGATTAAGTCAGACACTCCAAAATTGCAGTGGTTAAAATGTTCAGACTGTCCTCTATCTGTGTGCCAAATTTCATCACTTTCCTGTAAGCAGAGGAAGAGGAAGAAGAAGAAATAGAACAGAAAAACTAATCATTTAAAATATTACTGGGTTTTTTGGTAAGAAAAACAACAACAACAACAACATACTTTAAAAAAATTGTATCAACCCTAAACTTTTGAATGGTAGTGCATTTATGCTTTTAAATTCACCATGGAATTTATTAGAGAATTTAGAGCCACTATTTATTATTGAAATTAGAGCCACTAATTTAGCATAAAAGAAAATAAGGTAACACTAAAACAGTACAATAAAGCAGGTAATACAAATTATATAACACGGGAAGAAAAAAAAAAAAGAGATGCAACAATGATGCTAATGAGACGAGCTGAGGCAAGATAACAAATGATACGGCTAACATCTGATAATGTCTAGCAGGATGCAATCCCATCTGTGTTCTCTTGCCACTGTGCTCTGAAATCTTTCTCTCTGTCTATAGCTGAAGCCCTTTCGCTCCCCCTACTCTTTCTTCTCTTTCCAGGAACTATGTCTCTTCCATGGCTGGAAGGTTGTAATTTGTAACAGGCGACTCGGCGGGCTGAGAAGCCCTCCTCTTATCTGGACAGAGGATCACTAGCAAATCATATCAGAGAAGAGGCCTGTTTAAATATAGCCCTAATTACCGCAATCATTTGTTGCTGTCTCTTTTTTCTCTCCCTTCCTCTAGCCCTATACCCACCCCCCACCACCACCATTTCTCTGCCTTGCTTTTTAAAAAGTGAGCTCCCTTCGTTCAGAGCATTTCCTCCGCCTCGTATCCAGTAAATCCTCGCTTGTGGTGTGGGCTTGGGGGGCTGACAGTTGCATGACAAGAAATGTTTCCCTTTGTAAGAGCCTACTTCCTCCTCGCGCAGTTTTAGCCTAATTGAAACGTTTCCTATTGGGCTCAATCAGGAGGGCAATTACCTAATTATTCGCTTATGCCTATCTTAGTCCCGTACGCTGACAGAGAGCGCACGAGAGAGCGAGAGAGAGCGAGAGAGAGAGAAAAGAGTATATTTACTAGACTGCCTTTTTCACTGAATTCATTTTTTCCCTCTTTTAGTCATTTCTTCCTTCATTGACAGAATTGCTATTACTTAGTCCAGATTAGGCAGTTGAGTCAGCATTTCACCAGTTATGCAATTCCATGTTATGCTTGGAGGATTACATTTTTTTGTACATAATTGTAAATTTTTACTTTTTTTTTTTAAAGTAAACATAAGAATTATATACTCTATATTTTTTTAGAATAGAGATGAAGTAGTGTTATGAAATAAGGAGACTCTATAGGAAGCTGAAAGGTGTTTTATGGGGTCATAAGGAAAAGTATTATCAAAAAGGAGAGAGGAAGAAGAAATACGACAGGAAGCATTAACAGATCTGGAATGTTATGTCCCTGCTGAACCTTCCTCCAGCACATTTAGTAATCAGCTCATAAAATAAATGTATCAAATAAAGAGATTCTCACTTTCCTTTGTGGTTCATGATAGCCCACACACACAAAAAATAAAAGAATATAATATAGCTTATCTTAATAATAAATCTTAATAAACAAATACAAATATTTCATTTGTTTATTATTAATATAATACATATTACATTCTAACTAATACAATTAATTAAAATTAACATATTAGTGTTGTCAAAGTGATTAATCGCAATTAATTGCACCTAAAATAAGTTTGTTTACATAATGTGTGTGTACTGTGTATAATATAAATACACACATGAATGTAAATTATATTTATATATAATATAAATATATACAGTATATGCATATATGCATGCAAATATTTGTATGTATGTATGTATGTATGTATGTATGTATGTATGTATGTATGTATGTATGTATGTCAAATATCAAATATATTATAATTATATAGTACACACATGTATTATGTAATCGTATCCAAAACTTTTATTTTGGATACGATTAATCATATGGCAGCACTAATATCATACATACATACATACATACATACATACATATCCACCTTAATGTTTGGGGAAAGGGAATTGAAGTGACACCTAATTTCATATCATAAAATGTAAAACAAATATTATTGTGTAGACAATGTAAACATATCGGCCAGTAAGGAAGCTGTATGTTTTCAGCTGTAAATTTAGCCTCTGCCCCCCTTATTTCACATCGTCAAGACCCACCTAAGCTCCGAAAGGTCATCGCTTCAACAAGTGTGGGCTGTTGAGCTCTTAAATCAATCATTTAAATCTATGGCTAAATCAGCGAGCTGTCTGGGTTTAAGCACACATGCCGTAGCTTAATTCACCCGAGTGAAGGAGCTCAGCGGCCGTATTTCAGCCAACATGTGCGCCACTGTTGTCTAAACAAGCGCTGTAAGGCAGGCTACAGAGGAGAGTCCTGGCTCCAGGACATGGAAAGCAGTTAGAGGACGTCCACGCGCACATGCGCAACAGATACGCAAACACACACTAAGGCAGGCCACGGAGAAGACTGGAAGGGCTTGGCTTGAGGTCATGGAAATGGGTTATAATGCAGCCTTTCACTGGGGAAAATTAGAGGAGGACCTTGCGCTTTCCTTGCGCACACACAAACGCACACTCATGCATACAATGGTCAGCATATCCATACACACAAACACGGATACACATCTGTAGGAATGATGGAATGCTCTCACACAGACTGGGTGGGCCGCTTGACTGTTGTACTCTGTGATGAGAATCAGGGAGTTAAAAAATTTATCCTACAGACAAAACTGACAATCACACACAAACATAGTTGCAAAGAGACTCATAATCAACCAGTAAGCATATTCATGACTTCAACTGTCATTAAATATATACATACATATACACACACAATATTTTTCTCCATTTTACATTTATATTAACTTTGCCACCATTTAAGGCTTAGCCAACTTAAAGTTAAACTTTAAAAACATTAATTTAATAACACTGTTAAATGTAATCTTTAGCAAAATCTCAAAATGAATATACATTTTTCATACTGTATAGAGCAATGTTATGATGCACTTGTAGCATTTAAAACCATTGTTTCCATTATCAAATTTATTTATATAAAATTTAATGATCAAATGTCAAAGACATCAAACTTAATGTAATGTTAATAACGCGTCTAGCAGCAACATCTTTGATGTGAAAGTAAATACCTTTTCATTTTTGGGTGAACTACCCTTTTAATATAGATTCTGACAGAGAGAATTCAAATAAATCCAAGTAAAAATATAACTTGAGCAATTTCAGATTTACCACATGTACCTTTGATGCAGCTTTTCCAGTCAGATCAACCACAGTGCATATGTATGTGTGCATCCACATTACCCACTCACTAAACATTTAAAGTCAGGAAACAGTGAGAGAGTGAGGGAACAGGGATGGAAAGAGTGACCGTCAGAGAGATAGAAAGAACGAGAGTGAGACAGAGAGAAAGAGAGAAAGATCGCCCAGGTGGTCCTGTGTACTGTGGCCGCCGGGCAGTGATCTGACGTGAGGGGTAGAACCTGAAACCCATGCAAATGTGATCACTCCCGCTCCCACTGATTGGGGCGGCCGCGTATGATTAAATATAATTGCAAAAAAACCTCTTCCAAATGCCTTGGCGGTTTTGAAAAAATGGGAAGGAAGGATTTAGAAGCAATTCTTCGTCTTTGAAAGAGTGGGGCGAGCTGTATGTGTGGTGGTGGGGGTCCGTGAGGTTAAATACGGTGTGTGTGTGTGTGTGTGTGAGATTGTGTGCGTGTGAGAGAGACGGGGCTGTTTTCATTGTTGTTTCAGAGAGCTGGTTGCTACATGCAGGGAATGGGGAGAGAGGGGAATATTTGCTGGCAGAAGTTCTGCAGGGTTCAGAAGCCGCCTGTCACCCTGCCGATGATTGATGGCTCAGGCGGAACGCTTAAGTCAACAGTGCATGAGCACGTCCAGGCTGTCCCGAGCGAATGAAACCACACCAAGACTCCACTCAGCACCCATTTAGAGGTCAGCAGTCTCAGAGGAATGACAGCCCTCACCATTATCTTATCAAAAACACCTCACAGCAGAGCAGTGTGCTGGAGAAACTCTGCGCTACAAGCTGACGACACAATGCATTGTGACAAAAATGACAGGAGGCCTTCCAGTCGCTCCAGTACAGTTGGCTGCTAGTAGGTGCTCCTACTTGAATGCAGTATCCATCGTTTAATGAGGTGGATCATGTGAGCTCCACACCAAGGAGATCTTTAAAAGCTATATAAAGCAATTTGTTATCATTCCCATTCATCTCAGTGGTAGTTCCTCGGCTGGCAAAAGACACACAGCAAGTAAGCAGATGTAAAATACCTATGATATTTTTGAGAAGTTTGTTGCTTAAAAAGCAACACAAACATCTAAAAGTGTAAACCATCAACCATCCGTATTAAATATCAAAATGTAACATCAAATATGTCCTGATTGGCTGTGATTTTGCTAGTTTTAGTAGCTAGAAATTGGTCATGTGACATTTGGACATAACATTGCGAAAGCCTTCCTTTCCGCAGAACACAAAAGACGATATTTTGAAGAATGTTGGCAACCAAACAGTTCTGGTTACAACTGACTTCCACTGAATGCATTTCTCAAGATATCTTCTTTTCTGTTACACAGAAGAAAGTAAGTAATACTGGTCTGGAACAACATGAGGGTGAGTGAAAGATGACAGCTTTTTTATTTTTGGATGAGCTTTCCCAGCCTCTTATGTCTTTATTGAACATTGGTGTTTTATCAAATTTATAAAAAAATAAATAAAGTCTGTAAAGCTTAGCTTATTTCGGGGGCATTTTAGTGTTGTTGTCGTGTCACTTGCTCTCAGACGGTGTGCTTAACACATGGCTGTCAGATGAACGAAAGAGAATGAGACAAATATATTGAATGTGTGTATGGGGGGTTGGGGTGCTCACCCATTAGTCGGGCATTAACGTGTGTGTGAGACGATTTAGGGGGTTCTGGGTCACTGAGAGCGGGAAACAGGTGTCCCTCACTGATCTATGTGCAGTTCCACTTCAACACCTCATCATTAAACAGACATGCACACACATGCACTTTCCCCCAACTCAACTTACATGTTTTATGTTCTGCCTTGAAGATTCTGCCGTAGCTGCTCTTCTTTCTTTCTTTTTTTTTTTTAGAAAGTAAATCCTAACAAACATGAATAGCTATTACAAGCACCTAAAATAACAACGTTGAGGAGGCTGATAAAGGAATCCCACATGTTCATTTAACTGAAAAAAAAATGTGGGTGCAACTTTAGTGCGTGTTTGTCCATGTGTGTGCAATAGCATTTATGAGATTAAAGTCAATATGAAATGGCATCCACAACCCATTTTACTTCCATAGTATGATGCATTTTCAAGTGAAATAGGATATAAAAATCAGGATATAAAAATAGGCCAAGACCTGATTTTATCCTTCAGGAATTGCTTATGAAAAAATCTCAATATGATAGGTATCGACTTTAATCAATACTGAAGCAGGTCATTAATAAACTTAAAAGCGCTCAAAGAATAAAAAGGATAAAAGCTCTCTGGGTCATATTTGTGTCTTAAGTCGAACCTCGACCAATGATTTATTTCTGCAGCATCATGCTCGGTAGCCCCACCCACCGAGAAATTCAAATTCACTTTATAAACCCCAAAAATCTTCTAATTGTCTGCGTTTGTGCAGTTGTTTCTTGTAGTAGTAAACAGAGATAAAGAGCGGTAAAAATTAGCTTTCATAAAATTCTGGAAGTCAACATCTCTCCCATTTGGCTGGGTTTATATAATGGGCCAGGTGGGAAAAAAAAAATGTTGTACATATATATTTGATAATTAAATGACAGGTTAAAGTTAAAATGTGTTCGGAGCCATAACCTTGTCCTGTCAAGAAGAAAAAAAGCATTTGTCTGAAACTAAAATGACCCATTTTCACTTATTTTGATCAGTCTAATAAAGCTCACCTTGTACAGAGTATTTGCTTTAAACTGACAAAGCAAACAAACTACTAAACTCTAAAAAGGTTTTTTTTGTTGGTCATGTCTTACCTTGCCCAGCAAGTAAGTTCATGACAGCCCTGCTGACTAACAGCAAACTCTAAGCTAAGAGATGAGAAGTTCAGAAAGAAATGCAAGGTTTGGATGGAAAAAGTACAGCACCATATCTCCACGATCCGTCATGTAATCTTGATGGTTGACAACATTTCACAACATGCTGTCAGTGTTTCGTTCCAAGCAGTCTAAACGTTTTATGAACCTCATCCTAACTCAATATCATCTTCTCAATCACAGATCATCAGGAGGAATTAAAATGCATAGATGTCCTTAAACACACGGGACTCTGGAACCAAGCGGAGACTAAACTCCACGTTCTCATGAGCTTGTATTTAAACAACGTAAAATTCAATTCACTAGATTTAATTTTAAATGTGACCCATCTGCAGGGTAGCATACAGCGGTCTACATGTGCACAAATGAATGGAAATACCTCTTGCTCTCCACACCAAACAGCGACACGAAGAGAGCAAGTAGAGGCAATGTTGCGCTCCCTGACATTTTCATCAGTGTGTTTGTCTTCCCCTCCAAATGAATGGCAGATGCTGTGAGAAGCTGTGAGCAACAGCGAGGCCTTTCTGAATGGCCCTGAGATGATGGCAGCAGAGAGAACACACACATACACACTCTCACACACAAAAAAACATACAGATTTATGTTCCTGATATCTTATTGCTGCAATCTTCAGTTGATTAAGAGCAGACCAGGCTGCTAAGCGGTGAGTATGCTAAGATAAGCCGTGCAGAGCGGAAGGACTCAGACTCCTGAGCTGAAACGCTGGAGGTCTTGGCCGTGGCAAAGCCCGGTGAAAGAACGCTACCACAGGGGCCATGTTAACTCTGGCCATGAAGAGAATCTCTGCCTCGACATTATCACTACAGAACATCACAGTACAGACAAGACCATGGCACGTCACTACACACAGATAGTATGGGTTGTTGGGGGCTCGTCTGGGATAAACAAACACAATTAGGGCTTGGGAAGCTAATTCATGTAAGAGACTAAAATATCACCCTTGTAGTGCACTAGGGCTATAGGAACAACTTAAAAAAGGTGTTAGGGGTTGAATTATGCTTTTATGTCACATCAAGAATGATCCTATTTGTAAGGTGAGTGAACTCTACCTAGGGAATCTCAGGATTTCTATGGGCCATAACTTTGCAAATTGGGAGAGTATCAATTAAAGAATCATGACTCAACTCAATGAAGATTGATCATTATTTGTTGCAGTTGTGAATTTTGACTGTACAGTTTTTATTTTATTTTTATTATTTTACTGAACTGCTGATTAGGAATAACAATACATAAGGCTTGCCTATGCAGCAACATTTCTTAAAAAAAAAAAAGAATTTAATCAATTAACAGATAAAACCATTACAATTTCTTGTCTTAGTTGGCAATTTAAAAATAATATTTAAAAACGTCCTTCAAATATTAATGGTACAAATGTAGATGTTTCTGGTATGACTGCTAAACAGTTTATACACTACAGTTAATAGTTCTTTACTGTTTCGGCAATCCTGTTTAGTTATGGCACTTTTCCACTGGGTGGTACGAATCGGCACGACTCAGCTTGCTTTACTTTGGCTCGGTTTGCTTTTCCACTGCAGTTTAGTACCGCTTCAAAGTGGGTGGGATTATAGACCGATCGTTATAGTTGCACCACCACCTCGTCTACTGACCACGATACAGCCATTTCTTTTTTTCCAAGTTGTGTGCAGTGGCCATTTAAAGCAAGTCGTTTAAAAAAAATTGTGTGAACAAATGATACTGCGGATATTGCTGAATATTTAAATCTAGGGGTGTCTCGTGTAACAAATCCAATGACACTAGTAGTAACGATTCTCTTTGACCAATCAGTGATCTGCAGAGTTTACATGTCACATTTTAGTATCGGTACGGCTCGCATGGAACCTCAGCCGAGGTGGTACTAAAACAAGTACCAGGTACTAGGTGGAAAACCCCCCAACAGTGAGCTGTACTGAACCATACCATGCAGTGGAAAAGTGCTTTTTTATTCTGTTAAAACAGATCTATACCAATTACAAAGACCGGGATTGTAAAGCATAATGCTTGAAACGCCATGAGTTGCATTACAAGACATGCATGTGTAAGCCCAAATGTGCAAAACTATTTCATGTGAAGCAGACCCAGCAGTCTTAAAAAGCTATTTTCTTTTCCGACCCTCATCTTCATCTTCGTCCCCCTCTCATTTCTCCTTCCTGTGGCTCTCCTCCCAACCGGGGATGTGTGTTTCTCCCAGCTGTGGACTGTGGTCTGATTGCCTCTGATTTGGGTTAAGTGATTATTACCCCCCTGTGGTATGGGAGGGGACGCTGCTGCAGGCTGGAAACAAACCTTCTTTCTCTGCTTCAAAAGACTGTAGTCAAATACCGCAACCATCTGAATTTTTTGGGCTAATACAAGGTTAAACCTGTTACTGTATTTTGGAAGAAATATTTTAGCTATTTTAATAAATGCCAATTAGCAAATATTACACATGAAATCATTAAGGAAGTGAAAACATATAGAGTTGCAAGTTGACAACTGACTGAATGCATTGATTCATGACCTTAATATATTTTTATATAAATGCTTCAATTCTTGAAATTAGTTTGACAGACCAACAGTATTCAAAAGTTTTTGTTTGTTTGTTTGTTTGTTTTTTGTACAAAACTAACATTTTAATTTAAGCACCTCTAAGTTATTTGTAAGAATTCGAGTGTTATGTATATGGATTTTCAAATTCTTTTCATGATTACTGACAATCTAATCATGAAAAAAAAATCTTAAAATATAAAAGCAGGCATATATTTTCATGCATTACAAACATGTGACAAATACTAATCAAAATGTTTATTACAACGTCAACATCTATTTGTCACTTATTATTACAATTATTAAAATATTATATTGAAAATATTTATTTAATAAACAGTTAAGTGCAAGTATTATTAAGTGCAATCTTTTTTCCTACCCATTACAATAATAGAAGCATTATTTTCATTTTTTCAAACAGTTTAAATTAATGTGTATAACCTCTTTCATTAATAAATATAATTATTTTTATTTTTTTACAGCTTTACAGAAAATTCAACCAATGAGCAATGTAACGGTTAAAAGAAAGATACAACACAAAATAGTCTTCATCGTTTTCTCTTACTCAACACATTTTTACAAAATAATAGACATATTTTGTTTTTATTTCTAATTGACAAAATACTTTTTCACAGCACTGATTCAGACAAAAGTTGGATAAGATTAAATGATATTGTATAATTCCCATACTCTGTGTTTTTCTGACAACTATATTTTTTAAATGTGGAAAAAATATATAATATTATAATATAATATAAATAATATAATATAATATAATATAATATAATATAATTATACAAAACTGGGGAAGGAATTATTTGAAAATGGAGGGACACACATGAAAGCCTTTGAAAATAAATTATGTCAAAATATTCTAGCTTAATTTATGATTTACGCTTATGCAACAAGGCATTAAATGTTCTTTTACTGTATAATACTTTCTAAAGTACTTTAGAAAGTATTATATATATTAAAAAAACATTCACTGAGAAAGTCCAAGTTGAATGAACATTAATGAACTGTTCATAGTCTTTGCCAAAGTAATTAAACATTAAAGCAGAAAAAAGTACAACACTATTAAACATGCAGATGAATAAACAAGGCAGCAGACCTGCTGATTATTAAATATTAGATCAATAAAAATGAAGATTGCATGCAGATGCTTGTTTCTTCTTTCATTTACTGTATTTGTGTTTAGCAAAACTCTGACCATAACTGTGCAGATCATATGTGGGTGTGTATCTTTAGTCATATCTGCAAACATGTTAAACCTGAGAGAGTGCTGCCTGTGATGGCTTTATACCGCTCTGGGGTGCGTTTCCCAAAATAATTCCAACTATGGTCACAAGTTTCGTTGAATTGTGTTGGTAACGACAGGACTTTGAGAAACACACCCCAGAGCAGCGTCTTCGCCACCAAAGCCACTCTCACGGAGCCAGAGAAGAGTAAAACAGTTATTTATGACCACGAGTTAAACTGTCTCTCACGGTGTAATTCTTAATTTTTTACTGCAGGCTAGGGTGAACAAAGTGCATGATGTGTTATTCTTCCATCCTCCACTCCATAGATAAACTGAGCAGATTTAAAGCATACATTTCATCACTTCCATAGGGACGCATGCAAGAAACACCTCAACTTCAGCCCAGCAGAGTCCCCCAAAAAGATACAACACAGTCCACTGGAAACCAATAAACTTATTTTCTGCTCAATCAATTTTTTTTTCCAAGAGGACGGCTGATATCTTCACGTGACTCACCTCAGTTTGATGCAGACATAAATTAACTTGCCTGAAGCCAGAGGGAGTTTATCTGGTGACGACTAAGGTCACACAAACCACTTCTCAAATCGTTTACAGTGTTAGTTATGGGTAAGTGACATGAATAAATACAGTGTATGCAAATTACACTATTGACAGCACCACATTGCCTTAAGTCTAACTTCTAATCAGCAAACACAGCATACAGAAAGAAAATACTTCATTAATTTGTATAACTTAATATATTAATTTGCTTAACAGAGTTTGAAAAAAGCAATATAAATACATTTCATTAAGTGTTTTCTTTTTGCTTGCTTGAATATATAGACTTTGCCATGATTTGTTAGCTAATATTGTTTTAATTTAAAGTATGAAGACCAGCACTATTTTCTATTTATTACCGTTTATTACCGATTACAGTTTTTCAGGAATTACTTATTTTATTTCTCTGAATTAAAAAAGTCATACAAATATGTAATCTTTGATACTAGGGGATCTTGAAGTAGGGGTTCTTGACCGATTGATCATGGCTTGCATCACCTTGAATACTTATCCCACATATTATACAGCAATTGTTATGATATCAAAATAATAAATAAATACATGGACATGAAATATTAATTTGAGTTAGACTGAGTGCAAGCAAAACTATGTATGAAAATAGAAACAAGCCATTATTCAGAAATGCAGTATTTGACCTATTTTATCAGAATGCTGTGAAAGAATGCAATATATAAAATACAAACCATAAATATTTTATTCTATCATATTTAGGTCTATATATTTCAGATTTTGTAAATATCACAAGCACGTTCTGTTAGTGTTTCTAAAATTGTGTTGTCAAATGAATAACGTCATAAAAACCACGTCGTGTATGCACACACACACACACACACACACACACACACACACACACACACACAATATCAGTGCTATATCAGTATAATCCTCTGTGGTAAAGATTCTTTGTTTATGTAATGGTAAAAATATACAAATACATATTATTATTTATTTATTCATTTAAAATGTTAATCATGACCATTATTATTTGATATTTACAACAATTTTCAAATTATAAAAATTCTAGGTTATGGTAGAATAATAATATTACTAATGATGTCTCTCAGCAGAAGCAGCATCACTAATTACGCCCCACACTGGCAACAAAGAGTACTGTCTCTGGCTCAATTCTGATTCTCAAAATAAGGCCTGTCAAAAAACTAAACATCAGCCGGGGAAAGTGTGCAAGACCACCAAGGCAACTTTTTCTCCTCCTTGTATTTGTTTAAACTTTCATGGCTTGGCTTGTGCTCTCCTGGGCCATCTTTCACTCTTTGTTTTCTGCTCTTTCACACCCAAAGCCAGCGGGCAGCGGAAGCCTTTTCCTCCAGCTGACCCCAGGCCCTCGGTCACATCAGGGTCCTGACCCCTCCTGGGCACCATGGACACTCTCAGAGTCCAGATGAGGTTAGAGGTTGGGACAGTGGACAGGATCTGCCTTGGGCCTCTGTTGTTCAGCCTGGCAGCATTGCTACAGGTCTGCATGCTGGAAAAAGGATGTGATGGGAAAGAAAGGAGCTACGGAAAAATCTAGAGAGATGGATGAGCTTGCAGGGTGGCCGATGCATCTGGAGCCCTAATGCCACAGTGCGAGGGGAGGCAATGAGCAGTGCTGCCATTAAAGAGTAAAGACAGGCTGTTGTTTTATCTTCCCCTGTGATTCCCCCACTGGCCGTTTACACTGGGCAATAAATGGATTTCACTCAAAACATATTTGGCTCATGATGTCATGAGCCACAGGTAGGGAAAAGCACTTTTTTGGTTTTTTCAGATTTACTTTTATGGCACTTACTGTCAAAATACAGCCCTGTGCCCACATGTGTGAGGTACGATTCTCCTTCTCTCTCCCGGGTTCTTTCTATTTGGCTCCCTCTGGTCTTCCATTCACACACTATGATTCCATTCCAGTGTGTGGGCCCTTGAGCAGATGGTGGGAAGTGAAGGTAAGAGCCACATCAGCCCATCTGGGCTCACGACTCAAACTCAGGCAGCTTTTATGATCTGTGTTCCCTGTCCTCCAGTAAAATTCACACCAGAGCCTTTCCAGTGGAGCAGCATCACCAGCCGCCCAGCCAATGATAACAGTTTGACGCGCGTGGAGAAGCAATCTAAACACATAAGGAGAAGCTCTCTGCTGCAGAAATGCCTGCAGCCATCTTTCCTCAACGTCATTTCTTTCCAGGGGCCTTCCGAGACTTGGACATTAACTCACACTCAAGGAACCCCTGAGCTCTCTGCTAATGACTACCAGCACTAATTCGTGGTGTTTCCTGAGGGAACCATCTCAATTAATATTGCTCATACTTTGACTTGCAATTTTTCAAAAACTCAAACCTAAGTATTGAACTTTGTTGTGGAAGTAGTCCTGCAATGTTTGTGCTACATAAAATAATTGGTGTGGTATTACTCAAAGGGCTTTTCTATGCATCCATTCTTATGGTTTTTGCCTAGCAAAATAAAACAAAATTCATAGACTTGAATATTAGAGCAGGGAAAACAAACCCTACTCCTGGAGGGTTACGATTCTGCAGAGTTTAGCTTCAATCCTAATTAAACACACCTGAACCAGCTAACCAGTTAATAAGGGCTGCATCTGAAAGCTTAGGCAGCTGACTTGTTGCTTCACTGCCCTATCAGGCAATTACTTTTTTCAGGCAGACTTCTGTGGCAGCATAACGGTTCAACAATCTATAGCAAAATAGAGAAAGCTCTGGTGAAAACTAAGCAAATATTTAATTACTACAATAGAAATTTCTCGCTAGAAATTACATCAAAAGTAGAAAATGTTGGTCAAAAACACATTTACCCACAAACTGCACCAACCACAACTTTCAGACACCATCTTTATTTTTTAGTTCAACTGGCACAGAATAGAAAGCACAGGATTGTGGGATATCAAAGGAGTGAAGGATACATCTATGCTGGCTTCAAAAATCGATCAGATGAAGGTATCTTAGGGGACAAGAAGAGTAACTAACTTTGGATTTGGACGTGCCTTGGTGCCTTCCTATCTTGGAAGGCGTCCTCCTAAGGCAACAGTTTTCAGTTTTCGGATAGAGCCAAGGTCATCAGGAACAGAAGGTGCATTGGAGCAGGGTTGTAACTGAAGTCTACAGGAAGGTAGCAAGAATGGCTACACCTGTCATAGAGGCACAGGAGAGGCTCTGCGAATTTTAAGTGGCAAGTTACCTCGCACATAGCCAGAAAAGCCTAGAAACAATTTGAAAAAGATGTGAAAACCACCCAAAATGCCCAGAATGATGGTGGCAGGCACATTCAGGTTTTCTACAGAAAATTAAAAATCTAACAGTAATGAAAGCTTTCATGCCATCTTTTGTGGGGTTTATACTACAGTAGGTTTTGTTTAGTTGAGGAAGGTTCTGACTTTTTGAGAAGACAAAATTGAAGGAAACATGAGAAAAATAACCTTAGGCACAGATGCCATCCCTTAAAAGAAAGAATTCACCTAAACGTTAACATTGACCACAAAAGATATACAAAGAAGACAGGGAAACAGCTCACCTCGCTTTGGGCCTGTACCAGCCCCTTATCCAAACACAAACAGAGGCTCACAATAAACATAGAAAAGGGGAAAAAGACTGAATGCAATTTATGTAGGGTTGGGAGGACTGAATTAAGATCACAAACAACATCCATGTATAGCCTATATTATGATGAGGTTTGAAGGCATCCTGACTGCAGGAAGTGACAGTGACACTGAGATCTTTTTCGTAGCCATCAGAGACATATGGCCATCTGTCCCATTCCCATGCCACAACAAATAACCATGCTAGAAGCGCTGAGCTGACCCAGAGCTTATCTTGTAGAGTTGAAACAGGAAAACACACTTGTTTGTCTCCTTTCTCTTTTAAGGTAATAAGAGTGATTTGCCTTGCTAAATCAAAAACAAGTGCACATGAAATGAATTTCACCTTTGAAACAATAAGGTAGAGGCCAACAGGCCACATCAGGTAACAGACACTTTAAGACACTTTGATTGCCTTGCTTCACTGAAATAAGAGCAAAGTGGTTCCTTGCCCTTGTGCCTCTAAGAGATTCGGGATTAATCTGATTTATCTTGGATATATGGAGCTATACACACAGCCATCCATGTTGAGGACCACAGTGGTGTTGGCGTGTGCAGGGGGCGGCGTCTGCCATGGCCTTGAATGGCTCTGTCTGCATCAGTGCAAAACTGGTTCTGACAGAGCAACGCTGGAGGAGAGACGCCTCTGCCCCTCCCTCATGCTGTTCCCCTACGAGATGCTATCGTTCCTCCCGCAGACTAGATTTCTTGGGTGACTTCAAAGCTTGTTCACTAAGTGTTTAGAAGAATGCGATGGAAACAGGAAAATAATGTTCTGATTTCTGTAAACTTTATAACATCTGCTTTTGCTTAACGTTTCTGCAGCGTTGAACGGCGCCTCCACTCCGCTCTTCGTTTGGGACATTTTTTCCCACAGTTTAAAAAGCACCTCACACGCTGTGCCAAATCAAAGACAAAGAACGGTGGAGCAAGCAGCAAGAACAAATTCCTAGTTAAAAAAAACAAGCACAAGGAAAACAAGAAAAGGAAGCACAAGATTTTTTTTTTTGTGACGGTTGAGAATTTGATTAGTTAATTGAATAGATTCTTCATTATTTGTGTTCTACATAATCCACAAGAAAGTGCAGATAATTGGGAATAATATAAAGAATCATAATCTGTTTATGTGGTCTTGTGTGATCTTTGATCAAGAACGGTCTTAAAAACGGATGGAAACATCTGTGCATTTGCATTGTCAGTGCTCATACAAAATGAGGATGTACAGGTACAACTGCGCACTACCACACACATACGACCTCCTTATGTGCACCCACACCACATTGGACGCAAAACTACCCCTGGCATGCAAAGAAGTCCCATTGCAATTTGTAAGTCGGTCTCCCCCTGTTTAAAGGGTAGCATGACAGGACTCCTATGTATACACACAACATCCGACTCTGAGCCGGAGGGCTTCTTCTCCTTTCCTTAACTCAATCATGCTCGGGTTTCACTCTCGCCCATCCGAACACACTCACTTCCTCCTTCTGACCTCCCCCATCAAGACCGTAACCTACAGCCTAACATGTATATGCAGCTTTAAAGCCTGCAGAAATGTGTCCCACCAATCATCTGACACATACCTTGATGGATGGATTATATGATAATGTGACTTTACCCAGAGTATCTATCAAGGTCACGCATAAACTGCTCAGGTTGAAAGCATTTGTGTTTGCCGGAAAAGCTTCATGGGTTATTATAACAATATTTGTTGTACAGCTGGACAGAGTTGTAGAATTAGTAGCAACATGTGTTAGTTAGGAGTATCGTAGTAGTAAGACTAGAGAGTCTTTATTTGACATGTAGGGTGATATTTAAATTTGATTTAACATGCAAGAATGGAAACCAAATCACAAAAGATGGATGTTAGACACAAACTCTTTGTTAATGGTGTAAGAGCGCTAACAAGGGGAAGGGTCAAAGACAACTTAAGCCGAAAGCATACTTCATTTTTTTAAAGCTTACGCGAATGTATGTGTAGTCAAAAGCACAGCCTTGCAAAGTATACTTCTTTTGACTCGTATGCACACACAGGTGTTCGACGCATGAGCAGTTGAGCAATCTTTCGCCACAACTTACAATCCGTGTAAATACTGCAAAAATATTAAATGCACATGTGCACGTGCAACGGTGCGCATTGTACGCCGAACCTCGCGTACGCGTAAAAAGTGAAGTATACTTTGGCCTTAAGGGAGGGCTAGGTGCTACTAGCTAACTTTTATTTGTTGGCTTTGCATATAGTATTAATCAGATTAAAATCCCAAATGGCATATGTGGTACAACAAAATTAACAGTGCCCTCTATTTCCCTAAAAGAAACAGAGTGTCCCTTTATTTCCTTTGTGAAAGTTGACAACCTAAACTTGCATTGCATACAAGGGAACGTCAATGTGTCAGAGCATATTTTCTAAATGCTAGGCCTGTTTTCAGAAGTTTTTTTTGTAGGTTTGCAAGATCCCTTACAAGTCAAGAGGTTGTCTTACATTTGCAAACATAATTAGTCTATTGAAAGGACATTGTTTGTTTAGCTCATGACTAGAGACAATGCTAACCCATTCCATGCTAGCTAGGGGCTAGTTAAGTAACAGTCATCCAGAACAATTTAAGTGTTCCTCTCTGAAGTTAAACCCATCTTGAGCATGCTCTGCTCTCTTTCACGAGCCAACCCATCCCCTCCACCCTGTCATAATGCTGTTGTTTGCAGATGACATTGCTGTATGGTGAATGTACGTGTTTGAGGTTACTTGCTAACACATGTTTCTACACAAACATCTGTAGGGGCACAGTAAACAACGCTTTCTCTGTCTTTCTCTAAGGCGATCAGACTTTGAAGGTCAAGGGTGTTGACTGGTGCCAGGTTATGTCCATTTGCAACATATACAGAGCTGACATGAGACGGGGGCTCTGAGTGTGGTCCTCACATGTCTTGGTTTAGCATAAAGTTACAGTAAGGCGGAAATCACCCTGTAACACCCTTACAGTGAGAGGCACGACAATCTGAGTGGAGGTCATTAGCATGGCTGTCAGGGGCACGTGTGGATGGGGTGGTTGATTGGGGGTCTTGGCCCGCTGGGCTGTGGACCACAGGTCTACCGATTTGAAATAGTCATTTCCTCACTTTCCTGCTTCAGGAAAAAGGGCAGACCAAAGAAAATAAATGTAGGGGGAAAGGGGAGAAAACAAATTAAGGTGAACATTGAGAAGGTGTCACTAGCAATGTATGGGTGAACTTAAGGAACAGGACACATGGAGGGATAGGTAGAAGAACAGAGGAAGTGTATGTGGTACAACAAACCCATAAAAATTCAAATGCCTTTAAAGTTGATGCCACCATTCTTTGTAAAGTAATTATTTCTAGAGATCCAACCTTACTTTATTAGCATTATTAATGCAAACATTCCTCTGCCAATTGCTTATTCACTTAGTACACATTCAATTTACAGACTATACGAATTCAGCTCCATTTCAAAACCTAGTGAGCTTTTTAGTGAGACATATAAAGCATCATAGGAATGCCCCCAATACAAAGGCTACTCCAAAATATCAAAAAAGAAGCTGCCCCTAAGATAATTTGTTTTCTCACAGATCTAAGGCAGAATTGCATGTATCCTTCAAAGAGAATGTAATCCCAGAATAAACTGCGTCAAAGTAAATCAAAGATGGAGGACAAACAAGGAGAAATGTCAACTTACCACTTATTAAAAATGTACTTAATATTCATTCAATGCCATTAACAATATTATAAAAAAATGTAAAGGTTAAAATTATTCAAATAAAAATTATACCATTTAAATAAATGCGGAGCATAGTGTTACAAACAGCCTACTTAGGAGGTTCCATCTCTGTTAGGATGCTGCCATATAAGTAGCTGGCAATGGAAGTATAGGTAGCTCACTGGGTTTTTGGAACAGTGTCTTTGAGTGTGTCTGTCAATATAGATTTAAAGACAACATGAGAGATGAAGTCACTGTGACACGCCCCATCACCGTCACCCATGCCCAACCAGTTCGTCCCCCAGTCCTCCCTGTCCTTAGTGCCTCAGACTCTAACTTCCTCTTCCTGCCTCTTGCTACAATGATGAATGGCTGCAAGCTCCATTCAATTACGCCTCGAGTGCGAAGAGACAGGAACAATGGGAGCTGGCCTATGCAGTGTGGCGCAGGCCCACTGCATTCTTAGCAACAATTTAGCCTAATTAGCATCAACTCCTGCCCCATCCATCATACTCCTCAAGAAACATAAACAAACTGTCAGCTCTAGCGTAACAAACAGATCGCCCAGCTACTTAACACAAATTATTCTTACATGAAACGCAGCTTCTCAGGCAACCTTCCCCCCTCCAGGCCATCTGGGGGAATGAAGGGCTATTAAAATTGAAGACATATGTTCCAGTCAAGTTCAACTCCCCAGACTGTTGCGGCTGATGCGGTGACAGTTTGCCCAGGCTTATAGGGGAGTTGGGTGGAGATTGAGCAGTCTGTTGCAGGAGGGAAGGTTTTGGATGAAGATATTATCAGTTTAAGAACAGGTGTGATGCATGTCAATCATGCTTTATGAAGGTTTGAGCTGGCATTTCAAGCTAAATAATTCTCTGGTTGACATTTTTGAAAATGCTGAGAGTGCTGGGAAATAAAGCATTCCTATTCTTTTCTTGTAACATTTGGCAGTCATCATTACATGGATATGGACGCCTACCAACGTATAAAAGTCAGGCGTGAAATAGAGGGATCAGTATTTCTTTTTTTAACATTCTGTAATTTATAGGACAGTCCCTGTTAATTTTTCGCAAAGCAAGGCTCTTACTGACTATTTGGTTGGAGGAGAGTAATAAAACAACTGTCATTCCAAAACAGACAATAGCACAATATACTACTAGCTTTCACCCAATTAAAAAAAATAAGTAAAAATAATCATTACTTAAGCAGTCAGAAAATCGTTTAAGCCAGAACAATTTAATTTAACATAAAACGAAATCCAATCTATGTATTGCTGGAAAAAATAAATAAATAAAATAAAATTCAACTTGTCTTTCCGCACAGACTTCACTCCGTGGGTACATTAAACTTCAATTCGACACATTCCTTTTGTTCTTCTCTTAGCTTTCACAGTCAGTTTGGGGAAGAGCTCGTAAATAATACTAAACTAATTAAGGCTAATGATGACTTTAGGGGAAAATATTTCTGACGGAAATACGTGCCTCAGATACATTCTGAAAATAATGAGCAAAAGTGTAGAACTCAGTTAAACCAGGTAACAGGACTGCTTGGGAAACCTCAAGCTCCCAAGCTCAGCCTGACTCTCACACCCTGCCAAGCGCTCAAAAATTTGTCACTTTTCCATTTCCTTTTTGATGTTATGCAGCGTGTGAAATGCTTCGCTAATTAACTAGGAAGCTTGGCAGGAGTGCCTTGTTGTTTTTAGGGGAGCAATGGCAAACCTCACTCGTCTCGGCCAAAAGAGACTGTGCTAACTCAAGAGTGACAAATATGCCATTGCTCCTCCCCCAAATGTAAGAAAACGAAACAAAAAAATGCAAGAGAACCAAACAAAATGACAGAGTGCTGTTTGCCCTTCTTAAAGTGCCTTTATTCCACATTAAACATACCACTTTAAGTAGGAAAAAATTTCAGTTTTATGCAAATGAGATTCCTTGCCAAGGTGACAGAGTCATTTGTTAACACAAGTTCATTCTCTGACAACACCAGAATGATGTAATTTGCTGTTTTGCTCATTAGCAATTCCTGGACCTGGGCCTAAACTAATTTTCATTCATTTGCGAGGTCAATTATAAGCCTTGTTCTTTTGCTCATTTTCTCATCACGCTCAGATCAGTGAAGTTAAGGAAAATAATACGGTCCTCTAGCATGGCTAATAAATGGACTGTGTCTTCTATTTAGGCAGCTCAGTGCCTCAGACAGAATGACATTTGATTTACCCACATGCAAAATGCAATTTTTTCCCACACCACTCTGTTTTTTTTTTTTTCATTTTCAAAGACAGGTCTGCCGGCTCTGCCCCTTGTTATGATGGATATCAGTTATGAGCTGCTCAGCTTCTGGTTTATAAAGCGTAGACTTATTCAGACTGCTAAAGCTGGCCCGCTTTATATCAGGTGTGTGACCTAACGAGGGTTGGGATAGAACAAATTTCCACATTTTTGCCTGCTTTCTGTCTGACTAGGTCACGTTGACTGCATTGTTTTCTTGAGATTTTTAGCATCACTAATTTGATGCATTTATCACATTTTCCACTCTTCCACGTTTACTCAAGATCATTGCAATAAAGCAGGGCTCCTCAAATCCAGCCCTAGTGGGCCACTGTCCTGCAGAGTTTAGCTCAAAACCTGATCAAACTCATCTACCTGTCATTTTTTATAGTAACTCTAAAGACCTTGATTATTAGCTTGCTCAGGTGTCTTTGATTAGGGATGGAGCTAAACTCTGCTGGCATTGGCTGGATTTGAGGAACCCTGCAATAAAGCAATAACTTCAGGCTGTGCATTTTACCACAGTTCGGGCATTTACACAATGTTAACCATGGTAATATTACAGTATTTTTTGACCAAATAAAAAAGAAAAAAGAAATAAATAGCAATAATAATACTACTACATTTATTTGCTGTTACTAAGCAACATAAACATTTTTATTGATCAAAGCACATGTTATAACATAACACAGAAGCTTATACAAAGGAAGGAACCAAATGAGGGGGGGAACAGCAAAATACATATGTATTGTCGTGTATAGGCACAGTGATGCATTTAAGCAATAGATTAATCTATTATAATTTAATAATAATTATTTTCAAACTACATTTTTCTGGCAATGTTATGGAGATAAAAAAGGTACACAACTACACATATAAATGCACAGATTGATAGATAGATAAAGACAATTTAAGATAATAGTAATAATATTTTGGCCAATCATTACAGCAATCGCATATGTTTGTATTAATATACATGTATTAATATTTTCCCACTGGATTTTGAGAGATTTTGGAGGGTGGACATAATGGGGGAGGGGTGGTTCCAGTGGAATGATCACCCATAAAAGAAAATCCTGTACATTTTGAAGATTAAAGTACATTTAAAGCAGAGTTAAGTGTCTCAGTCCATCTCACATTCATCACATTGTAATATAATATAAGGTTGATTGAGTGCAACAGTGTCCACCCACTTTTTCAGCAGTCTTGGTTGTGGGACTATTTTTCCATTCATTTTTATCAGTATTTGAAAATTGGACAAAAAGTCAAAAAGATAAAAGACTGTGCACTTTGTAAATACATTCAAACAACAAATTAAGTTTATTGCAAATATCTATAACGCATCTCACAGAAGGTATGTCTTAGTTTTAGAAGAAAAATTCATTCCCATGTGTTGAAAATGAATGGGATTTTTACTTCTGGAACCTGACTGTCACACTCTATAACGGCTTCAAATGTGGCTCATTCAATCAGATTTTAAAGCAAGAACAATACGTTTCATTTTATTTTATTTCACCATAAAATAAGATTATACACGGTGTTCCCATTATTTATTGTTTTGGTCACATGAAGACGAAGGAGAAAAGAAGGAAAGAAGGGCTCTGAAATTCAGGTGCTGCTCATCTGGCAGGGTTCTCAGAGAAAGAAAACAAACCCTGATCCACTTCCCCACAAACAGCTTCCCGCAAGCTGACTGAATTCTGGAGCCCAGCACCAGGATGTTTGGCTTACAAAATGACTTTGCTGCTCCCGCAACCATTCTACCTAATTGCCCCCGGGACAATTATTGTAGCGCTCTGTCCAGCCATTTTGGAAAAAAAAAAAAATATATATATATACATATTAAAGCCATAACGTTACTGTGGATTGCATTACATACTTTTCATAACTATTACTGAGTAGTGTTAGTAGTGTAATGCGTAATGCACCGGTTTCTTTCAGGTTACTCATAAGTATATATCATAAATGTAATTCAATATGAGAGTGGGCGGGTTGTGAAAAAAAATTACCAAACAAAACATTTCCCTAAGCAATCAAAACACAAACAGACCCACAAAAACGGCAGCGACCTGCACATAATCACAGTGAGACATTTCCTCTACGCCAGGCATTGCCATTCACTCACTGCCATTTATAAACATTGAGAGGGACAAACAGGGAAAGCGCAGGCAATGACAGGCCGTATCGGTCTGGATATGAGCTGATAAATTGGTGGCTGTGGAAAAAGTGCCCCTTGGGCTCCATCTATTCAGCCGACTGAGGCGGAAAGGGCCGCTTTCAAAAGCACCCCAGAGCCTGGCCATGCATGACAGAGCCTGACACCAGAGCCATACTAGATTCCTTTCTACATGGGCGGCAATGGGCTCCTGGGAAGGAACAAGTGCTTACAGAGGAGATATATCTCCCATCTCATCAGCTCTGCTTCTACCCTCATACTAAAACACACCTGCTGAGCCATCAGACTGTGAACATTACATGGTTCTGTATAATATACTGCTCATGCAATTAGATAGAACGAAGTATAAAACAGCAAATAGAAGTTAATTGTATTCTTTTAGTATAATTATACAGTGGCCCCAAAATTTGCACATTCTACTTGGACATTCAAGCCACAATGTATGAATTTTCTTGCATTACATAAAATATTACGCAATCTGCAAACAAATTATTCTAGACCTTGTGATCAATGAACAAATGCATTTATTTTGTTGTCTATCAACAAAAATAATAATAAAACACAAATTATGGTAATACACCTTTTCAATGATGAATGTTTTTAATTTCTAAATTTAAATGTGTTTTTCTTTGGGGATGTCAGGCTGCTACAACTGTATTGATAACATAATTAAGAAACTATATTCTGAATGAAATAAATGAAAATTCATATAAAAGAAAAACTTAAGTAGTTTGGCATAATCTTTTAGTTATTTAAATATTTTCACAAAACTGCCTCACAGCTTATTTATATTTTTATATATTAGATTTATTCATAAAATAATAATATATTTTCATTTACAAAAGTTTTGAAAAGTGCAGAGGGACTTTGAAGTCCTGAGGCTCATTACTGATGAGGCTAAAACCATCATAGGATTCAATCACAGCAGGAGAGAGAGCACAAACAAAACAGGAAGTTGTGCTTCATTTTTGTGAGGTGATTTGGAAAATTCATAACAGCACTAGAAATCAGTCCATTGCATTGGAAGGAAACATAACCTATATGTGGATTTTTCTATGCGCTTTAAATATACGTGGATTAAGGCTCTTAAAATATCAGATCAGTTTACATTTTTAGTTTAAAAGCAAAAATTGTAAATCATTATGCTGTGTAACTACCCCAAAACTTCATGATATTTATAAATTAATAATTCATGATATTAGAAAAAGAACTTCTCAAAAAATATCTTAAAAATGTGATTAAAAGGAACATGGTTTGATATTTTGTAATAGTAATGACATACTGTACTTAAGTGTGATGTGTCAGGAATACTTTGAGGCCACTGTATCTACAAATAAATGGACATGAACATACAAAACACAACAGCAGAAAAAAAAAAAAAAAAAAAAAAAAAAAGTGCACAAAATTTCTATGGATTGTTTTTTCACATGCATCAATGGATCTGATCCACAACCCTCTTAGTCTCATCTGTGGAGATGGCAGAGCAGTCAGTGTGTCCTTCCGGAAAGTTTTATCTGGAGAAAGCATCCGTCATCTCTCATCAGAGGCTGCTGCCGCCCCAATGCTGCCACAGTCGGCAGACTGATAGCTTAACCTTTCCACCATACTGCACTTCAAAACGAGCAGAGAGCCCCTAGGATCCCTCAGAATGTGTGGTCTTCTCTCTGCACCACTGATTTCTGCATGCACGTCTCATTCTGTATGAGACACCGCTCGAGGATGGAGACGTCTTTCCCCCTTTGCTTCTGATCTCACTTATTTCTCTATCAAAACATCCATATTCTTGACGTTGGTACGAACATGTTCTCAGGACTTCAGCGTCTGGAATAGAATGTACTGGCCAACTACGTCAGGCCGCGGTCAGGATGAGCCGTACCACCTGCCGTGGAGCTGCCCGGGCATTAGACAGCGATGGGCAAATGACAGATTGGAGTGTTCTTGGAATGCTAGCTAAGCCACTGGCTAGTAGCCATTGCTCTTGTGGGAAATTAAATCAGCGCTATTTGATCACGTCATATAAAGTCCAGAGGGACTTTGAAGTCCTGAGACTCATTACTGATGAGGCTAAAACCATCATAGGAATCACAGCAGGAGAGAGATGACAAAACGAAACAGGAAGTTGTGCTTCATTTTTGTGAGGTGATGGAAAATTCATAACAGCACTAGAAAATCAGTCCATTGGAAGGAAAAAGAACCTATATGTGGATTTTTCCTCAATAGGACACAATGCAAACAGCTTCTAGATTAAAGGGTTTACTATCATCCGTTCCATACGATTCTCCTACATAATTATAACTGAATAAATCTTCTCTATAACTATAAAAAGCTTTTCAATCTTCAGCTTTAACCTTAACATTGAACGTCATCACTTGGTGAAAGATTTATAAAGGCTGGAAAGAAGGAAAGTGAGGGAGTGAAACTTCAAAATAGCTATTTACTGCCACCTATCACAAAGTTTGGCAACTGCAAGCAAGACAGCTGACTACAACAGCTCAATAAATGACAGAAAAAAGGGGGAGTCAAATCAGAAGAGTGAAGTGATTATTATAACATTATGACAGCTTAAAGGTTTAGAGGCTGACCAAAACTTTTAGTGGACATGTTATTCGGGTAGGATGCAGCCTTTTTCAGACTGAAAAAAAAAAAAAAAAAAAAAAAAAAAACTCCTCAAAGTGAGGATATAATCACAGATCAGATCAATCCGAAACAACTCTTGCGGCAGAGTTTTTCATTTTTCTTTTTATGATTTGTCTTAAGCGGCTTCTCTGGCCAAATCCCCAATTGGATTAAGATCCTGTCAATCATTCAAAACTAATTTATAAACCAGTCAGCATCAAAATTGTGCAATAATCCCCTCCCACTTTCCTGTCATTGCCCACCCAGTGCCACTTGGTAACATGAGCAAACAGGAATTCAAGACGTAAAACTAGGGCACTTTTCCATGACCCAACATCATTTTTTTATATCTTTATTCCATTGTATAATTGCCCTTATTTCAAACATAATAATGGAAACCGCTTCATTTCTCCCCCCCATCCCTTCTTATTGCCTCTTGATTGTGACATCTGTGTCTTTCCTGATTTCATTGGATGAAGCGCTCCTTTTGAAAGGATAATAAATGTGTAAACAAATTCAAAACCAGCCTTTCTCCTAAGCTTTGGTTTTCATTATCAAATTGTGCGGCTTCTCTTGCCAATGTCCCCCTCCTAGGCAATGTCATCCTTTTACAACTCAAGATCAGGCATAATCAAAAGTGTCTATAAATTTGAGCTTCTCTAATTAAGGTCTCCTCGCCAAGCGCACAAACGGCGACCGGGCAGGGATCTCTACCAAAAAGACTCAAATTGGCTCCCAAGCACAACAAATCACATTATGATTTCAGCTCTTGCCCGCACACCGCTCATCTTGAGTCGGTTAACCCAGCTGAAGAGGCCATCTCCCTGCTACAGACCTGTGCTCTGACTCTCTAGAAAAGCCTGTAGTTGCTGAAAGACAAATGCTCAGAAAAGTAAAGAAACAAACACTCACACACACACACACACACACATTGATGTCCACAGGATTTCATATTTATATTGCATTAAAAGTATTAAACAAGTTACATCTGCAGAAAATTACAGCAGACGTTTAATCAGAAGTAACTTCCATTTCCATTTAGATTTTTTTTTTTTATGGTTTTGAGTGTCTTATGCTGACCAAGGTGGCATTTCTTTGATCAAAAACACAGTAAAAACATTCATACTGAAACATTTTTTACAATGTAAAATAACTCAATAATTCATACATTTTCAGCATCATTACTCCAGTCTTCAGTGTCAGAAATCATTCTAATATCCTGAATTGGTCGCCAAGAAACATTTCTTATGGATTACCAATGCTGAAACCAGCTGTGCTACTTAATAATTTTTGTGGAAACCATGATACATTTGTTTTCAGGATTCTTTGATGAAGAATGTTCAAAAGAACAACATCATTTATAAATGTCTTTACGGTCATATATATACATATACATATATACACATACACATACACATATATATACACATATATACACATACATACATATATATATATACACATACACACATATTGACCCCACACTTTTATATGGTAGTGTAATTATTAATAGTATAGTATTATCTTTAAAATAAATTATATTTGTAATATAAATGTTTAGCCACTATCTACACACAAGAGCAAATAAACCTAAAAGTCACAATCAAATCCTTACATCATTTTTGGCAGTTTTTGTTTTTGACAGTACTTATGAGTTTATTTATAATTCATACATATATACTAAAACGACTAGGTTTGTAATTCTCTACAATTTAGCTTCTCAAATTAGATTCAGTTAGAAAATGTATACATTACTTTTTACTTTGATTCATCTATGACGTTTGTACTTGACCAAAAATTCTGACATATTTGGTTCTCCATCAAATGACAAACTAGGCCGACAACAGAACTGTAACTCTGGGCAGAGATGCACCCGAAGTTTCCAGACAATATAAAGCCGAAACGGGACAATGATTTGTCTCTCAAACAGAGCAAAACACAAGTCTTCCACCACAGTTAAGTCACTGCAAATTACAGCATGGTGAATTGAGAAACAATTACAAATTTAAAGTGAATTTAAAGAGCTAAAAGAGAGCTCCTTAGAAGGATATTTTTAGCCTTTATGGGAATACATTCATACAAGACTTTATGATCAATGCAATGTTGTGATCACTCCATCAAAAAGCTATTCTCCAGCCAAAAGACATATCAGCATTCTGTGCTAATTACAAGGTCAAACAACAGCCAACTGGACAGCGGTCCAAGAAAAAGTGAATGCTTACACGCAAATGCATGCACACACACAGTGTATCATCTACCGTGCAGTTTCATTTTCCTACAGGGTCATTCAAACTATGGCCCTTGACTACTTAGACTAAGTGCTCAATTAAGCATAGCTTGTTAGCCGGTTTCCTTTCCAGCTATGTTATTGCTGCCATGTGCTGTATTATGGTACTGTATGTAATACAGTGTGTTTGGCCAGTGTGACTGCATGTTTTAATATATTCATTCCTTTGGAAATCTCTGACATCTCACATTCTTTCCCCCCCCCCTTGACTTATGTTTTTTGTGTTATGTCAGACCACCTGTTTTTTGGTTATTTGAGGGACCGTGTAAAAGGTTTAAAACAAAGTCAACATATAATGTATTCGCAACCCATTTTACTTATGCAATATGACATATTTTTGAGTGACACCGCAAATTTGATGAAAAATGTTGTGCAAGACTTGATTTTATAGGCTATACTGGAAATCGACTGCATTGTGAAAAGTGGGTGTTATACGTAGCTTACCAAAATGGACTTGAATACAAGTTAGCAATGGATTGTGGAGAACACTCCCCTCCTCAATCACTACTGAGGAATTGTTTTCACCATAGACATGAAAGCTGAAGGTCAAGTTCACCCAGGTCTTGATGTATCCCAATGGAAACACTTCTTTTTAGTTGTTATCATTATTTGCAATAATTGCTGTAAACTTTATTACATTTACAGGCATCCAATTACTTTATTAAGTAATGGCTTTTAGAAAGTGCATTATCTACAACAATAATCTTAAACTTGCCTTAATAGCTTCACCACTGATTAATAATATTCCCGAGCCAAAAGTAGTTTCCACTTAAAGGAATACGAACGAAAACATTTTCTTTACCAGGAACAAGCCTTTACCAACCCTCACGTTAGATATGCCAAGATTTCTTAATAGAAAAATAATTTCAGAACATTTAAATGCATTGAAAAAGAGCTAATGTTCTTGACATGAATTTTAGCCAATGGCACAGAAGTCATTCAAACAGAGTTGAGAGAACATAAGAGAATATGTTTTATCAAAAAATTTATGTGGTTAACATTAAGATCACCATCGTTATATCAGGCGATAGAACATTGTATTTATTGTAGCCAGCCAGCTCCTTTCAGTTCACTCCAAAGGCCTCATTTTAATAATTTCCCCCGGAAAATGAGTGCGAGCGCTAGCCCAGACACAGCCTCCCATGTTGAACAATCATAATCACGCTACTCTTACCATAACACCGCAATTATCCTCATTGCTTACAGCAACACAAAATGCATGATGGATGAGCGTATGTGTGTGTGTGTGCGTGCGTGCGCGGGCGCGATTTGTCTACAGTAGAAAGGTCTCCCACGCACGTCCCCATCTGTCGCTGCTCCTCTGCTCAGTTCAGCGTGCGACCTCCATAAATCATACCATTAAGATAACGTCGGCGGCCCCTGGCTGGCTCGTACATTACCCCGACAGACTAAACTCCATCCGTTCAAGGCCAGGCTCTCTGATAAACAGCTGACACAACAGCGACAATCCACATCCGGCTCATGCAAACAGTAGTTCGACAGTAGCCTAGTTCTTGCAGACGTAAGGGTCAGACTTAGAGGGAGTGATGTTTTATCACCAGAAGAAAGTAATCCATTCGTGGTGTAAACAAACGCATATTGCGCACATTTGTGGTGTTTGCTCTTTTAAGAGTTGCTCCAATCTACAGCAGGTACCTGTGGGAGGTATATGATCTGTTTGGAGAGTCTAAGCTCCTTGCTGCATATGTTACCATTATACTTCATGCCTGGTTGCAGTCAACTGATTTCTTGTGACATTATGATCCTGCACATTTCCTCCAGAGGTAATTAGTCGTAGCAGTCAATAAATCTCCTCTGTTTGTTTTTGTAATGTTTATTATGGTTTAATTGCGTTTTTGCCCCATTTCGAGAACGGTTTTCTACACATTGAGGAGCGCACTACAAATTCAGTCAAGTTCTCTTATCTGATGATTGCATAATTACATAAATATCATTTGAAGTCTGATTATATAGTTTGTTCACAGATCGGCTGTGTCCAGTGACAAAAAGTCTTAAACGACAGAAGAGGGTGTATAAGAAGGCGATTTGGAGGCTCAGAGAAGAACCCTCCAAAATCAACATTCAAACATGAGCTCATCTAAACATCTGTCCACAACATGTCCAATCATTGCCCTGCTGAGGCATGTACAATTGTTTCTGGAAATAAATATTAGGCCTAATTCAGCTCTGATTGTAGCGGCCAGTCGTGGGCAGGAGAGGAAACGGCCGTTTGCGGCAGACATCTAATGTGAATATTTCTCCTAGGGTCGTCCTTTTAATTGCCTTTATTTATTTGATCTTGCTTTAGCCTACTCCTTTCTTCTCGACTGAGGCTACATGAATTTATTTGTCTGATGCTCCTAAACTTTTTCACACTTATGCACCAGTTAAAACGAGAGAGGTCTGAGTGTGTTTTAAGTGAAGGTCTGCTGTAGAGGGGTGGACTGAGTTCAATTATACTTAGGCTGTCTGTCTTTTCCCGTCACACTCCATTTGCGGTCGGCGGATACGTTTACACAGAAACTAATCATAACTAAAACATTTTTGTGTAAATCTTACCAAATTACTCTGTATAACAGGGGCAGGGAAAGGAAATCAATACCAAAAACACTTAAGGTAACATCTGACCGTTCTTCCGGACCTTCTGGATAAAACTAAGATAAATGATGAAAAGAAAATAAGTTCCCATTAAGAACACTTATGGAAGAGAATTTTTTTATATAATTGGGCAAATGCAAAGATCGCAATATCCGGCTTAACTAATTCAGGCCCATTTTTCACAATTAAAACTAGATTGCCCTGTGCACTGTGTATTGTCTTATGAGTCAGTTAATAGTTTCATAGATGGAATACTTCCTAAATAAAAGGCATTTCAGTAAATATTAGTCCATGTATAAAGCAGTCATATACTGCAAGAAACAAAACCAGATTTAGTACAACACAGATTTGATCAATTACGTAATTGGTTCATTAAAGAGACAATACTTGAAGGATAGTGTGGATATTTAAAATTTGTGTTTTTAAAACTCAAATTAATGAAATTATATATATGCACATGTAAGTAATTATGTCACATAATGATTTTCTCCTACATGCTTTTGTGTCTTCAACAAAGTATCTTTTGTATGTATCATTTTTACAACAGATGGACAGAATGATAGTCACATTTGCCATAAAAAAATACTTAAAGACCATGACCAATGATGCTCAAATGTTGAAAGTGCTCTAAAACTACAAACAATGCCAAGTACAATGCTTCCCCCTTGTGGTAGATTAAAAACTTGATAGGATTACTGGGTTATTATTAGGTGCAGCCTAACTACCCCCCCATCCCCCCAATTTCATCATATATGCTTGGATGGAAAGGCTGTGAAATAAGTCCTGGTAGGATATATAAAACGCACTGCAGTGACATTAACTCTTGTGTCCTTGAGAGAGAGAGAGAAAAAAAAAGCAATTTTAGAGAGTCAGTCCAAGCCTGAGAGAAGCCAAGCACAGAGCCAATCCAATCCCTGTGACCAGGTCACACATAAATTAACTTTTCTCTCTCCCCTGCCTCGTTAACAGGCTGCTGGAGGGAATATGACAAGTGCAGGGGTGCGAGCGAGCTAATAACACTGGGTTATTCTACTGGAGAAAGGGATGGAGGGAGGGAGAAAGGGATGGAGGGAGAGAGAGAGAGAGAGAGAGAGAGAGAGAGAGAGAGAGAGAGAGAGAGAGAGAGAGAGAGAGAGAGAGAGAGAGAGAGAGAGAGAGAGAGAGAGAGAGAGAGAAAGAGAAAGAAAAGAAAGAAAGAAAGAAAGAAAGAAAGAAAGAAAGAAAGAAAGAAAGAAAGAAAGAAAGAAAGAAAGAATTTTTGCTAAAGAAAGAAAGAAAGGACATTTTTGCTAAACATGATGCAAAGTTCAAAGGGTGAAATGGTATACCCATTTATTTCTTAATGTTGGAACCTAGTACCTTAAGTTCAAAATCCTTCATTCACTGCTAAAATAGCCTGGTAGATCATCATATAAGCTCAAACTGTGCAGTCTGCTTGATTCCAGGCAGTAAAATTATTCCACAACATCCAAGAATTTGATGAACAGAGACTTAATTTTTGTAATGGCATATAATGCTCCACTACACCGGTTCTTTCCTATTAACTTCATGAGGTTTGTTTCCCCCCAATTCTTCGCCAATACATTTTGACGAGCTCAAAATGCATAATGAAGCCTTTTGCAAAAGCAGTTGGCATCACTGATTTTTACAAATGTGCAGACTTCCGTTTCGTCTGCTCTATGTATATTATAGGTATAAAACAATTAATAAAACAATCGGTGTTCTATGTACGCAAGCGTCATATGGGCGTTGTTGGCTGATGATTCGCGTCTCGCGTGCATCCTGTGCGAACTCCAAACAAACACACATTTATCGACTAATTAAAAATAAAACATCATTCAGGAATACCTACACATAGATGGCATTTAACCCAAGTAACTTAAACATAATACGGACGGAATAAAGTGGCATAAACCACACAAAACCCACGTTTTAATCTAGCCAAAAGTAAACTAAATGAGTTATATTGCACAAATAAAGCCGTAAAGAGAAAGTGTCTTAACTGATGGAACGACTTGTAAACGGAACTAACTGAAGTGCGCGTGTATCCCGCGTACATCTCCAGTCCAGACAGACATCCGGTTGAGGGATTCGTACTTTAAAATTATCAAAACATGTATTTGTTGCAAGCAGCTTTATACTACAACATACCTGACAAAAAGTGTTTCACACGCACCTCAATGCGGTTGGGAGCGTCTGCTAATTAGTGCTGAATGTGCACGAGCCGCGCGCGAGACCGTTGGTAAACAAAGTTGCGGATTGTGTGAAATAGAAAAGTTGAAGCGCGTCTTACCTGCCGATCCACCCGCAATGATCTGATGAGTCGCCTCTCTCAATAAACTGTGCTTTTTTGATGTCATTTTCTGATTCCGGGCCTGTGTCGAGGGGGAAAATGTTATAGCAGCGTCGCCGCATTTAAACTGTTTTTTATTTTAGTGCTTCATTGAGTCTCAGTGAAATGAGATGTGGTTACTTTGAATAGGCCTAGGTTGGTATGTTAATGCGGTCATAAGCCGCGTGATATAGTGCTGCGGACTACGTGTGTGTGTGTGTTTAAACCTTACTTTAGTTTGGGATTTCAGGAAAGATAGCTTTTTTTTTGTAGTTCCTCGCGTCACGGAGATGCAGCCCACGCGGAAGAGTTCGGCGCTGTTCTGGCACGAGCGCGAGCTGGAATGAAGGGAATCGGTGTGTGAACGCGCTGTTGGGCAATGCAGTTTAATTTTAACTCGGAGACAGATTCAGAGTTCACTGAGGCCACTGGCAGAGGGCGAATGCTAATGAGTCATCTTACAGAGTAGAAATAATAAGCTAATAAAATAAATACGGTAACGTATTGCTTATTTACGTTGGTCTTAGATGTATTTCACACGTACACGTCTGAATGTCACCGTTTTAGATTAAAACCTAAACAAGTTCCATCTGCAAACAGATCAGAAGTAACGTTTCTCAATCATTTTTAGTAAATGTATGTAGTTTCAATGGGAATTATTATTATTATTATTTTGTAGATGAAGTCAGTTCCCTTACAGTTCACACAGGTGTCCTGCAGAGTAATCACAGGTGGTTCATCACACTTCACTAGCGTCAGAACCTTGTCCAAATGCTTTTTGTCTTATTTTTGTGGAATAGTTTAGTATTCTTTTTTTAACAAATGCTAACTTGTTGGATATTTTAGGCTATAATGACATTCATAGGCTAAATTTGAATTCATATGGGCTACATTAACTTGCACAATAAACTTTATTTTAGATAAGGACTGAAGTTGTTCCAGGTTTAGTTGCAACGGAACACGTTTCAAATAATCTTAATCTTTTTGCTAAGTATGCCATCATTTCAGAGTCAGAATAAGTTATTATTGAAATACTAGCCTACACTGTAAAAAAAAACTAAATTTGTAAGATCAATAAGTTGATCATGTTTTTACTCATAAAAACAAGTTGAGCAAACTTTTATACAAAATTCAATTCATTTTTAAGTCTGTTTAATGTAATTTAAGTTGAAACAGCTTAAACATCCATGTTGATTGTACTTCATTTAAGGCAGCGTCTTTTTTTATTTATTGTACCATGTCTAGAATTGTTGATGTACAAGCACACAATCGCTTTCCTCTACAATCCAATACAACAGACTCCTGCTCATTATTATTAGCTTGTTTTCCACATTATAAAGTCATAAAAATAAGATCTGCGACTAACATGAGGTGCATGGGATTTGCCATGTAGATTAATTAAATGTAAAAATATTTAGTTTTTTATTAGATTAATAATATATCCAAGATGAATGTATACCTACACACAATGTGTCTTCAAAAAGAATTCTCAAGCATTGACTGTTATTGTAACAAAGTAAAGAAAATCGAGCAAATGAAAAATTACATCGGTAGATGATGTCACACTGTAGTTTTAAGACAGAACCCGGAGATTAAAATAGTTTACTTGATGTCTCAAACTAAAAGCTGTCATTTAAAATGTGAAGTAAAACATAAAAATACATCCTTGAGAGAGTCTGGGGTTCCTCCAAACCATGTAGTGAGCCACAGATTTTCTTTTTTCTTTTTTTGCAGAAGGCAATGAAAAGCAGGCTTTCCCCAATTCAACGTTACAACTCGCTTAGAGAGAGTGTGGCTGAATAATGAGCATATTAACGTATTAGCTTAGAACATAAACATTTTTTCCCCCTGTTTAATTTTCAAATGTGAATTTATAGCAGGCTATTGGCAGGGAAATGCCATTAGTACTTTGACCTGCCGGAGTGAGAGAGCAGAGAAAACCCCACCCCGTCTGTAAACCTACACGGTGGCCAGCAAATGTGTGAACTTTTGCAGTTATTAATAAAAACAATTCTGCAATATAAAGAACAAGTAAAGCTAAACAAACTGTTCTGTAAATTTGTCTGAGTCTTTACTATGATTGCTAAAGGCACACAGAAAGCCTTTAGCCTAAAAGGAAAGTATAACTTGATAAATATAATTCAATGGAGAAGTGTTTTTATACTCATACTGTGCATAAGGGTTATTGTGGAATTTAGTCCACAAATTGAGCTTTTCCTTGAAATGAAAATTAAAAACCGAAAAGGAAACAGCAACACAATTAACTTTTTATTTGCAACAATCTCTCTATGCATATAAAATCTGAAGCTCTCACAGCATCACTTCTGAATGTCTGTATACTGCCACATTTTTGGCCTTGAATCTTAACAATGACAAAAGTGACATTATTTCCAACTGGCTGCTTGGAACACTTTCACGTTTCTAGAGAAGTCTGACTAAAGAAAAGAAGTTGGTTAGACCAAAAACGTTTTTTTTTTTTAAATGACAAAATAAATATTCAAAATACAGAGAAAGCGGTTTGATTCATAGAATAATTCAAGTCATATCATTATTACAGCTTCTTCTCATCCCTCCTCGAATCTTTCGGAATCTGCCATATCAAGGGTACAGTGTCTCTTTACCTACTTAATCAAATATCCGTTTCTGAAACACTCTTGATAAGTCTTTGCATTTCTCTCTTGTACAATGTAGATAACACTTTGTATTTGTAGTTAAGTTTTATGGTTTATGTGGGGGAAAGAAAATGAAAATATCTATGGTTGAAAACATGCAATGTTTTTGTGTGGTAAATATGCTAATACCTAATATTTTATAAATGTAATTGCTAAAAACTGCATATAAAAATTCACGTCATAATGACATCATCAGTGCTGGGTAGTAACTGATTACATGAAATCTAGATTACATACTCAGATTTAAAAAATGAAGTACTTTATCTTGCGTTTTAAAATACTTGTTACAGTTACTTTTTTATTGATTACATGGTTACATATTTACACAATGTCAGAAAATCATTCATAATTTATTGATTCTCCCCAATTCTTCGTTTTCATGTTTTACATTTTTCTTTCTCTTAAACATTCAGAAAGTCTTCTAGTTTTGTGAAATTGCGCACACAGCCAGCCACTAGTCAGGTAGCTAGAATTACATGGAAAATTGAGAGGAAACAAAGCATTTGACCACTGGATTTATAGAAATTATTTAACTTTTAAGGAGCCTTTTCCCAACATTGCATATCAAATCAACCCCTGACATATTAATTATATGAATTATTACTCATGAATTATCCTTTAACCATGTATTGCTATCTTTGGAAGGCATTTGTCTTTCAAACACATTTTTTTTATTATTATTTATTTAATTATTAGCTTTTCAATAAACTCATGAACCCCTGCAGTTCCATCACAAACCCCAGTTTGGGAAACCCTGATGTAATTTAATGTTTAACGTACTTCATGTTGCTGATAAAGAATGGAATATACTGTCTTTCTCTTTGTATTTTTATATCAATATGGTACAATATTATCCTATTTAAATCAATGTGATAAATGAGTTAGGTCAAAAGTTATCAAAAAGTAGTCTGATTATATTATGTAATGGATTATGACACTAACTACAATTTTTGTAATGTAATTTGGAATCAGTAATGAACTACAATTTGTAAGTAATCTACCCAGCACTGGATATCATTATATAATTATGACCACTGTCAAGCAACAAACTTCACGAAAATATATGATCCTGCACATATTAACGGCATGTTGCGAAATATGTGGGGTGTGCATCATCTTTTTTCTTTATACAAAAGGCAAGGATATGCGTGTGCCTTTTTGCAACTACTGTATTACATAAATCTTGTCACTATGTTAAAATGAAAACAGTTTGGCTCAGATTAAGCATTATGTTTGGTAGTACTACAGAAAATGGCACGTAATATGAAAGCCCTTTTAGCCCAAACTCTGTAACTTCACAAGGTGATGATGACATTTACATGCAATTTCCTGCTTGAATAGATGAGAACTCCTCAACCCTGTTACACTACCACTAGACACACTAACAGTACCACTCTTGAGCTCTGTACCACATAAGACTGTCCTTTATACTGGTTAGTTTCCACATTTGTGCTAATATACTAGAGATGATCTGTGTAATGTTAAGTATCCTGATGAAGTATTCTCTGTATAAACTTTAAATGACTGATGGTACCATTAATTAATGTACCGTTAAACAGTGGAAATGTCCTGAACAAATATAACTAAACAATAAAAAATTCAAACAAAGACAGATGAAACAAAATGTTGCGCAAAAATGAAAAAGTCAAACCATGTCTTTAACTGGAAGTCCAGTTTAAAAGCTCTAATTCCTTAAAAATAACTCAAGAATAAAATACTCTTGGATCTACTCTGACTCGGTGGGTGATCTTCTCAGGGTGGGTTACTACGAGTCTCCATTTATAAACCCACTTCGTGATGTGCTTATTTTTTGTATTTGGTCTACGAACCGTGTGCATGTAGTTGACCTTTCCACACAATAAATAACTTTTTTCTTCCAGGTTATTGTTTGAACCTTCAAACACAAAAAGTTTGAACTGAATCCCAAACTAAATCATCTAAACGTTTCCCAAAATGCGTTTTTATTTGTGTATGCAGACCATGCGATGGGTTGCCGATGTGTCCAGACACATGGAGACTGAGGTTTTAAAGGAGAGTCGGGCCTTTGGTTGTGTATGTCATTGAGGGGAAGTGTCGGCTGTCTATATCCCAGAGCTTCCGGTCTCCTTGTGGCCCCAGCACTGAGCCTTGAGTCTGGTTGCCGGCCCCTGGTAAGCTGGAGGTCCAGTAGTTAATATAGCTTGCCATGAGGAGCGTCAGTTCCAGGATCTACAGCATTGAAAGAGAGAGAAACTCAATGAACCAGCAGAATCAGAGGTACAAACTCTTTAGTAGATGAATTTCTATATTTAACTTGCTCTTACTGTATCAAACCAAAAAAAAGACTTGAACCACAGATATGCGAATAAAGATCCTCACTCGGTGGAGCTCATTAGCACTTCCTGTATCATGTGATGCTGTATGAGTGAAACCCCTGTTTTTTTATCATCAGATGTCATTCAGATAGTGGTTTCAGAGGGAGGTGTGGAAGTTTAACTTGGGTTTTATGCTGTTTTAAAGTTCTGATTTCACCCACACACAGATTAGATTTCTAAAACGGGTAATAAAATGTAATGCCAAAAGCACCACATATATCAGAATTGTCTTCTGTCAGCATTTGGAAATGCAGTTAAACTGTCTTTTACCTTTTGTAACTTAGCATGTCTTACCTTTGGTTTAGCCATTGCAAATAAAAGTTTATCCACAGTCTTCTTGCCCAAAGCCTGGTCTTTAATCTGGCTGATCACTAGCATGAAATCTTCCTTGCAGCCTCCGAAGGTGATTACTGACTGGTATGGATATGTGGCGAATGGATGCTAAAAAAAAAAAAAAAAAATCAGGAGCACACAAAATTTACTGTCTCTTTACATACATACATACATACATACATACATACATACATACATACATACATACATAAAAATGTTTGGGGTCAAAAGTTTATTTATGAATACTTTTACTCAGAAAGGATGCATTAAACTGAGTAAAGACTTTTATATCTATTTCAAATGAATGCTGTTCTTTTGAACTTTCTATTCATAAAATAATTTTGAAAAAAAAAAAAAGTATCAGTTTCCATAAAATTGCTAACCCTAACTGCTTTCAACATTGATGATAATAATAATAATAAATTATTACAATAAATAATTTATTATATAATAATAAATGAGCACCAAATCAGCATATTAGAATGATTTCTTAAGGATCATGTGACTGACTTTGTCATCACAGGAATACATTTAAAATACAAAAAAACTATTTAAGATTGTAAAAATGTATCAGTCACAATATAACAATTTGTACTGTTATATTATATTATATTATATTATATTATATTATATTATATTATATTATATTACTGTTTTTAATGGTTTTCTGTTCCCTTTTGGATTTTTCTTCTTCTTTGCTTCTATATCCATTCGGAATTCTCACCAGCTCAATCTCAAAAAAAAAAAAAAAAAAAAAAAAAGACATAAAAATAGAAAATTACAGAGTCTGCCCTGACCCTGTTTATTCTTTCTCAAACAGCTTTTGAGAAACTTCTCCAAGTGTTAATGCAGCCAACTGGGCAAGATATCAGGACTACAGCTTCTGGAAGCTTCCTGGTCAATAAACATTTCAAACTAGCACACCTGCCAATGTGGCCCTTATACAGTTCTAGAAACATAAGAGCAGGATAGAGAGTGAAAACAATGCATCGAGCCAAGAGAGGGTGCTAAAGGTCTCAAAAGATTACTTGCAATTACTTACTTACAAAAGTTGCATAGCAAGTTTGCGGACCAGAGGTTTAAAAGCAGAAATATGAAGCTCATATTTTTGTATAGCTGACTAAAATGTTCTTGAGACTACAGTTCTAGGTGAATGAATGAAATCTGGTTGTGTGCTACCCATGAATATAACTGAAACATATGTTAAAGTGATGGGGATATGTTGGAACAGCGAAGGTGTATTAGGTTATGATGACGAGAGAGAGAGAGAGAGAGAGAGAAAAAAATATGTTTTATTGTTTTGATAAATATTCTATGTTTTGTATTGGTTGAGATCAGTATTGGATTATTTGTTCATTTCCAGTAATGTCCAAAACTAGTTCAATTATGACAACTCTCGGACTGAATTATTTAACCAGCATTTAGTGGCATGGGACATGGAATGTACATATGCTTGATTTTGGCGGACGAGATCTGCTATGCTGCTGCTGAGCAAATACAACAATTTGTTCAGCTCAGTTAAAATAACATACATAAGAACATGCTGCTGCAAGAATATATTATAAAAACCAGATCTCTACAGGTGGCGCTGGGGAGGAGTAGGAGGAGGGGTAAACAGAAGTTTTCAGCAGGGTGATCGAAATATACAAATACATGGTTACGTGGATTAGGAAGTACGTCTGGTTGGCTAATGCCACAGCGTTATAGTAACCAATCAGTGCTCGGTTAGATTTTCATGACTGAACTTTAACTACACATTTCCCTTTGACTCATCTATAAATCTGTAGAGCAGAGCACACAGCTATTTACATTACAATAACATCACACCTTGTTACTGTTATATTCTCAAAACAGAATTATAGTTGCACAGCACATTTGACTTATAGGTTTTTCCATTATGAGAGCATTAGTGTAAGTATGTTTTTAATTTGTTTTTACAACCTGAGGGAGTCTAAATTATTTTCTGTGGTAATCAACAGCACACTTAAGAGCTTAAGTTGTAAATGGCCCGTAATATTCCTTTAATGCAGTCTTACTTTCTGAAACTAAGTATCCACATACACTCACCATTGTGTAGTCCAGGACACTCAGCCCATCCTCATTAACAGCCAGCCACACCTGCGTTTGATCCAATGAACAGGGAGGCAATGGCTGTGCACCAGCAGAGTGGGAGTAAAAGGAGAAAATCTGTCATGTGTTAACAGCGCCCTTGTGAAAAGGTACATCTGAAAATCTTTTTAAGTGGTCAAGGTTGTGACCACATAATTTTGGCTGCGGCTCTGGAAACTGTCGCCTCGTTTACATCTGAAGTCTGAACTTACCTTGGCACTGAACAGCTTTGCCCCAAACAGAGGCCACTTGCGGGCCACGGTCAGATAGATTCTCACACATTCGGAGGCTGTGCACCCACGCAGGACAGACCACTTAGTGGCCAAACGCTCACCGAGGTCCCTGTGGGACAAAGTTACTTGTAAATGGAGTTTGTATAAAGTGTACCCAGTGCATTTTATTTTTCATGTTCTGTTTAAATGAAGCAAAACAACATATTAAGATCAATAAAGCAAAGTATATTAATATAATATATGATATGATATAATATAATATAATACAAAATTTAATAATATAATGGCTGTCAAAATTAACACGTTAATCCATGCAATTAATTTAAAATTCTAAACACTTAATTAAACGCAAATAACTACAGATAAATTATAATTATACTGAAATACTATTATACTGATTATACTATTATATTAAAATAATTAGGATATTCATTATATTAATATTATAATTATATTAAATTAAATAGTATACAATTAAATTTAAATATAATATAATATAATATAATATAATATAATATAATATAATATAATATAATATAATATAATATAATAAACAGGAACATGACATGATTATAAATGTACTCAATCAAATAAATGTGAATTTACCTGAGCTGTTCCATGCTGCATTCTTGCTTGTAGCGTTTAGGGTAAAATCGCTCCAGTACCTGCAGAAGGACCTGTTGAGTCTTCGGCTGAGGAGAACCAACGGGAGACATTGCTGGCCGGTCTAGGTCACCATGCTCGACCTAAAAGATAATTGAGTTGTGTTTACCACCACTAAGATACACTCACCCTAAAACACAAACATGTGATTTACATTAACACACACCTGTGCCATCAGTGCAGCCACTTCCAGGGCCAATTCCTTACTGACAGGGAAGTGCCCTTGTTGTACCTCATCATTTACTTGATAGGCCAGCAGAAGGCGCTCTCGCTCAGTTTCCCCCTTAGCCTGAGCTCGGAAACACAGCCTACAAGGAAGATTGAATACTTTTAAAACCCTAATTATTATTAAACTATTGGTAAAAACTTTAATTGTTAATTCCGATAGATTTTGGGCATATAAGTCAAGACCCGTTTTTCAAACATACCTGCTTTTATAAGTTAGACGGACAATCCGTGTTCCTTCATATTTTCCAGGATGAAGTTCTTTCAGTGCCTGTTCCCACTTGGAGATCACATCACAAATCTGCAGCAGAAGATTACAAAAATAATTTCTTGCTGCGCATAATATACAGACTAAATTTATAAAATATTTTTTTTTATAAAATCTGTTGTTCATATTATACTTTATTGCTGGGCTGCAGACAGTGCTCCAGGTCTTTGCCAGAGGGGTCGTCAGTGAAGAGCGCAAAGCCTGAAATCTGTGGTTTCCTCATGCCTGCCCTCTGGTTCACTGTGTTCAGGAACTCCTCCACGGTGGTAGAACCATCAAAACCTACAACCTATAGAGGTGGAGAAAGAGAAGATGGCATGAAGAACATTCTGAAAGTCTGTCCTGTATAGTAAAACGTTTTACTTTTATGCATTCCATATCATATATCAAGGACTTGTTTACCCTTTGAATTAGCATGCTTTTTTTGTGACCGCATCACAAGTGGTCAATGCTGAATACAGGTGTAAATGGGGGCTAAAATGTTTCCTGATCTGATCACATCCACAGCAACCATATATGGAGGTAGCCAGAAACACATGTGACCACATTGCATGTGTAGTGTAAATGCTCATCCATCCTGAATGCTCCAGAAATGCATAATTTTCCATCATTTGACAACGCCATTGATAGAATTTTCCAGCTAAAAGTTTGTGTCATATTTGATACACTAGGCTTTTACGGCTCATATAAGCTGCATCTGAAGACCAATTAAGTCACAGGGGCATGACGAGGGATGTCCCAATTCGAAGACTCCTTTGAATGCAGCCTACAAATGTGTCCTTTATCTCCCGGGCCACAAAGGATAGAATGAGTGGATCCTGGAACCGCAGCCTAGCCTATCCAAGATTCATTGTGCGCCAGTGACGAAAGGATTACTTACTCGAATAGTTTATACTTTTTATTATGTAAAGAAATGGACCAAGGTGAACATATTTAGACAGGTTGTGAACCCTGTTTTGTTTTCAGACAGTTGAATATAACTTTTTAAAAAGTCCAGAACAAACGTTACTGCCGCTCGTTGACGGCAGCTGTCACAGTTGCTAGGAGACGAGCAATCCTCCATAGGCTAGACCATCCCATTTAACAACGCTCGGTTCGACCTTAGCGGACTTCATAGGTCTTTGAAATCTTCAGCTTCTGAATTGGGACACAGCTGTAGTATGATATAGGGGGGAAACACTGTTTTAATCAGATGCCCAAACTGACTAGAAATATGGAATTTGGTGCATATTATATGATATTTATAGCCATTTTATCCCATATTTATATACCATAATATTTATATGGCTGAAAAGTAAGATTTTGATAGATTGTAATGTAAATCAATGTGAATTTTTTAAAACAGTATAAAAGACTGATGTGGCATATTTGATATTCACATTTTAACATGATTTTTCTAAAAAAACAAATATGTATGGATAGTCAAGCATAAGCTGCTAAAGGGCATTTTACTTACTAAAATGTATAAGCTCTAAATCAGATGTCAGAAGGCTTGTAGTACATGGTGTACAGCAGTTTTTTTCCCCAGCAAAGTTTTGATAATTATGTTGATAATTTAGAGGCTTTAGAAATTTGTGTAACAAATATGATACTGTAAGCTTTATAGAGTTAATGTAAGGGCCACTGAAAGTGTTTGTGTGTACCTCATAAGTGTTGTTCATGAAGTGTACAGGTATGCTGAAGGGCAAAGAGTGATGATAGGGGTTTCTCAGCAGAATAGATAGAATTTCCATCCGTGAAGGCTTTGCTTCTCTCTCTCCATTCTGTAAAGTTCTCTCTACTGAGCGCTGGCAGTATACAGCATACTTCCCCACTTCAGTCCTGTGAGTGTACATACACAAATTCAGGCTTTCAAATACAAGTACATTACACTTCACTGCAAAACCCTTATTCTTGTCAGTACCTTAGTCTTGTTTTCCAGGAAACATATCAAAATGCACTTAAATCCAAACATAATTTGGTGAGCATAAAGGACTTTCAAAAACATAAAAAAATTGTACTGACCCCAAACTTTTGTGAATCTTATTTATTATATATTATAAATTCTTAAAATATACAGTAGTTAGAAATCCTTAATAATAATTATTATATATAAAATAGTACAACTATTTGCAAACTATAACTATATTAGTATAAATTACAAATATAAATATATATTTATTTATATATTTAGGAAGATTTATGGCCAGTGACCTGGGATCTGCGTTCTGCTGCAGGTACTGTCTCAGGTACCACAGGAAATGGTGCTGAGGCAGGAAGAGCGCTACACACAATGACAACAACTGCCAGCACTGAGAAAGAAAGAGAGAAAGTAGAGAGAGATATACAACACTTGATCTGATGATACAGTGTGAAGTGTATGCACAAATTTGACACTGACCTGTGTGAGGGCATAGTTGTGAGGAGTGCGGCAGTTGGTCTGTTTGATCAGCTGACAGTACATTTCATTCTGCAGTTCTGGATGTGTTAGGCACACCTGCAATGCATTCTGGGCCAGCGAGGTGTGGTAGTCAATTGAGGGAGACTCCACCAGCACATTGATGAACAACTGGCATGACTACCAGGGGGACAAAAAAAGAAAGATTTAGTTGTATCAAGTTGAGACGATGTATTTGGGTCAATGACACAACACTCACATTTTGTCCTATTTATTAATTTATACAAAAATATATTTGACTGACTGACTGACTGACTGACATATATATATATATACACATATATACACATATACATACACATACATATACATATACATACATATATATATATACATACATAGATATACATATATACATAGATATATATATACATACATATATATATATATATACATACATAGATATACATATATACATAGATATATATATACACATACATACATACATAAAAATGTTTGGGGTCAAAAGTTTATTTATGAATACTTTTACTCAGAAAGGATGCATTAAACTGAGTAAAGACTTTTATATCTATTTCAAATGAATGCTGTTCTTTTGAACTTTCTATTCATAAAATAATTTTGAAAAAAGTATCAGTTTCCATAAAATTGCTAACTCTAACTGCTTTCAACATTGATGATAATAATAATAATAAATTATTACAATAAATAATTTATTATATAATAATAAATGAGCACCAAATCAGCATATTAGAATGATTTCTTAAGGATCATGTGACTGACTTTGTCATCACAGGAATACATTTTAAAATACAAAAAACTATTTAAGATTGTAAAAAATGTATCAGTCACAATATAACAATTTGTACTGTTATATTATATTATATTATATTATATTATATATTATATTATATTATATTATATTATATTATATTACTGTTTTTAATGGTTTTCTGTTCCCTTTTGGATTTTTCTTCTTCTTTGCTTCTATATCCATTCGGAATTCTCACCAGCTCAATCTCAAAAAAAAAAAAAAAAAAAAAAAAAAGTTTTTAATTGCTTTTTCTTTCGTCTTTATTGTAGACACACTTATTTTTTTGACTCATGTGCATCTGTTTCTTTTATGACTTTGGTACACAGGACAGTCCAGAGCAGGCCAAGTGAGATTGGGATTTATGGCACCACTGTCTCTGATGAGAACAGAACAACCAGCAGATGGCGAACACCTCACACAACACACAACACACTACCACACACAGCTGGTACTGTCAGCGCATGCAACAACATGCTTTACTTTCTTATTAACATTCCGTTTCTGTTCTAACAGAAATTCTTACAATGCAAATTAAATCAAGTCAGGATGTAGCTGTCAACCCCCCATTCATTACTTCAGAGTGGGGGGCATTTTCTTCCAGTATCAAATGACTACCTAAATAGCGCCTCTGATCTTCAAAGAGGCCTGCGCATGATGCTAGCTCTCGAGGATATGCCACTGAACCGTCAATAGGGCATAATGTCTGGAACCTCAGGAGAACAGGGTTCTCAATAGAAAATGGGAGCCTGGGGAGAAACTACGAGCAACTGGAATGAGACTCTCTCTCCAAACACCATCAGCGATCCTCTTTGAACTCCGAATTAAATGTTTAGGCCTGTCCTCAAAATGAGACATTACAGGGCTAGTGCCATTTCCCACACAAAGTGCTGAGAGCCACTGCTGAGGAGTAACTAATTAGTAGTGATACTACTAACTCTATTTTTCAGCATAATGAATAACAGTAGCAAAACACTACATAACGTTTTGTCACATTATTTACATGTAGCTTTAAAAATGAGTGATTTGAGGGACAATTAAGTGAGTAAATCAAGTGCACTCCTGAGTGCTGTTGGGACTGCTGAGGTAAGGATTTTGATTCATCCCTGTGACTCAAATATTTTGAATCTATTTACCAAAATTGATTCATTCAGATTCATTTACTAATTAGTTTAGAGACTCTTTCTGCAGGTTAAGCCAGTAAGTGCGGTCAAGTGATTGTCTTTTTGTGTGTTATGAGTCAACTAAGGGCCCTATCATACTCCCGGCGCAATGCAACACCAGAAGCAACGCAAGTGTTTGCTTTTCAGCCTGACACAGTTTCATATACATTCATATTTTCATATCCAGTGCCACATTGTTTAAATAGCAAATGCAATCGCGCCCATCTGTGCACCCATGGGCGTGCAGGTCTGAAAACAAGGTGTGTTCAGGCGCATTGTTGGCACGTTAACTTAAACTTTAAAAAAAAAAATCTGAAAACTATCTGAAATCAAATACATTTAAGTACTAAATTACAAAACTAAACTGAAATAAAAAAGTAAATTAAAAGCTAAAAATAAATATCAACCACACAACAAAATTACTGAAGCAAACAAATAAAATATAAAAAAACAAAAACAAACCCAATTTAAAATATTAGTAAGTAATAGTAGCATATAAATTATACTAAAATAACACAGATTATGACATTTTGTATCAATGGCCATTTTTATACGTTCATAATTCTTGTTCTAATTGTTGTGAATGAGACTCATGACGAACTGAACAAATGAAATGCCTTCTCTCGTTTAGTTGGTCAGCAGATGACCATTTATAAAAATACCTGATTTGTAAAATTATGTTTTAAATTGAGAAGGCTTGTTTGTCAAGTTCATTCGGAGTCTTGCTCAGACTCAAATTAGATTAATTGAACAAGACGATGAACAAGCCATCTCAAGAACAAATGAACAAGCCATCTCATTTTCAGCTGAGGAGGCTTTTTTTCAGTAAGTTCCCCCAAACAAATGCTCCATTACAGCCCATATTCAAACATTTTTCTCATTTGTTTTTGTAGCAAAATATTTCAATACTGCCAAATATCATTATCGATACATTAATATACCATTTAGGCTAATCAAAGCTATATTATTTGATCAGAAATACAGTAAATGCAGTAATACTGTGAAATATTTTTACAATTGAAAACAACGGTTTTCCATTTTTATATATTTTAAAATGCAATGCATTCCTGTGATTTGGTTCTCAAATTTAAATTTCTTATATTTATGAATGTTAAAAGCAGTTATGCTGCTAAATATTTTTAATAATATTTACTGACCCCAAACTTTTAAGTATGAACGGTAGTGACGTCGTGCTTATTTATTTTCAGCATTTTGTGTTCTCATTTGCCATTGCGGACAGTTGTGGCCTAATGGTTAGAGAGCCGGACTTGTAACCCGAAGGTCTCGGGTTCAGTTCTCAATACCGTCAGGAAACAACAGATGTGCCCTTGTGCAAGGCACCTAACCCCTAATCGCTCCTTGGGCGCCGCAATAAATGGCTGCCCACTGCTCTGGGTGTGCTTGTCCATGGTTTGCAGTGTGTGTGTTCACTACTTAATGTGTGCACTAACTTGGATGGGTTAAATGCAGAGGACAAATTCCGAGTATGGGTTACCATACATGGCCTTCACCTCACTTCACTTCACTTCATTGTATTGTGTATTCCAATTATATCGGTCATCAACCAGCCTACTATTTTGATATTGGCATGGTGTCCGCTAAGGAAATCACTATGTTTTTGATTCAGTTTAGAGCAGTGGTTCCTAAACTTTTTAGAGTAGTATATCCCAAGGCATTTAACATACTTCTGCGTTCCACTGCAGTCACACCTTTTCCATTAAGGAACAATACTTGGCCAGGAACAATACTAAGGAACAATTACTATTTTTTGACCTTTATAAATAACTTTATAAAATAAATAATGTCTAAAATAAAACGTTCAATAGAGAAATATGCAATGATGGTAAAAACTCTATCTATGATATCACTTTGTAGGCCAAAACGCAGAAGCGAGTAAGCATTTTAGCACTTACGGTTCAGTTGTGCCAGAGTCAATGGGTTTTTTGAATGGGGTTTTGGTTAAATGGCTGAAATAAGGTCAAGATACTTTCACGTTTTATTCTACGACATAAAACACACCAGTATTACCTAACTCGTGATTTTTTTTTTAAGCTGTTAAACTGAAAGAGTTGTCAGAAGCTTAGTGATGATTGACGTTTAAGTCGAGGGACCGTAGTGTAGTCCGTTTATAGCCTACCTTTAGCTTTTTACTTCTGGCGACTGCATTTAGGCTTCAAAATTAAGTTGTGTTCATCTGTGATAATTATCTTCACTGTGATAATTAATACTGTGTTTAAAATGTATGTCACTTAACATGCATTCTTGCTCATATAATATATTATCAACCTTAAAAACAAGAACTCACATGTGGTATTTTTTCAATCGAAAAGAGGGGGTCTTAATCGATCTCTATGCACAGACTGTGTCTATATTTGTTCTTCAAGCTAGTAAGTGCTAAATCCCCACTTTTACAAAGGTACATTGTCGAGAATGGTAGTAATGTTGCACGATTTGCAAAGGCAGCATACTCTGCACCCAACCCATCACATGCATGCTGTACGTGTGGATGCAGCCTGTTAGAAATGCATGTTCGGTTTTAATGTTATTTTAAGGTGGGGTAGAATTAAATAAACATTCGCGTTCCCCTCTGTCACCTCATGTACCCCAGTTTGTGAACCACTGCTTTAGAGTGTTTTCCCCCCTTTTTTGTTAGCGGTTATTTAGTTCATGTCTTCCCATTTGATACCGTAATGGAGATCCTTAGAGTTTTGTGCCAAAAAAACACTTTATTTTATTACTTGTAGTGTATCCAAATACTACTGTTCCAAAAGAGTAGTTGAACTACTTTAAATCGTACTAGCTTGCATCTTGGTAAGCTATAGTTTCAAAGCAGCTTCCCCAACATGACTACACCGCAGAGAGGTTTTACGTCAATCAGAGCCAAATCCAGCTCATTATATCCTGTGCTATAATGAGCACAAGGCCTTCCATCACTGCCTTTGATCCTGCTGTGGGAGTCCACAGTAGGGACAGGACGGCACCATCAACTCTCAGGAGAGGAGGATGAGGACAACTTAGAAGTGTTTGAGATATGAGAGTGATTCTTCAAGGAAGATAACAAGAGGACATCAAGACTTGAGCGTTTGTGAATGTGAATAAAGCAGAAAGAAAGATAAAGGACATTGAGAAAGTAATAAAATACACAGACAAGAGCGTTCACCTTAAAGAGCTTGAGAGCCTCTGTTTGAAGTGCCTCAGAAGGCAGCGTGGTGAGGGGGTATCTCAGACCCTCCTTACTGAAGCACAGCACTTCACGTTTCCACAGAGCAGAGTCTGCACACATGAACACACAACAACACAGATTGTAAGACAAATTAAAATGCACAACAGCTGCCATCAGAACTGGTCGTAAACACTGTCCGTGGTGTAGATGGAGTCATTCTATCTGTCTGTCCCAATTTAAAACCATCCAGTCTGTCATGTGACTTGAGAAGCAGTTGTACGTGTTATAGAAGTAGATATTTAAAAGCAACCTCTGACCTGGGTCTTCATCGACATCCAACAGCTTGCCAATCAGCTGCTCGTACTCGGTGCCCACCCTCAGGCTGGCACAACTCCCCGCCGCGACAGTCAGGTGATATAGCCAGGTGTCCTGTGAGAAAGACAGCAAGAAACTGAGGCCCTGTTTACACCTGGTATTAAGATGCATTTTGGTTGATCAGATCACAAGTAGACATTCCTGTTTACACCTAGTGTTTTAATCTGCCTGTTTTGTCCACTTTCAACCATTTCTGTCCTGGTTAATTTGAGGGGAGGGGGGTCTACCTAAATCAGGAATGGTGAGAGAACATTTTGCTTGGTACATTTTTCATCTTCACACCAAACTTGGGCCTTCAGTCGACAAAGTTTAAATCTCGCCCGGCTAGTCCGCTTCCCATAATGTTTACGCATTAGATCAGTGACCGAGAGTAAGTGATCTTTTGTTGCCACATGACCGTGAAATTGAAATGCCAATTACTCGTGAAACTGGACATAAACTCCCTCTCAAATCATTTGTCCTACTAGGAAACTCAGATCTCCTAGTAGGAAAATAGGCGTTTCCTTATAGGAAAATACGAGTTTCCTAGTAGCAAATTACTGTAATTTATTGCCTTTACTCATAAAATTGGACATGAACTCCCTCTCAAATCACAATTCCTACTGGGAAACTCTGAGTTACGTTGCCTTAATGTGGGAAATAGTAGGAAATACGATTTGAGTGGGAGTTCATGTCCAATTTCATGAGTAAAGGCAATACATTTCAATAATTTCCTACTGGGAAACTTGTATTTTCAAATTCAAACTCGTAAGTTTTAAATTATAATTTCACAATTTTTAGTGGAATTTTGATCACATCGGTGTAGCCTTAAAAAAAAGAAAGTCTTTCAAAAATGTCACAAAATCTTACCGATTTACCAATTTACATTCTAATGAACAAAATACCAAGCAGCGCTTGTGTAAACGCTAGGCAAAATTCAGATTACGTTTGTGGTATAAGTGGTACCTTTTCTTGTTTAGTGCTGACAAGCAGGTAGGTGGGGCTTTGTTCTTTGGGATGGACCACTAACGTAAAGTGAGAGGAGAGGAAGCCCCGCCCACCTGCTTCATAATCCTCGTCTGAGTCACACGATCTGTCCACTTCTTCCACACGTGCTTCCCGAACACGTAGCTGACCCAGTGGGAACTGCAATAAACAAACATATTTGATCTCAACATACAATAGCATCACCTGATTTTTTTTTGTATTTTAGCATCAAAACATTACACACTTTAGCTTTAATGAAAACTTTGCAGCTCTACTAACAGAAAATCCCTTCTTTTTTCTGAATTTAAGGAAGCTAAAGAGATCTACCTTGTCATCCTGGTTACGGTAGTAGTAGAAGACTTTCCCAATCAAAGCACACCACACAAGCTTTGAATGACCATGTTTCACCTGTGGTAAAATGAAAAACATCATCAGAAAAATGGAGAGAGACAGAATAAGTGAAAGAAACACTGATCTTAATACCATGTGTAAACAGGCCAAAATATTGTGGTATTTATTTTAAATAATTTATCCGTGCACATCATTATTATTTAATCAATATCTTCCCCTCCCTCTTGCGCCTCATCTCTTCCCTGATAGCATGTTTACTGGCGAGAGGGCGAGGCAACCTGTCAGATCCGATGAGATCACAGCAACAGAAAATCATCCAATCAAGTCCCAAAGGACAAAATCAAGTCCCGTCTTACTTTTTATTCTTGTTCAAAAAGCCGTTTCACACTCAGATATACATCATGATAGAGAAGAAACTATCGCAACTTCTGCCATGCTGACTTTAATTACAAACTGAACTGTCCATCAACACCACACACACAGATATACACAGCCTGTGATCAGGGACTCCCTATCAGATACAGTCCAGGCCTGATGACCTCAGCTCTGTCCCAGCATGCACCAGCCATCCAGGAATCTCACCCAGCAATCCTCACGGTCACCTGCTCATTCCTCTTTTAAATCACTACCACTTCATTGCTTTATAAATGTCAAAACTCTTAAAGTTATGCTATGAAAAGATGCATTTATATGTATATATACTGTTCAAATACGATCATTCTCTCACTCAAAACCTCAATAACACTCCTGTGAACTCTTACCTTTGTTAGCCAGCCTCGCACCGTGGCCTTGACTTCTTTATCCATGGAAACTGGTCCACTGGCCTGGACCTTGAGAACATTCTGGAGAACTCTAATCCAGTCCTCCAGGATATTCGGGGAGTCTGCAGCCAAGTAAAAGGTCTTCTTCTCTGTAATTAACTAGATGCAACACGCACATGAGAAAAAGATTGATAGAGATTTAGCCAACAAATGAATTCAACAAGACATTTTATGATCTATCTATCTCCATCCATCCATCCATCCATCCATCCATCCATCCATCCAGATATAGTGTGTTGAACATTTTATATGATGTGTGAAGATTCTAAATTTCCAAATTTTGGCCATCACGGAATGTACAGTAGGATTTATTCCAATTCATGTGGTAACAGAAAAACACGTCCAGATGACCTACTGTAAATTATACAAAACATTTGATGATTATAATCATCAATTCCTCACAAATTGTAACAGATGTGATGACACTGATTAAAGTTTGGAGGAAATTATAGCTAATACCCCATTATTGCTATTATTACGACTTTGAAAATCCAATAATGACAGCACTTGAGAGCTGAACATTCTCTCAAAACGCAAGCAAAGCTCATGTAACACCCATATCAGGCTGTTTCTGAAAGCCTCAAGCTGACAGATTTGTTAAAGGATGTTTAGGTGTATCATTGTGTCTCTCACCTGGAATGTCTGAGCTCCCTCACCGCGGGCTATATGACACGAGGAGTTGAGCTCCATTTGGCCCTGAGGTTTCCGGATCACGTCACTCTGAGAGCAGAACAAAGGCAGATATCATCAGCGCTGTAACTCTAAACTTCCTTCCCTCACACACTCTCTATACCACCGCAGATTTGTGGAAAAGTCTACTCACCGGCGACTTGTAGTACAAGATCTCCCCGTTCCTCAGAATGAACCAGCGCCTCTTCCACGCTTTTACCTGACTGCCCATTTTCAGCAAGTAACCTGTCTTTTCTAGAGTCTCCTATATAGAAAGACACGTACAAAGCTTTTAGAAGAAGTCTTCTGACTTCTATGAATGTAACTGGATTAGGATCGAAGTGAATGGGAATGCTTTCTCAAGGTATTACAGACCTCCTTAGACTAAAACTAAAACATATGAAAGAATTATCTAATGCTTACAAATGTCATCTGAAGAACCTATACCATAATATATGGATATATGCATTACCATTGAAAAGTTTATGGTCAGTAAGATTTTATTAAATACTTTATTATTATTAATACTTTTATTCTGCAAGGATCCATTTTGTTGGTCAAAAATGACAAAAAATTATTTATAATGTTACAAAAGATTTCTATTTCAAGCAAATGCTGTTTTTTGAGCCTTCTATTCATCAATGTTTTCAGTCAAGTGACTGAAGCAGAGACCTGGAGAGCAAAACATCCATAGAACTGAAGAACAGGCCTGTTAATTTTCCATCTCAAAAGAAGAAACACAAAAATATGTGAACAAAATGCAAGTTTTGGGCACTTGTGATACATATACAGCACCTGCTACTATATTTCAATCACTAAAAACAGTGGGACATTCTAAAATTTGAAAAACACTTAAAATGTCTTTAAACAGTGATATTAAAAGAACAAATTCAGTATATACCTTATTGATGATGTATACTCTATACAGGCAAGCAGATGAGCCCAGAATGAGCACAACACGCTAAATTCTCTTAGGTTTTTTTAAATGGAAAAACGCTTAACAAGAGACTGCAAAGGAGGAAAGCCTTGTTCCTATAAGTGTGTAACATTACATGAATAAATGTTTCTTGCAGCAAATCAGCATATTAGAATGATTTCTGAAGGATCATGTGACACTGAAGACTGGAGTAATGATGCTGACATTTTTTTTAATGGTAGTGTAGATGAGAAGACAACATGGAGACGGCTCAAAGGAGAAGGAGCTCCGAGACGTACCTGCCCAACACTCTCACAGGAGTAGGAGGAAGTGCGCTGCACCTTGTGCTCAGGTTCTGAGCAGTCACTGTCCAGCGAGTACGCATCCGGAGGAATGGCATAGTCACTCTCTGAACTGACGGAGGACATAGAAACACCTGCAGGACAAACGAATTGTCTTAAAAATGTCCAAGAGTTGATCCTGGGTCAGACTTTTAAAAAATACTACACTCTTTTATTATTTCACAAATTACAGGGAAATAAATAGGTCCAAATGTTAAAATAAAAATATTTCAAGGTCATGAAGTTGGTTGTTTTACAGATTTCCTCACCTCTTTTGACAGCCCGAGGGCTACCAGGGGTGCTTCCCTTTTTATCTGGCCCCAGTGTCGACGTATGCAAACTGGCCAATGAGCTACTGTCATCTTCTGAACCAGAGTCATCATCCGGGAGAGGGACATTGCTGATCTGAGTTGCCTTCTAAGGGCAGAAGAATATTGTAGGAAGGATGAGAAAGACAAGTACATTTTACCTGTTATGTACAATAACACTTTAGCATGACACTGGTAAAATAATAATTAGTTAAGTCTCATATAGATGTAATCCTACCCCTTTAAGTGTAGAGTACACAGGCACACTGATGTTCTTGTAAATGAGGTGGGTGAAGGGGCCAGATGTTGAGTGCTGAGTTTGGGTGGATACTGGAGAAACAAAACAAAACAACACATGGTCTGCAAAGTTGTAAAAAATTCATAAGGCCCGGGTGGGCAGCGCACTTCAATATAATTTCATAAGACCATTCCATTTACAGACACCAGTGAAACAGCCAAATGTGGTGTTTGTTATTAAAAAATCTGAACATATAAACATCCCAGAGCCCAACTCAAAATGGCCACATACATATTTCAGCTAAATGCATTTGTCTTTCTTATTCTGAGCACTCTAGTTCTTTATTCATTCAATGACAAATGATCTCTCTCCACCACAGTTGCTTCCACCGTCTAGGCACAACCTATACATTAGAGCCTGCAGAATTTTAAAAAAGCAGTGCCTTGATAATGGTTAGGTAACAATTTCAGGTCAAAGTGACCTGGCTTAGACTTTTAAATGGTATTTTCAAACTGAAACCCATGAAAACTGTGACTTTTGCGGTATGATTTGTCATATACGATTTTCAACAGTATCAGCATTGAAGGGTTAAATGCAACTGTCACTCCCAAAACTTTACATTGAGTATGTGGCCTAAGAAATAAGAATTGTGTCTCACTGCAGAATACAGCACAGTTCCACTGACTTTTGTTGTAGAGTTGAGGTGGAGAGGTGAAATACTCCCTGAGGTAATTACACAGTGGTTTTAACCTTTCATCACAGCATATTGAAAAGCAGGGTTTCCATTCTCACCCTCTACTCACAGACCTGGAACTCCTCTAAAAGCCTCTTAGAAGCTTCAATGCACAGAGATCACACCTGCACAGGTGTGTTCCCCTTAGGTAAGAGGAAGTGACATCAAACAAGTCCTTACCTCTAATTGACAGATCTAAGGACATGTGTTCATATAGTGTTATAGCAATTGCTGGTGACAGACCTACATTGAGTGATCAGTGATGATTGCTGATTGGTTGACTGACCTCTCCCAAGAGTCTTAGCACCAAGACAGGCCTCTGAGACTCTCATTCCTGATTTAGCTACTGCATAGATCCGGCTCTCCTGAAAAACACACACAGACACATGCAAATAATGATGTCGAACATTTATCATACCATACAAAACTTGCCCCTATAGGTGTTGAGAGTAATGTGGGTGTTGCAAGGGTGTTGTAATTTGGTTGATAAAATATTTTGAGTGGTTTTCTGTATATTCCTAGGTGTTTGCTTTCTGGCCCAAAGTCAAAAGAGCCCCAAAAGCCCACCCAGAGCATCCTGGGTAGGGTTGCACTGTTTAAAGTAACTTGCACTACCAGCTTAGTGAATACTACTTACTTTGGAACTTTCTCTTACTTATGATATTTAATTTGATTGCATGAAATCTATTATAGTTACATTACCATTCAAAAGTTTGGGGTCAATAACAAAAAAAAAAAAAAAAAAAAAAAAAAAAAAAGAATGCTTTTATTCTTGTCTGGCTATCACCAGACCAAGCTCAATTTAAGATTGAACATTGGTCTGGGGAGTCTGCTCTGTATTTTCTACTGCACAAGAGGTGTGATCAACGGGCATAGTTCAAATGACTCTGTATGCAATTGGATAGTCCTTCAACCAATCAGACCAACGATCCATCGCTTCTCTATCCGTCATTGTGTTAAAACCGCCAATAGCACACCAGGTGGATAAGCCGGTTTGTGATTGGTCCCCGCAAATTTGTAACAGAAGCAGGATAAAAGTATGTACAGGTTTCCAGCCTGAGCTGCAGGGCGAAATCAAAACGCCGGCAGATCGGGCTGGGTTTACCCAGTCTACATTTATTCAGCAAGGATGCACTAAACTGCTCAATAGTGACAACAAAGGCATTTATAATGTCACACAAGACTTCCATTTTTTTTTTAATAGAAAGTTCACAATAACAGCATTATCAAAGAATCTTAAAAATAATGTCATTATCTAAAACAAATTCAACAGTGATAATAATAAGAAATGTTTCATGAGCCACAAATCATCATATTATAATGATTTCTGAAGGATCATGTGACACTGAAGTCTGGAGTAATGGTGCTGAAAATTCAGCTTTGCCATCAAATGAATAAATAAAATAAAATAAAAACTGATAAAATAAATGTAAATAATAAAACATTTAAAAACAGGAGCAATTAATAAATACTAATGAAACATACTAGAAAAATCGATTTACTTTTAATTTATATTTTTGTGGTGAATTATTTTGTTTACATGTCAGGATACATTTCAAATTTCAAGTTTAATAACGTTTAAAAATTTAGTATTTTAATACATTTTGTAGCAAGCTACAACTTGGCGCTTATTTATATTACAAATAGGCTAAGCTGTAACCTGCAACTTATAACACATCTGTCTTCAACTAGCTGCACAATTTGAGGTACAAGCCTTACCCAAGATGGAAATCGGTGCAGAGGTGGTGTAGGCGGTTTAAGAGCTTCTGGGTCCATCATCTCAAACTCTTTGGCTAACCCTTCAAATAAGCATTCATCAGTAGGCTGAGCTTCCATCTCTGACCCCTCCACCACACCCTCCATACTTTCTGGAGGTCCTTCATCAATGTCAGTCTCCTCTAGCCCATGAGTGGGAACTAAACCAGGGACCAGACTGTGGCAGGATGAAGAGGTGCAGTTTCCGATATCAATGTTGACATTGACCTGATGGAGGCGCTCTATGCCGGGTTGCGGCTGACTGTGGTGTTTCTTCACAAGTTGGATGCTGTCACGGGGGGTTAGAGGAGTGCGAACTTTGGGCAGGGTCATGCTGGTGCCCAAGGGTAAAGCCAGAGGAAAGGGGCATGACAGAGGGAGGCGTACTAATGGGGGTGAAAGGGACACAGGAGGAGGGCTTTTAGGAGTGGGGGCAGGCGAGTCGAAGCCACCCGGACCAGGAGTCTCATATGCTGAAGTGGATGAGGAAGAGGATGATGAAGAAGAGCGGAGGCGCTGGGAACGAAATTTGCTGTTGAGCTCGTCAGAAGAATGGTCTCTGTCTGAGGCTCCTCCCACTCCTCTCTCACGTGCTGCTCCAAAAGAAGGCTCCGCCCCCTCTCCGGTCTCCTTTACCGAGGTTGTGGTGTCAACACCATCTTGACTAGACTTATGAGAGTCTCCTTTGTCTTGTAATGTGGGAAGTAAGGATGCACTATGAAAAGCAGAATCGCAACCCTCCGTGATTTTCCTTTTGCTATCTGCAATTTGCAACAGATATTAACATATATTTAGATAAAAATGAAAAATGAATGACGATACATCCAAAAAGTGTGGCATAGAAGTTATGGAGGGGGCTGGGTTGTGGTTAGTGACGCACCAAAATTTAGGCAGCCGAAAATATTCGGCCAAAATAGTTTTGGAAGGCCAAAATCATTGATGGAAACATGACATTTAATTAGCGCACAATAAGCTACAACGAGTAAACATCAGCAGTGTGGATGCACTTCACTGTGACAAAAAAACAATGCTAGAGTAGCAATATGTAAAATGTGTTCATCTAAAGCATACCGAGTTAAATTACCCAACTTTATTTGTGGTTTCAGGGTTTTGGTAAATAAAAAAAATAATTTTGATTATAATTTTTTTATAAAATCTTGATAACGCTAACGTTAACAAAAACACATCCCAAGTTGACAGATAATTTATGGATACATCATCATGGATTTATGCAAAAATTGTTACACTAACACCGTGTCCTAACCAGATGCGACTCATATGGTTAAAAAAAGTATATTTTTCATCCTAACCAGCCACAACGACGATTTGTGACAATTCTATTTTAGAAATGTTTTTTATTTCTTCAAAGTTGCGGCTGAAACAGCAACATACAAAGTATGACAATGATAATCCCTGGTACTATTTTTGTGCTTTATTTAATGTTAAAAGCATCCGATGTGAGAATTAATATCATTTTGCGTGCCCTTTATAGCCATGCTGAAAGCGACAATAGATAATTCACCTCAGATCTTGTAGATAAATTACAGGGAACAAGAACATTCAAACTGTCAACTCAGTGTGAACAAAGTGTATTCTATGACAAAGACATAGTCACACAATATGCATCAGTCACTCAATATGCATGTTTAATAATGTTAAAATGGTGCAATTTATAAATTATGTCCTACTAATGTATTGCGCATGCAGAGAGACTCTGGCCACACGCTCTTCTGATTGGCTGTGAATTTTTGATTGATTTTGTAAACCTGGGGAAAATGGAACTAGCAAATCTATTTCTGTTCAATGACACTAGTAAGAGCTTCAAACCTTCTGAAGGTAGAAGATGAGTATGCACCTGTAGAATTGGCTATGCGAGATCCTGTCAATCTCCAGCCCTCCTCCTGGGCAGGGGGTGTCCCAGGGCAGCTGGGGGGGTGAAGTGGGCTGGAGGGGACCAGGTGGGCATCCACTGTTGGAGACAAGGGCCTCTCGAGAAGAGCTGATAGAAACACAGAGAGAGGTATACAAAAGAAGCAAAAACAAATGGTATAAGGAAAGAAAACAGGAAAGGAACTATGTTTACTCTGAAGCTTGTCTTGCAGTATTAGGATCTGCTCAGCCTGCTTCAGGTTTGCCTTTTTCAACTGCTGGTTTTCGGTTTCCATCTACAAGACACAAAAAAACATAAAATGACACCGTTTCAACAAATGTTTTTTTGATCCACAGCACGTTTCAACTCACCTCTCGCAACTTAAACGTGACCCAGTCTTTGATTTTGGCAGCCTTCTCTTCAATAATCTTGGCCTCTTGGGCTCGAACCAAGTTCTGCAGATAAAGAGGGCAGTTGAGCAATGTTTCAGTCCTTATGTGAAGGTTTAATAGCCATCTCTTCCTCTTTGTGAGGTCTTTACCTGCTTCTCCAGCTGTCCTTCGAGTCTCTTTATGATCATATCTTTCTCCTGCATTTGACTGCTCAACTCTTGATAACGCCTGAACAATGAATTTTCCGATTCGCAGGGCTGCATGTTTGCAGACTTCAGTTTCTCCTCCATAATGTGGACCTACAATGGTAATTTTTATCAAGTCCTCAAGAGAAAATGGTACAGTAGTGGCCAAAAGTGATGTCTGGAGGGGATATTTGTTTTCTAATGACCCTACAAGTTTCATTACAATCCAAAATATGGATTGTAATATTTTATATATTATAGTATATATTAAATAGGAGGGAAGAACAAAACACTAAAATTGTTGAAGGTATTTATCTGACAAAATGACTACAACGCGTGTTCATAATTTCTTTGTATAACAGCCTGATGTCTGAACATTTGGCATGTTTCATTGCGTTATCGCAAATCAAATAATTGACTCCAAGCACAAATACATAATATGCTTATAAAATCTTTAACACATTTTTTTAAATTTTTAATATTTGAATAAAGGGGAAGATGTCAATTCTCCTAGATGTCATTTCAATGTGTGATCTATTAATTATATGGCACAATGAATGAGATTATGCAATGATAATGTAAAGTCCCATATATATATATATATATATATATATATATATATATATATATATATATATATATATATATATATATATATATATATATATATATATATATATATATATATATATATATATATATATATATATATATATATATATATATATATATATATATATATATATATATATATATATATATATATATATATATATATAAAAAAAAACCTGTTTTTCAGCGTTCTCTGCCCGCTGGTCAGCCTCTATCACTCTCTGTTCCAACTCCTGCATCTATAGAAAGAAACAAAGAGAATCATGGGTTGTTGGATTGTTTCTGTGTGTGTGTGTGTGTGTGTGTGTGTGTGTGTGCGTGCGTGCGTGCGTGTGTGTGTGTGTGTGTGTGTGTGTGTTGGTTATATAAACTATAAGTGTGGGATAAACTATGAAAATAATCTAACGTATATCTGATTTTGAGTATCGCTACCTGTCATGCTTAAATGATTTTGATCATAATCCGGCACTAAATACTAAGGGCATGCTGTACCGGTGCGGGTTTGGCACGCTTATGCCACAAACCACTGCGGTTATCAACAAGACCACCATGATGGCCTGACAGCACAGGGAAAAGGTTAGGGCACATCCTAGTAACACATTCTGTGCATTCTGTTGACAGGACAAGTTTCCTGCATCAAGTAATGTTTCTACACATACTGAAAGTGAATGCCTTGCTGTGCGTCATAGCCAAAAACTGTGATTTATCACTTGTTGAGTGTAATTTGCAAGTGTTTCTATTTTGTCTTTAGTGATTTTTGCTATGTTTTGAAATGTTTCTGTTTGCTTTATTTTATTTGTATACTAACTCATGTGCAAAATATGTGAATATTTTAAGCTGTTTATCTTGGTCAGGACACAAAATGCTCAACAATCAAATACTTCCAATGGCATTAGAAACTGAAAAGTTTATCAAACATATTATTATTAAAGAAAATGTTTATGAAAAAAATAAGAGTAAAAAAAAAAAAAAAAAAAAATGCATTACAGCTCCACGTTTAAACAGCATAGTGATACATATGCAGAGAGTGACAAATGGCTTACAAATCTTTTATATAGAGATGAAATTGGGCATGCATTATGCAAATTACTAACTGCAGGCACACACTTCTGGATTCAGCAACATTTAAATGATAGCATTTTTGTGCATTTGCTCCTGTTGTGAAGCTGGTGGAATTTTTTGTACAATCTTTTCTGCTTACGCGCGTATGCAACTCTTAACTTTCCACTAAAAATGACAGGTGAACTTAAAAAAAAAAAAAAAAAAAAAAAAAAAAAAAGGCTGTTGGAAGGAGTGCTAATCTGTGCATGGATTATATCTGCTCATGTAGATATCCTGCAAATAGATAAGCAAAGACGTTAAGAACTCACACAAACAGAGTTCCTGGCCATGACGTGTTTCATGAGCTCACTGACCCAGTAAAAAGGAGGACAAGTATACTAATGAATTCCCACTGTATGACAGAGCATTCCTTTTGTTCAAACTTCTTTGTTCTTTCCACCCTTTCTCGCTCCTCAAGCCAAAAGTGCAGGGATTCCCAGGAGGCACCCGCTCCATGCGAGAATTCCCCGAGCGTTGAGGCCAAAAGAGCAGCCTGTGGGGTCATTGTGTGGAGGTGTGACTCTTCACCTCAGGGTCACCAAGTGTACAGAAATGAATAGACGACACCGCGACAAATATGAACAAGGACATGCTTTCGCTGACACTTCATCAATCCGCATTACTATGGGAATAGTGTCCACTCACCCAAGCTCAGCACTGACCTCAGGTTAGCCTTACCCACTCAGCAATGATTCACTGAGCATTAAGAGCTATTCAGCAACTATGTTGTAAAGTTTACTGGTGGAGAGTGGAGAGTGTTGAGCTACCGGGCCTCAATAGAGTTCATAGAAACAACTCAGTGACGTGAACTGATTGTATACAGACTTCTGTAACAGAAGTATTGTATTGTAGTACAGACTTTACTCAGAAGATGTTTAATTTCACACAAATAAAAATTAGTCTGCAAGTCTGTTCAATTGATCAGAAAAAAAAAAACACTTGCATAAGAATATAGGGCCCACTTTATATTAGGTGGCCTTAACTACTATGTACTAACATTTCAATTACTTGTTTGATACAATGCACTTATTGTGTACATGCATGTTTTTACATTGTACTTACAGTTTTAAAAACACCTGCATGTAATTACATCTGTAATTAATTTCTGTAGTTACATTTATAATTACACTGTTGACACTTCCTTACACCTAACCCTACCCTTAAACTTACCCATCCCACCACACCTGTCCCTAACCTTACCAGTATCCCACCTCAATATCAGCAAAAGTGTTTTGTAATACAATATGAACACAATAAGTACATTGTACTTATATTTTGATGTAAGTACATAGTAGTTAAGGACACCTAATATAAAGTGGGACCAGAATAAGTTTTACAATATATACAGAAATATGTTATGCTCAGAGATTTGTAGAGTTGTGTAGCTAAAAAGTAATTTTCTTATTTTCTCACCACCTTTCTGGAGGTTTTGTCCACTGGGAATTTGTAAAAAGTAGTTATGGACAGAATGTTCTTTGGCTACTAACAGTCTCTCGACATTTCAGCCGATCGAATTTTACGTATTGCTACTTACCAGTTGTTACCAAGCTTATTCAAGTTGTGTGCACGATATAGACGCTGACACAATCAAACGCATCATTGATAAACTCTAATTAAATGTTACGGTTAAGTTCAATGGTTTCGGCTCTTCAAAACTATTTCGGGCAAATATTTTCGGTTGTCGGAATTTCAGTGAATCACTAGTAGAAAGATGGGTTTTCAAAATTAAATATAGCATATATTCTGATAAAAGTCTAAAGAACTAAACATTGAATTTGCATCATTAGCAAGCGTGTCGAGAGCCGCGGGAATGAAGCGAGTTCCAAGGAGGAGCTCTGGGGAGGCGACAGTGGAAGACAAGAGAGGACCAGGCCTGGAATTTATGTTGTTGTTTTGTTTTAGTTTATGCGGCAGTTGTCCATGAGGGGCTTTACTTTTGTTTTGTTGTTTGTGTTTATTTTGTGATTAAAGTTATATTTACTGTTCGCCGGTTCTCGCCACCTCCTTGCCTAAGCCTGGTTACAGCAAGATAACTAGCAAAATAGGTGCTTTCAAATGTTTCTTAGGTATATTCAGTGGGTAAAGAGCTAAAGGAATGGCCAATAGGTAAAGAGTAATCACAACTAACTGGACAACACTTCTGTTCTTTACAGCTTATTTGGTTTCCTATCAAATTAAATACCTAAAAGACAGAAGTTTACAGATTTAAACACTGTACTAACATGAACATCGTAGCACTAGTTTAAAAACATGACTCAAGGGGTGAAAGAAATGGCTTAACATTGAGCCTAAGTACAGTCACTGAAATTAAAAACTGAAAATTCTTGCATTTTTTAAAGAAATATTGCAGTATTTATTATAAATGTTTTATCCATGCATCCATGTTTGTGTCCATGTGCCCTCAATCTTTAAATCAAAATAACTTCCCCTCCCTTTTGCAATGACATATTTTCTGTCACTCACGAGATCACGGCAATAGCAAACGACAACGATCCAATCAATTCCCAATGGAAAAAAATCAAGTCCTGACCTACATTTTTTCTTGTTCGAGAAGCCGTTTCACTCAGATATATGCCACAATAGGAAAGAAAAGACTATAGCAACTTCTGTTTCATGCCAGTTTGATAATGCTAAAGCACGACATTTCATCCTGATTAAGCAGAAGACTAAGGACGCACTGATGGTTGACTGCATGACTGACCACAGGTTAAACAGGTGGGGGCAGGGCAGCTGCTCAGGCATCGCACAACCAGGTATGTGAAAAATTTAACAACTGTTCTCCTGCAGTTACTATGGGTAAATGCAAAGAAGGTTTCCTCCTCGGTTGAACTCCAGAACTTAACCAGTTGACTACACCACCTCAGAATATGGAAGCAGAGAATGTGAACTATGCATTAATGACTCTGGAAAGCACCAGCATAGCATCCATCTGCCATGATCAAGACTCTAAAACATCTTCATAAAACATTTGTTTTTTTGTTTTTTTCTCCTTACATCAACCTTTTTAGCATTTTGGACAGTTTATTTGCTAAAATAAGTCCATTGTTGAAGAAAACTTCAAAATATTGTCTGAAAATGTAATGATTAACCATATTAGATACAGACACCAAAAGTCTCAAACAATCAACAGCTCAATTAATTTGAGAACTATGCAAGAAGATAAATACTAATGAAGCAGGGATGGTGTTTTTATGGAGAAAGACTGAATCTGAGTGAGAGAGTGAGAGATCGCAAGAAAGCATTATTGCTATTGCAGGCTAATCCTCCTGTCTGGCAGATCATTAGAAACGAGACAGAAAGCATGAAGAACTAGGCCAAATCCCACATGAGGACCAACTTACTGAATCTTCTACATTTACTTTCTCATTTTAAATGCAAACACATGCGGCACTCACATAAGGAAAAGATGATTTCTGTGTGAAGTCAAACACAATCAGAAATAAAGTACATCTTACAACTACTGTTATATCTGAGCGACTGTGCTCCATTTTTAAACTAAGTTTTGGCAAACAAAATTGTACGCCACATGGGTATTCTTTTAACACAGAAAATGTGCATAAACTATGCACAAAACACATACTGGACCTCATTCATGAAACACGGGCAGGACAAATTTTTGTGTAAATCGTTCGTAAATTTTCAGATTCATGAATTTCGTATTTTCGTATGAATCGTATTTTCTAAATGTTAGTTGGTAGTTGGAAATTTACACCTGCTCCCCAAATGTAGATGGCACATAAAACTACGTCATGGCTCGTCACTATCACTTTTTACCCAGCCATCCAATCACAGTGGAGGAGGGGTGGGGCAAATACAACTATCTGATCAACTATCCTACTCTTACAATGACTGAACAACAATGGAGAAGTTAATATTGCTGGTTACTCTGTTTTTATATTCAGTAATATTCTTCAAAATGAGATACTCTCAAGCGCCACCAGCTTGTCGTTTTTTCTAAAACGCTTTGGTGGACATGCATGGTGGCCTATTAGTCTCTTTTGCGTTTATGTAATATACTAGAGCCAGTCCTGAGAAGGAAGTCTGGAAGATTCCACAGCATTCCTGGTCACGTAATTTGCATAGCTGTAATTCAAAGGCCGGGATTATGCTAATTGTGAATGAGCGTACATGCACACCCTATTTACATTATGATTGGAATTAATTAACATACAAATTTAAAACAAATTTAAATTTAATTATCAAATCTGATATTTATGAAGCGTTTGTGAATCCAGAGGAGAGTTTTCAGGAAAGTCTGTTTTACATGCAAATTACTCCGAATTTACTCATATATTTACAAAAGTTTCATTAATGAGGCCCACTAGATTGTGCAGAAATAGTACACAGTGTGCTATTCGAACATAGCCTACGAGCACTCACACACAATTTTAATCTTATTCTCCTATGGGAAGGATTTATACAACTGTAGGGCATGTGTACGTGAACAGAATGGAAAATGTATTCCCTCACGCCAGAATAAGAGATCACACCCTTCACACAATTCTGTGTCAAGCTTTTCCTCTGCAAAGTGGGTCAATGTGTAAAACACTCCTAACACCACCCGGAGAAGCAGATGAGAAGCATATGAATCTTAAACAGACACCAGCAGCAAACTCTCAACACTTTCTTTTGACCGCTTCACCAAAATAAGCTGAAACCCATGAGACACTGAGCCCTGATATGCAGCGAGAGAAGCTGGAAAGAATGGGAGAGCAGGAGAGAGTGGAGGTCAGGGTGAGCGAAAGGCTGTTAGAGACGATGACCAGAGTGGGAAGAAACCTGATGGAGGATGTTTGGGAGCCGTCCAAGAGTTAATGTCCCTGTGGTCTGCGTGTTTGGACAGTAAACACCCTAATGGCACCACCACAGATAGAAAAAAAAACACAACAACAGACCTACCTCTTAGACAGAAAAGAAAAACAAAATTGATGTTGTTTTTGGACCGACTTACTAACATCAAGAAGAGCAAGTACACACATGGTCTACAGACCAATCTAAAATATTGTTTATAGGTCCCTCCATGAGGAGATGTTTAATCCCCAGTGTGTTTATTGAGACAAAGTTATGCATGAAAAATGGTTAGAAGGTGTTCTGATTCTTCAGTAAACGGTTTTATGGATGAAAAAAGTTGAGATTGCCTATAGCACAAAACCTCAAACCGTAAGTCCTGAAACACACTTTAAACAAGCATGTGAATACAGATGCTTCTGGCTATGCTAGCTCCCTCACTCCCTCCGAAATGTGTCTGACACAATGCAAGTATGCTTTGCATTCTCAGTGTTGCCACAAAGGCCGCTACAGCAAGTATTAGCATAAATGTCTTTTTTTTACAATTCTATAATGACCAACATAATCTACCAAGAGCAGTGCAAATTAGCGTCTGGTTTAAGACATGCTTTTTTCGGTGTTAAATAATGGCGCAAATACCAGTAAATCGAATAGCGCAAACATTAGTAAATTGCACTGCGCAATTCATTTAAATAGTCTCCTTCCATAAATTTTGCATGTGAAAGGAAAACTACCAAGTGCCTATTTGTGTCATGAAACTCTAGTAAGGTCCCAATAAGTTCAGCCGTAAAAATAACCCCATCCATGCCTTTTCAGTGCAAATTTTTCACTGCGTGTCTTTAGTAAATCCTGACAATAGCCCTGACACCAAAAGAGGACTTGCACTGGTGCAAGCGGTTAGTAAATCTGGCCCTTAGTATTGCCACAAGGGACGCTACTGCAGATATTAGCATAAACTTTTGAAAATTTCTTTTACAGTTAATTTTGCTTTTTCAGGTCAACTATTATCATGGCGGCATCATCAACAATTCAACAATTTGAAGACAAGCTTGCTAAGCAAGTTGGTTAAAGTCAAAATGTTTATAGCGACCTGAGGCCGGTTGCATGAACTGCTTAGACTAGTCTAAGTTAGTCACCTATTTTTTTTCTTCAAGTCCTAACTTTAAGTCAGACAAAAGTAAGACTGGTTACCTTTTGTCTAAACTGCTAGTTGGCCAAACTAGTTCTTAAGACACAGTCTTAACATAGAGGCTAAGTTTATGCAACTGTCCCCTGAATAATAATACATCCGGTTTAATGGCAAAGACTTGAAGATAACTATATCACCCCCTGGGGAACTATGGTTTGTCACCTCCAGACTAGTCTCATGTAGCCAGACCTTCAGACTAATGTCTGGGGTCTGGACTCCAACACAAGTTTCATTGTCCAAGGACCGCCCAAGAGGATGTCTGAATGACATGTAAAGCAACTAATCACATTTTGTTTTGTTCCGCATCATGTTTTGGGGGTGTGAAAATGTAAAGTTGACCTGCTTACAATAACAGAGAGACATGCATCTAATAAATTATTATCAAAGAACGTTGTGCAAGTTTATTGCAACGACACCGCAAACTTCAAATACTTGAGAAAATCCAGCGTTTAATTGATCCTGATAAGTGCTCATTGTCAACACGATGACTTTCTTCTTCCATAGGGGGTTTTGGAACAGCTTTGTTTCCCAGCAGAATGTGACGCACGTCTCCCAGAAATCTAGTAGAATTCAACCAGATAACGACTTTGAAACTCCTGAAGTGTTTCCATTTTGTGTGCCTTATGCATTAGACGTTCAGACAACAGTCCGTGGGCGTGACTCCTCCAGACTAACAGAGTATGTTCAACCAGGCATGCCATTGTTTGCATTTTTTTTTTTTCACAATAAAAAGGGGCGAACAAAATCTCATAGAAATTAACCACAATATCATAAAACCTTGAATTTGCCAGTAAATAACAACCCAGAACACTATAGCAATATGCTAACAACTGCATAACAATACCCTGGCAACCACCCACAACACCCTAACAATGTGGCTATAGGCAAGCAATGCTGCTTTCTTGAAAAATTGTAAAAATACAGTTACTTGTGCTAATCTGGTAATTAATAAAGGAATCATTCCCTCGTCTATCACACACACACACACACACACACACACACACACACACACACACACACACCTGTATATCCACTCAGGCATTCACACAAGTCAGTGGTTTTTCCCTGCAGGGCCGCCTGCCAAGTTTGACAGTTAACCTTTTCTTGCAAGACGAAAGACTGAGGTCGATGCAGCATGACCAAACTGTAGATGAGGAGGGAAAGAGAAAGAGCAGAGGAGAAACTAAGTAACTTGTTCCACTGTGTCTGAGGCAAAAGACTTTTTAAAGGAGGTAAATGGGAAACAGAATTAGCTAATATGACAGAAATGTACAGCGATGAATCGCCATGGGTGTTTTGATATATATCGAGGTACTGATTGATTATAGTGTTCGGGTAACATGGTATACAACCAAATACCATGGTAAATGTAAGAGAAAAAAAAACAGTGTAATGCTGCTTTTTGCTACTTTCTTGTTAGTGAGTTGGGATGATAAGACAGGAAACAAGCTGATGGCTTCATGTGCAAGTCATAAGATGCTGCCCAACAGGATGTACTGTTTACTAAATTATCTGCTATTTAGGCCCTTACATAGTGATGTTTACTGTCAAAGAAAGCACCTTTGTTACAATCCAACTCGAGGGGATTGATATTTGTTTTGGCCAGATGAATTTATGCATACATGTGCAAAATGTACAGAAAATAAACAAATCATATGCGTAACTGGAATGCAGTGGGCGATTTTGTAGACCCTGTGTTACCCATAATACCCCTCTTTTACCCTCTCAGCAAGTAGGTGGCGGATATTTCCCGCTTGCAGACGAAACCTCATAAGCTGCGTCTCCAGAGCGATGCATCGCTTCTGCCAGTCCACACTGGTGTTGGGCACTGCTGCCGTGACTACACCCTCCATAACCTCTGCCATCTGTGCCCGTGTGCCAGTCTGCCAACCTGCAGGTAACAGTGATGGAAATTTGTCAGAACACAATGAACATTACACGATCACAAGGCAAATAGAGTACAGGGTTAACAGGTTTGCCTTGGAGCCTGTAAAGGAGGAGTAGGACCTTGGACCTGGGCTGGTTTAGAGAGGGAAAAAATGAAATTAACCACTGTGTCTGCTGAAATTACATTATCCATTGGACAATCCAAACAAAAAAGACTAAGAACAAGACTGTCATAACCAAAGCCTAGTACTGACCAGTTTACAGGCCAGAATGATTAATCTGCCAATTTTTGTCAACCTGAAAACACAGACACAGGCTTATAATTGTCCTTGTATCAATTCCAAAAACAACTAACAGCCTTGTCCACAGATAATAAATATTTCTATTTCCATGCTTCCAGGGTTGATTTCCACAACTTTTGACTAATTAATTGCCATGACCTTTACATAACATACAGTCGTTCTTGATTATTGGATACATATTTGAAAACACATTTTATAGAGATTGCACTGAAGGAGAAAAAAAAACTATTTAGAGTTGAGCATAACTAGCATAATTTCCTAATTTAATAAAATCTTTTTTTTTTTTTTTTTAATTCCCTGATATTCCTAGCCTTTCCATGATCTGGATTTTAGTGTAAATTTGATCTGCATGGAAGCCTGTTTCTGTCTCAGAGTAAAAAATAAAAAGGTGATTGTAAGATAAAGTTTAAAATAAGAAGAAACGTTGCATTTATGAGAAATTAAGTTGCAATTAAAAAGAAAAAAAAAAACGCGCAGTTGTTAATAGTCGCAACTGAGATGTTTATTGAGAGAGATACAAAGTTACAATTATGAGAAATAAAGTCACAATTTTTATATATAAAGCAATATTGTGATATACAAAGTGGCATTTACAAGAAATTAAGAGGCAAAATATTTGAAATAACCCCCAATTACAATGAGCTGTGCTGTAAAGTCGCGGTTATGAGAAATAAAGGTGCAATTCTGAAAATAAAGCCACAATTTTGAGATATACGTCATACTGTGAGACAGAGTCACATATTGCAAGAAAAAGCTGCAATTACCTTGTTATTTTTAACCCTACTGCACAAACAGTCTTCCATTCGTTATCATTTTAGTTATGCCTATATTGGTATTATATCAGTAATCGACCACCCTGCTCTCTTAGAAATTGGAATGGGCACTGGCCATTAAAAACATTATTAGTGGACCATTGCTTAATAGTGTAACTAACAGGAACTTTACTGAAGTGTTTTTAGTGGAGATTAATTCCACTAGACAGTCTAATAAAAAAAGAGGCCTAAATCTTGGTGATCTAAGACTGACATTTACCATAAGATGAGAACACACTGTTGACATCACAGGTCTGGCGGTAAACGCTCTAGGCCAAGTGTTTCTTTTCACCTCTTTTTTATTGTTTCCCTTCAAATGAGCTCACTTTTTAGTGATCACCTAGGTAACCACTGAAAAGAAAACTTGAGCTGTGAGCTCTTAGAGATGACAGTTTAACAAAGGCTAAGTTCTCCCTCTACATACACACTGTAGACACTAATATACACATGCATATATCGTTTGAAGGCTGTAGGGATGGGGTAAGTCCAGTTATGCATGTGTAGACAGTTTACCCAGCGGCCTAAGCAATCCCTACCCTATATTCAGCCACCTAAATATCCCTGTTCAAGCAATCCCTTCTTAATTACAGGCCCAGGGAGAAACAGGATCCTGGCCCACACAATGGAGTCTTTCTGCATGACAGTCCCATTACCAATATACGGGAGGGGGTCTTTCTCTCTTCCCCTGAAAAAAGGGATAAAGAATGTGGTGGCTCAAAGGAGACAAGCTCTTGAATAGTGGAAAGCACTGGTTATTTTTACCTGTAGTTTGTAGCTCACATTTTAAAAGTTTGTAACTTCTGTGATGTCAATTGCCTTTTTTAATTATTATTTTATTCAAAAATACATTAAAAATGCAATTCATAAATGTCTTCAAGTTTTGAATATCGGCATTAAAATTAAAGGTGCTGGTGGAACAACTGTCCTGATACTTTAAGAGAGGAAAAAAATGCCTCATTAAATGAATTAAATTCTTCAAAAGAAACTCAGTTTGGTCTAATTTTCTATTTCTTGGAGGAAAAAGTATTTTAATAAAACTCTTTCACTGTACATTATCTGCCAAATCATCATGTGTTTCAGCCGACATGCATAAAAACGTAAAATGAGAAATATAAAGTCACATAAATATAGACATTTTACCTTAAAAATATATTTGAAAACATTGATTAATTACTCTGAAATGTTACAACTTTTTAAGTTGATGGTTACGGCCCAAAAAAAAAAAAATTATTATTTTTCTTTCATTTTTTTAATGCCATTCCAGCTTCTATGGCTATGTTCATGGCGAGAGCCAGGTTTAGTTATTGAATAATACAACTAAATAAGAAAACCTTTGGATTCAGAACTCAAAACTTCCTCGTCGGTCCAAAAACCAAGCTCCAAAAAATCTGAAACGAGTCATTTGTCTTGGTATGACATCATAGTGCGATGAAAGACCGCCTCTGCAGAAGAAGAATGCCTCCTACTTCTACATGATTGCCTCTTAAGCCCCGCCTACCAATTCATGCATGTCATGTAGCGGTAAATACGAAACGCAAACATAGGATTACTCCAGAAACAAAAATAATAGAGATGCCTCTGAGGATTACAAGACGTTTTGAAGTGCCAAGTTGTGGAAAAACACAGTCTTTGCATTACCTTCCTTGTGATCCTAAGCGTGGATGAACGTTATTTTCCGTTTTACACTGTTCGTTTGTTTGCTTCACTTTACTGTGGGTTTGTCTTTAAACAAGACAGTTTGACGTAGGCTTTTCTGTTACAGATCGTTAGATATGTACTCACTAACTTTATTGAAAATGATGAACAATGAATATAAGAACGACCAACCCGATCTCACCGCAATTCATATTTTACAAGTTGGCTCATTTTAGGAGTTGGTCAATTCGTATAATTTCATACTAATGACCTAACCTCAAACCCCACCCAACACTGCAGTATAGACAAATCGCACAAATTCATACAAATTGGTCGTGAGATAACGTTGGAACAAACAATGGTACATTCATTCACATTTCATTTACACGAAACACCGCAAGTTATCTTGTGGTAATTAGAAGAACTTATTTGCCACAACCGAAACTTATAAAGCATATGTAATACGCATTAATATGTAATACGCATTAATACAGTTGGCAAATATTTCAACTATGTAACGAGACAAACACCTTTCTCTAACGTCTTCGTTTCAACACTAATATAAAATGTAATAAAATACGATACTACCTCACAAATACATAAGGAATAAATATAAATAAAGATGATTAATTACCAAGCTGTTGCAGACTAGAGTATCCTTGGTATTTGAGGTGTAGGTTTGTGTTCTGATTCGGGATCAGACTCTGGCGAACATTGGAAGCTTTCAAAACAATTCCACACAATGCAATGGCGGGGATGTTAAATTAGTTTGAGATGCAAAACTCAAAGTCTTGAATGCGATACGTCTATCAAAATGGAGTGTTTGGAGTGCCATTACTTGTAAATTAGGATGTTTTTAATATTAATATATTATATTATATATATATATATATATATATATATATATATATATATATATATATATATATATATATATATATATATATATATATATATATATATATATATATATATATATATATATATATATATATATATATAAAAATGCAGTTCATGACCCCTTTAAAGTTTATTCAGTTTAAACCACAAATAAAGAGTGTACATTTCTAATCATTTTTCCTTTTATTTATCATAGATACTCGTATGTCACTGACCCTGTATCACAGTTTGCACGACTGCTATGACAAAGCCTCTCAGGCTGCTGTGGTGCATCTAATCAAAGCACCGGGCTGTATGAGCTTGTAGATCATTGTTACTGGATTTTAAATGTAGCCTGTCACAAACACGTACTGATCTAGAAGTCTGAAAACTGCTCAAGATAACAACTCTATTCAAATGGTGGGAAAATAAAACTTCAAGTCAGAATGCAGGATAACAAAATAAAAGAGAATGTTTTAAAAATGAATATCCCAACAATAAACGCAATAAGATGACTACAAAGCCATCACGGGTTAACTTCTGGACAATATAAGAGCCCCTGTAACAGACAAAAAGAAAAACTATCTGTGGCGTTGGAAGTGGAATGGTAAATGAGATGGACTGACAACAGAAGTCTCCAGACATTCAAACTGCAGAGCGGCACAACTGTGCCATGTCGCACTCTGCAATTAGCATGGTCGTAACTACAGCCCTACTGACAAATTACAGAAGCGGCGCACAGAGAGATTCCGCTAGCTGACCAAAATGCTATAACTCTCTGTCCAGTTATGTACGGACTTGACTGAAGTCAGAACCTGAGGTTTGGGAGACATAGCCTGGCAGACATGGCCTTCAGAAAGAGAGGTCAAATTAAGCCAATGTTTCTGCTAGCTCAGCCCACGTCCACTTGTACTGCCGAACATGACAGCAAGATGCAAATAATCCATTTGCCCTGAAGCCTCTGTGCTAATTCTGTGAGGAACAAGGCATTTCGCACCCTTGGCTTGTTTGGTGGGGGAAGGGAGGAAGAGAGTCTAGAAAAGTAGGCATACTCTTTCCCTATATGCCCTAGAGTATACTGTTAGACATTTTATTGTATTACTGCCAGTAAGTTAATGTAAACTTAATGTAAAATTAACTTGCCTTTGTGCAAGAAAAATATCCATATTTAACATGTTATAAAAAAAGTAAACAAGTAAAAAAAAAAATCTAACTTCCACCAGACCAACTTCGAAAAAAAAAAAAAAAAAAAAAAAAAAAAGAGTAACTGGTGCGACGTATGAAGTCAGATGTAGCGTAAGCATTTTGAACTGCGAGAGGCATACACTTTCTTTGTAGGATGGCGGTCTAGTGGAAGCTAGATTTACTTTATAAAGTTTTAAATATGGATATTTTTCTTACACAAACCCATCGATTCACTTCAGAAGGCCTTTATAAACCTCCCGGAGCCATGTGGATTACTTTTATAATGGATGGATGCACTTTTTTGGGCTGCCATTATAAAGCTTGAATTAGCCAGGACATTTTTTTATATAAACTCCAATTATATTCGTCAGAAAGAAAAATGTCATATACACCTAGGATGGCTTGAGGGATAAGTTTCATTTTTGGGTGAACTATCCCTTTAACTTAAAATAATATTTTATATATATAAATAAATACAGGGTTTGCGGTAAGTACCTATAAAATTACAACAAAGTCTAATAGTGTAGGACATTTCCAATATGAACAAGAAATGGATAAGATTTAATCGAACATTCCCAATATATTCACAGTGATATAAAATGAAACATTCCTGTTTATAAGCACAATAAATATAACTTAAAATATCACACAATCATGGTCACAACTTCAGTAATAAACCACTATACATTTAGGCTACCTACATTAAAAACACACACAAAAAAACATATATAGGCCGATATTGTACACACACACACAATTTTATTGCATAGAAATTCCACTTATTAATCACTGTCATTCCTTATGTTAATTTACTGAACAAGTATGGGTGAAAAAATATGCCTTTGTTCATTTTTTTATTATATTTTTATTTTAAACCATCATGTTTTCATATAATTTTAGTTCTTGCATTTAACATTTGATTTCTTCTTTCTGAACATCTTTTAAATCATGGTAGTTTGGTCAAATTTAAGTAATGAAACGTTTTTGAACCCATAGCACAGTAAATAAATACTGATATTGATTTATTTAGTATTTATTTATTCATTCATAATTTTTATTTTATTTATAATATTGACAAAAGATTTTGATATTTCGCTCAGTTCTAGAGGCTTCTCAAAAGATCAAGCCACGATAACTCTCATATATCTCAACGTACATCCACGACAACAAGTGAAAAAGCCAGAGCTGTCAATTTAATTGGGTCATTTAATGACCGAAAAGAGACTGACATCACTGTTAAAACTCAATATACTCGTATGAGACACAAGGAGAATATAATCTCTGTTAAACAGCAGTAGTGGAAAGAGGAAATCTTATGAACCAATAAAAAAATTTAAAAATTAAAAAAAAAAAAAAAAAAAATAGTAATGTGCACGTGGGCCATTAAAGGCCAGTTGGAAACCAGGGCAAGTCTCTGGTGCATAATTCAATAAAACAGAACCTCTGTTATTCCAATAAAATGAATATAATTTTGAAACTGTATTTTATGTACCCGTGACACGCACAGACACCCCAGATCTCTGCTGAGCGTGTACAGCTGCGGTGATGTAAGCGATTAAGCGATTAAATGATATCATCGCAACAGTCGTGTGAAATCCCCTCTGTTGTTTTTCTGGATCGTCTCTGTCAAGACCAAACTGGTTTTCCAAGGCTTTGGCATCTCATCCGAATTACTCAAATCAGCAAGGAAAAAAAGAAAAGAAAAAAAAAGTGTGTCTGGGTCAGCTTGTTGTATGTGTATGTATGTTTCTGTCATTACATTGAGCACAATCTGAATGCAAGTGACATTTGAGTACTATTACTGCTGCATTTATATTCAATTAAAAATTTTGTCTGTGGCAATATGATATCATGTCTGTGTGCGTGATCTTCTAAATTAATACTTAAAGTAGCTATTACAGGTCGGATCGAGCACTCTGAGCTTTCCAACTCTTTTCTCTTGCACAAACTATAGGTCTCAAAAAAAAGGCCACCACATGCAACTAAACTGAGTCTGACATCTTTTGTTTCAGCCTGAAACAAAAAGTTTCCATTTGGTGTCTGTGCAACAATTTATGGCCACCCATAACATCAGCTTTGGAGGTCTGACTAACAGAAACGCCTGCTTGACTAACTCAAAGTAGCTGTTCATCAGAAAACAGCTAAATAAAATCCATTCCACCATACAGATGCTTTCTGACACCATTGTACTTCTCTGTAGAGCTTTAATCAGTACACTTGAGAAGTTTCCTCCCAAGGATTCTGGTGAGAAAAAAAAAAAAAACTAAACTTAAAGCCAATCATCTGGTATCCATGCTTGTTTTGGTGGTTTTATAGGGGTTTTGGTTACTTTTCAATCAGCTGGTTAGGCAAGGAGAGTTACACCAGCTAAAAGTAAGTTGCAATAGTCTTTTCTTCCCTATTGTGACAAATCCGAGTGAAACGGCTTATTGAACAAGAAAAAATGCAGGAGGGACTTGATTTTGTCCATCAGGAATTGATTGTACCGTTGGATAATTTTATAGTTTGCTTTTACTGTGATGCCATGTGAGTGACAGGTGGACAAGCTCCTCATGTGGAGAAGTGCGTCATTAGAGCAGTGATGCCGTTGCAAGAGGGATGGGAAATAATTTGGATTAAATATCACAAGGGCACTTCAAAAAAGTTATGTGGACAGATACATTTTTATAACAAATACTGCAATATCCCATAAACATTTTGATTTCATGGAGACCATGAGAATGACTCCACTGTAGAGCTTTAATCAGTACAACTTATGAGAAGGTCTGAAAAGGTATGTTCCTCCCAAGGTTTCTGGTAAAAATCCTGTTTTGATGGCTCAATAGGGGTTTGGGGTAGGGGACAGTGGAGCACAAAAGGCACTACTGAATATAGCTCATCACCGCAGCCCGAGCCTGAAGATATGTCATATTTAGGGGTGAGAACATCTGCTTCTGAATACAACACCCATTTAGTGGTGGTATAAATAGATTGGATTGCATGAATCACAGAGTTCCTAACAGCTGTAGATGAGGCATAGAGATCTCCTGTAGCTCATACTTCCAATATTCCCTCCCCTGTTTCTTCTTCTTCTCCTCTGGTCTACAGGAAGCTTTGTATTCAGTCTAATAACAGCTTTCTGTAAACTAGCCACACTCATTATCAGCTAGAGCAGTAAATATAGCTATGACATTCCTCCATGCTGAGGTGTAAACATCACCTACACACACCGCAGTTGCCCTCAGAAAGCAATGGATGATGCAGGCTGAAGAGAAAAAGGAAAAAACACTGCTTGCAAGACATGAGGAATAGAAGGTCAATGACAAATAAAGATGTCTGAGATAATAAAGGGAGATCATTTAAAAATCTAAATGAACATTTTTGATTCATGTCATGTGGTGTAACTAGAAAATACCATAGTTTCCTTACACCTTCAATACATGCGAGTACATTGTGTTCACTCATTTACATTTCAAGGTAATAAACCACTTTAACAAATATTATATTTTCCATACCATAATAATTTATATCATAACATTCTTTTTGAATTTTGAATATCATTGTTTTCTTTTTCTTGTTCTACCACTTGACCATCGAGATTTCTGATAAATAAAGCTGCTTTAATTTTCAAAATATAAAAGTTGTTATGCCTTTTAACAAAGCTTTTGTTCTTTACGATCATCAGTCACGTAAAATTCAATGCATTTCAATCAAAAACATGCTCATATCATAAAGGAGGCCAATTCAAGTCATTGAATATACTAAATAAATTAATAGATACAAAAATTATTGACAGAGAAATTGCATGTTTGGATATATATCAACAGTGCTATTTTGCAAGCACTGCAATAATGTGTGTTTAAATGTGTTTAAGAGAAAAGAGAAGAACTAGGGTTTATTCTATAAGCATTTACTCATGGCTGTGTTGTGCAGAATTGGATGGGGTGTGTGAGAGGTCAAACTGCGATCAAACTCATTCATTATTAAAAAAAAAAAAAAAAAAAAAACTCCACGTGGGCACAAATGCACATGCACTGGGAATGTTGCAGACATAAACACACTCAAGAAACACTTCATAATCTGTTTTATTACCAGCACGAGTGACCAAAGGCAGGTTGCAAACAGCATCGTTACTCTTCCCTTTTCTGTTTGTTCATGAAACAGCAGAACAAAACTTTTCCATGTGCTAAAAACACAATGATGGGACATGTACGGACTGCTGTCATTACTTTTGTCCAAAAATGGGCACAACGCACAGGTGTGTCAGACTGGAAAATGTCAACATTAACATATAAGGACCCCCTGAACATCCCAACTAGCACACACTGCAATTTGAGAGATCTAAAGCATGAAAACATTAAACATGATCACACGTGTCATGAGAGACACATCTTTTACACCGGAGTCAAACTCAAACTATAGCCTACTATCCTCGTGTCCCATATAAGTTACCCACCGTTGAGCTTACCTTGACTGTCCTTCTCTTGACCGCCCGAGTTTTTACTTTAATGTTTTCAAAGCCGGTAGATCACATCACATCGCTGCGTTACGCCTCCAAAGTTCGTAAACGCTCTCCAAAGCTGCACCTCCAAAACTTTCATTCTCCGTATTCTCCGTCTTTTAAAGCTTTCAGTCCCCCTCTGAGCTCAGGAGACGTTGCAGCTGATCTCCATTCAGTAAATTCATCCTTTATTCCTTTAAAGAGCCGAGTGCTAGGGTCAGATTACGCCGGGAGCCAAACCCCCCGTCTGCTAGCCATGTCCAATTTGTAAACGAATCGTTCGGTTGAGTCGGATTTTTACAATGAATCGTTTGCACAGGATTTCATTACGAATCGGACTGAGCGGTTCTCGAGCCACACTGACCCATCCAACAGAGAGCCGACTCTTTCAGACATGATAGCAATAACTTTTGGAATAAACCTAAGAGTTGACCGATTCATGTACGTTGTAGCTAGCAGAAATGTTACTGGATAAAGCCTACAAATAAAACGTAGCTTTTATCAAAACACCACACTTTTCTAAAAACAAATTTTATTTGGTTCAAAATCTAGGCTACTTGATTTTAACTGAATCAAGCACCGCGGCAAACTGAACTAATACACATCAAATTATTGTCGATGTGCTGAACAGCGTGATGACGTAAAAGAACAACTGAATCTTTTTTGAGCCGGTTCATTGAAACGAATTGACCGAAAGAACCGATTTGCGGAATCGAATCACTACTGGCTGCGCGTCTGTATATGCTTCGCACACACAGGAAATTGCATCAGGGGCTACTACTGTCCAACTCTCAAGTGTTAAAAGTTTTCTGATTCATTTCTGACTGTATCATTTTGTTAAAGAGATTTTGGATGGAACTTTGAAAGTGAATCTCATGAAGACATGATCATCCCTAAATCATAAATACTAAATATAAAGCCTATCTCTACATTTAAAGCCTATTTGTAAAGTAGTACCATTCGAATTTTGTTGCATAGGTGATATTGCTTACATGAACATGAAGCACTTTGAGATTAAATATGACCTAAACAAGATGGGTGTAAGTTGAACACTTTGAATTCATTAAGGCTATTTTACCTCCAAATGATTACAATTATTATAAAAAGATCCATAAAATGACATTAGTTCTCAGGGATTTTTAAAAGATTTCATATACTTTTTCTTTAAAAGAATTGAAAATCCTTGCCATAGTGCCAGCCAAAATGTTCACAATGTTAAAGCTAGTGTGAAAGTTGAATCATTACAGACCAATAAAAAGTCTGTAGGAGTGCAATTATCGAAGTTTGTGAGGAGACTCATGCATGCTTTAATTGACCTTAATGGCTTCCTCAGAAAAATAAAATCTTGAGCATTGACATTATCCAGTTACCGAAACACATTACATCTACTCATTTAACAGAAGCTTTAATCCCAAATAACACGAATTAGACTTCAGTGTGCAAAAGAATCAGACTTTATAACCAGAAAAGCTGTAGCTAATATTGAGCTACAGGAACATCCTGATATTTTGCACATTAAAAAAAATCCTTATGTTATCATAAGGAATTCTATGGTTACATATACAGTGCAGCTGTAATGCCATTATCAGCTGTATTACATTTCCATTTTCTCCTTTACTATGGTTTCACAGAGCAACACCCAAGTATATAAAGTCCAAAATGTAACTCTGGGCCTGCTCCAGATGTTAGTAAAAAATAAGAGGACAGGCAAGGCACATCTCCCCCTCTCTCGCTCTCTGTCGCAATCTCTTTCCCCTTGCCTCCAGAATGTGTGTAAAGCATGTAAAGTTGAGGTAATTGTTAACCACACCCTGTTATGTTCAGTGCAGAAACGTGACTATTCTGTTATGAACCGCTGCAGCTGATGGTAAACTATATGCTTATGTTTCATCTAATATTTCATTGTCAATACAAAGGTATTTTACTGCATCTGCATGCATGTAATGCACAGAAATATAAACCTAAATAAGAGCAAATGCATACGAAGACATATCTCACAGCATAAACAATAACAGTACATGTGCATATCAAAAGAGAAAAGACAGAAAAAAAGAACAATAATAAATAAAATAAGACAGAATATCAGCATTTCTTTACATAAAAGGTTAAGTAATTTGTAAAATGAACTAAACATGCTTCATGTGATTTCACAATGAGGTAGGAATACCTTTTAAAGCACTAGCACATTTTCACTTTTACATTTACATTGAAATTAAAGAGGACACATGAATATTCAATACAGATCAATAGGTTTTAAAATTCTTAAACTTTAAAATTCTTTGGTTCCTCTAATTTTGAACAAGTTACATTATAATCATGTTACATTTTTTATACTAGGCCTATCTCTCTATCTCTAGACTAGCAAAGACACACACACACACACACACACACACACACACACACACACACACACACACACACACACACACACACACACACACACATATATATATTAGGGGTGGCACGGTACATGAAAAAACATCCGAACCGTTCGGTTCGCTTGTCTTGTTTCGGAGCCTGTGTGCGTCGCACGGTTCGACGCATGCGCAAAGTAACGTTAGCCTCGTGCCCGTATGCTACCTCAGACAGTGGGTGTCCTTTTCGCGCGAAATAAGAGGTGTGTGTGGACATACAGTAAAAGACAGTAAAAGTGCTGCAGGTCACGTCACATGTAGAAATGGCAAGAGTGAGAGATAAGGAAGGCTGCAGCCGCGCGCTCCCGTTGTGCATTCACACTGGCAGCGTTTGTCTCGCGCAGCTGAACCACGGCTCGTGTATTGCAAATACAGACGAATATTGTCCATTCTGTCACATTTTCCGGTGTTCTCCTCCGACCCCTGTCTGTCTCATTTGTTTTACGATGGGCAGCATATATCGGCTGAAAATGCAACCGTGTTCCCCTCTGTCCTACTTATATACAACATGCATATAACATGTTGTATACAAGTAGTTCACATGATAAATGTAACATTAAAGTTAAGATATGCTTCTAGTTTTAATAATTTAAACAGGCCTTTGAAGTTTGGGCAAAAAGCTGCTCACGCTGAATTAAAGCCACAGTGCATTGTTCTGATCAATATTGACATGATTAACATGAAACAGGAAACAACTTCTACATGACATAACAATTTTTAATACTGTATCCTAAATTGTGGATATTTAAGCTATATATCATATGCTGAAGTGAATTTCTGGAGTGTTAATGATTAAAAGAAAAAACAACAAGAACCATACAGAACAGAAAACCGTGACCCTAAAACCGTGATATGAACCGAACCATGGGTTTTGTGAACCGTACCACTAATATATATATATATATATATATATATATATATATATATATATATATATATATATATATATATATATATATATATATATATATATATATATATATATATATTTCTTGATGCATAGAAAGTTCAATAAACAGCATTTTTGCATTTATTAAATATATTTATTACATTTATTAAAGCACTTTTATTAAATAGAAAGCACTTATAAATGTCTTCACTGTCACTTTTGATCAATTTAATGCATCCTTGGTCAAAAATTAATTTCTTAATCTGTTTCACGAGTTTGTTTACCCATATACTCTTTAGCTAATAAAGTTTAAGCATATCACGAGTTTGTTTACCCATATACTCTTTAGCTAATAAAGTTTAATCGTATCACGAGTTTGTTTACCCATATACTCTTTAGCTAATAAAGTTTAATCGTATCACGAGTTTGTTTACCCATATACTCTTTAGCTAATAAAGTTTAATCGTATCACGAGTTTGTTTACCCATATACTCTTTAGCTAATAAGGTTTAAGCGTATCACGAGTTTGTTTACCCATATACTCTTTAGCTAATAAGGTTTAAGCGTATCGTAGTTTGTTTACCCATATACTCTTTAGCTAATAAGGTTTAAGCGTATCACGAGTTTGTTTACCCATATACTCTTTAGCTAATAAGGTTTAATCGTATCACGAGTTTGTTTACCCATATACTCTTTAGCTAATAAAGTTTAATCGTATCACGAGTTTGTTTACCCATATACTCTTTAGCTAATAAAGTTTAATCGTATCACGAGTTTGTTTACCCATATACTCTTTAGCTAATAAGGTTTAAGCGTATCACGAGTTTGTTTACCCATATACTCTTTAGCTAATAAGGTTTAGCGTATCACGAGTTTGTTTACCCATATACTCTTTAGCTAATAAGGTTTAAGCGTATCACGAGTTTGTTTACCCATATACTCTTTAGCTAATAAGGTTTAATCGTATCACGAGTTTGTTTACCCATATACTCTTTAGCTAATAAGGTTTAAGCGTATCATGAGTTTGTTTACCCATATACTCTTTAGCTAATAAGGTTTAAGCGTATCACGAGTTTGTTTACCCATATACTCTTTATCTAATAAAGTTTAATCGTATCACGAGTTTGTTTACCCATATACTTTATCTAATAAAGTTTAATCGTTATCACGAGTTTGTTTACCCATATACTCTTTATCTAATAAAGTTTAATCGTATCACGAGTTTGTTTACCCATATACTCTTTATCTAATAAAGTTTAATCGTATCACGAGTTTGTTTACCCATATACTCTTTATCTAATAAAGTTTAATCGTATCACGAGTTTGTTTACCCATATACTTTTTAGCTAATAAGGTTTAAGCGTATTTGGCTTGCTGTCCGCGGTGGAGGGTCTTAAGGAAGCAGCTTCAACTCGAGCTTAGATTTACCCCCCAGAGACTACAAGTGCTAGGAAGAGGAGAATGGTAAACGAGATGCCTAAATTAATGTAGGTGGAGTTGGGGAAGTGGAGGGATGCAAAACAACTGATGCCTGAATGAGGTAGGAGGCTGCTTATATGCTTTGGCGGTTAATTGAAAGATTAGATGGCTCACGCCTCTCAAACTTTGTTTGCGTACATCGCTAATTGAAAGATTAGATGGGTTCACTCCTCCCGAAATTACGTTGTGAACTTCACTAAATCTTAATTGTAATACCATTTCACAATATCACTGTTTTACTGTTTTTTTTTATTATTATTTTATTTATTTTTTATTATTAAATAAATCCAGCCTTGGTGAGCATACGATTCTTCTTTCAAAAACTAATGTGGAAGTGAGAGAAAGAGAGATGGAGAGAGAAAGTGAGTGCTCCACTGCCCTCAGTCAAAATAAACTCGGAATGTAATGTTTCACTTGACTGAGGACAACCTGGAAAAAGAGAGAAGAATTAAAATAAAGTTTGCCCAAAGTGGAACTGTTTGTGTGAGCACAAATGTCAGTCTGTCCACATGCAAGTTATGTGCATGAATTCTGTATTTTGAGTCAAAAGGAATAACTCAAACACAAGATGATGTCACCAGTAGTGGACTGACATGCACTCCACTCACACTGTCATCACCCAGTAACTTAAAAACCACATAGAGCAAATTACATTCGAAAGTGAGCATGACTAGTCCCTACTTACTCTAACAGACATTTGAATTGATGCAGGACAACACTCCTGTTGCGGAGACTCTGAAAATATGGTCTTGACTCAGAATCACGGTCAAGTCTGGTCAAGTTTAGTCATGTCAGGAGCATGTGGACTCAGTCTTGACTTGACCCTCTACTGGTCTTAATCTTGGAACAAATGACCTGGTCTCGACTACAGCTCTGCCTAACAGCCTCTCTTTCGTTTGCAATGACCCTTCGGGTAGGGTCTCCTTCTAGCAGTGACTTTCAAGGGTGCAAAATGCCATTTGGAAATCACTCATTCTTTTTCCATCACTTGTTTCTGTGTCTTTTACTCCCTCTCTCTGCTGTCCTGAGAGGACTTTATTGCCATTTGGCCAGCCTCTCTGGAACCTCTGAGGGAGTGGATTATGATGGAAACTCCTTTTTTAAAAATGAATTTAGTGTAAACCATGTTTAACAGCAACACTGTGTAGCAGCAGCCTAGGCCCAAATAATCTGAGGATTTCCATTAGCAATGATACATTCATAGCAGGTGATACATTCATGTGTATTTCCATTTTAAATCACTTTATATCATATATATATATATATATATATATATATATATATATATATATATATATATATATATATATATATATATATATATATATATATATATATATATATATTCCTTGTTATCTATTTTCTCTTCTCTCTGGCTAGCTCTGGCTGACTTTCTCTGAGCGTGTGTGTTGTGTTCAGCAGATAACTGAGGCGTACAGCAGGTGAAGGTCAGCTGCAGTTGCCAAGTCACATTTCTACATTCTTAAAAATAAAATGTTCTTGTGAAAACGTCACAGGACTTTTAAGTCACTTTTATTGTACAGTTCTTTAGAAAGCAATCTAATGATTATTGTACAACAGATTTTTACATTTTCATTGTACAAGCAAACTCACCACCAGGATGCAATGGTGTTGCTTAAGTGTTTTTTAGCAGGTTGCTATGTTGCTAGGATGTTAATAAATTAACTTTTTTATTTCTTTAATTCCTTAGCAATGAAAACTTATATATATTTGTATTAATATTTTCATTATTCACACAGTTTTTATTTTTATTTCTATTTACAAAAATAAATCCTCCTCTTACACCTCTCATCAACAAAACCACATGGATGGTAACAGCACATTGGCTTAGATGAAAATTTGTATGTGAATGTATTATCTTAAAACAATATGTATGCCTTGCCTGCTGGGATTGAAGCTGAATAATTTAAGGATCAGTACAGGTCCATATCATCTGGATGGAGTCCATGGAAATGTGGCTCAAATCACAGACTGCAGAACTGATGGCTGTTTATCACATTCACACAAGCCCCTTATTTCAGAACCTTCCACTGTATTTTACTGAGCTCTGCTATTGTATCCATGTCTCTGTGGGCTTCTCTCTCTCTCTCTCTCTCTCTCTGTGTGTGTGTGTGTGTGTCTTATGTCTGAATATCTCCCTAAGCTTGGACTCTCTTGAAAATTATAGTATGTACACACAGAGAGCTCAGCCCGAATGCTCTCCTAAATCTTGTGGATTAGTGTCGCTGGCTGGTCTCACTGACTGACTGAAGGTGTCTTAGCCAAAGCCACCCCCTTCCCCCCCACATACACACGCAGTAAAAATGTTCATAACTTTAACAGAAAAAGATCGGAAAATGCTACGGTGCTAACCATAAGTTATCTATCTTACTTAACAATAACTGTAATTTTACTGAAAAACTTTACTGTAAATGTTTGAAAGAAAAGAAAAAGTCACAATTTAGATAAGGGTCCAATTCTCACTATTAACTATTAATTACGGCGTTAGCCTCAGTTAAGTCCTAATTATTGCGTATTAATAGTTAGTAAGGTAGTTGTTAAGTTTAGATACTGGGTTAGGAAAGTTGAATAAGGTCATGGTAATATGGTAATATAGGTAATATGTGCTTTATAAGTACTTATAAACAGCCAGTATCCTAGTAATATGCATGCTATTAAGAAACTAGCTAAGAGTGAGAATTGGACCCTAAACGAATTAAACCTAGTTAATTACAGTATAGGCCTAATTTATAGTAAAAATAAAAATAAAATACATAAACAAGATAGTTTATGTTCACAGTAAAATATTGTTAAAGATATGTTGTTTGCAGGGTTTTTTTAATCGATTTTATAAATTATACTCACATAATAAAAAAAGATATAAATATACATTATAATTTATTGCAATTAAAAACAGAAGAATTACCTGATACAGCATGTTTGATCACATTGATTATTCTTTATCCAAACAGTAAAATTGAATAGATTATGTTCCTTTAGTGTTGTTGTGTGTTTGTGTGCTGATTGAGTGTGCACACCATGACTATCCATCCATCCACTCGTCCATCCATCCATCCATCCATCCATCCATCCATCCATCCATCCATCCATCCATCCATCCATCCATCCATCCATCCATCCATCCATCCATCCATCCATCCATCCATCCTTTCATTCATCCATTGCACTGCTACCTTCAGACAAAACACATTGCTCTTCTCAGGCTTTCAGGACAGATGAGATCTCTCACTAAATAGCTGATGTGTTTATGTTATAGCATGCTAAAGGAACGGCAATGTGTGGACAGACATTATAGGGGGCTTAAGGGGAAAAAAAAAGGTATTTTCTGAGATTTGACTTATAGGACCACTTTTGGTAATGCTGCAGACAGACAAGTGAAATCATTGCAAAATTGCATTATTTATTTAAAGTACAAAAATCTTTTCATACCAACAGCAAAATGCAGAAGACAAAAAAACTGAATATTTGCGCTTTGTGTGAATAGGTCAAACTCAACACCTCGACATTGCCTTTCAGACATGGAAAATAGAAAATAGTCTCAATGAAATCTCAGAGAGGTTCTCAACACAATCTAATGACAATTCATACACACAAATTCATACAATCTCATTGGTAACACTTTAGTATGGAGAACACATATTCACTATTAACTACGATGTTTGCCTCAATAAACTCATAATTTACTGCTTATTAATAGTTAGTAAGGTCGCGTTTTTGTTGCGTTTAACTAGAATAAGGTCATACAGAATGAGGCATTAATATTATAAGGACTAATATGCATGGTAATAAGCATCTAGTTAATAGTGTGAATTCAACCCTAAAATAAAGTGTTACCATCTCATTTGTATCATCATCATCTCATCTCATCCCAGTGACTGTAATGTTTAAGGTTGGACATTCAAGCTTGTTTTTGTATTCACATTTTATGAATTAATATGAACACGCTACCTTGTAAAATAGTTTTGTTTCTCCCTTATACTTTAGCTTTTGTCAGGTGTCTTTGTCGTGTGTTTATCTATAACTGAAAAACGGACTGAGATTGAAACAGCAGGACTGGACTTCAACAGATGATTCAAACCGTCCTGGAAAAACCCCACATTTCCATATCTGTCTGTTTGTAATGGTCAGATTCTTTTTTTCATCAAACTAAATGAAGATTTGTGCTTGGCTTATTTATTAATATATATTATTTATCAGTAAGTACTGTTAAAGAATAAAACTATGGCTGTCAATTGATATTTTTGATGTTTAAAGGTACACTATGTAATTTCTTTTGGTTTAAAATGAACAAAATTTAAATAACGAGTCGATACATAATCAATCCTTCTTCCAAAATGTGTTTTTGTATTACCCTGATTCACTATGGTCTTAGCCTATATAAGTGTTTATATTTTAGACCTAGCAGGATGCTTCACTGAAATTGTGTAAACATTCATCACTTACCTGTCTCGTCATATCCGTATATATTTTGATAATTGGTATAGGAAATGAAAGTGATTAGGCTTATTTGTCTGTATTATGAATTATTGGATCCATATACTGCATAAAAGCAGTGTCCCCAAAAGTATTTGATCCTATATCACCCTTAACATACACTACAATTTAAAATTTGGGAGTCAGTTTTTGGTTAAACATTAGTTTAGGGTCTCACTATTAACTTAAATATTAACCATGACTTTTGCATCAATGAAATCATAATTACTGCTTATTAATAGTTAGTAATAACAAGTAGTTGTTAAGTTTAGGTATTGGGTAGGATTAAGGATGTAGAATATGGTCACGCAGAATGAGGAATTAATATGTGCTTTATAAGTACTAATAAACAGCCAATATCCTAGTAATATGCTAATACAAGCAACTAGTTAATATTGAGAATTAGACCTAAACTAAAGTCCGAGTGAGTAAGTCTCTTATGCTCACCACAGCTGCATTTATTTATTATATTAATACAATTTAAAATAACTGTTTTATGAATTTTAAAATGTAACTTATTCCTGTGATGGCAAAGCTGAATTTTCAGCATCGTTACTCCAGTCTTCAGAAATCATTGTAATATGCTGATTTGATGCTCAAGAAACATTTCTTATTATTATCAATGTTGAACATAGTTGTGCTGCTTAAAGTTGTTAAAGTTGTGAACAGCTTGATGGCACTTTTATTATGCAGCAGACGTCCCCTTCTGCTTTTTTCGGTCATGCATATGTGGAGTAACGCAGCGGTGTTTTATCATATTAGACACATTATTTGAGTGTGTTGAAAGTTATGTTATAATGCTTCCCTGTGCATTCGCTTGGTGACTACTATGAGACACTTGTTGCACACTACATTAAGCTAGATATATATTGTCACATTTCTGTCCTGTCTTGTTGAGCACATGTGGTGTTTTGTTATTTTCTAGCCATGTGCTTTGGGTTGTCATGTTTTGGTTATGTCATGTCTCCTGTCTATTGTCCTGACCCGCCCCTCTTGTTAGTTCATTATTGATTATTTGCCCCACCCGTCTTCCCTCATTATCTGCCTTGTTTGTTATCTATTTAGTCTCCTTGTGTTTGCTGTGCTGGTTCGTTATCTTCTGTTCGGTATTTGATGTCTCCTGTTCCCCGCTTCATGTGCCTGACCCTGGTATTTTGTCTTTGGTTAAGTTTGATTTTCCCCCTCGTGCGTGTTTTTGTTCGTTTTATTTTATTATTTAAATAAACCTCCTTTCTTCCTGAAAAAATATAACATTGTACTAGTGGTTTTGGATATTTTAATTAAAAATCTTACATATTGTGCCTTTAATATTTTTGTGAAAACTGTCATACATTTTTTGGATGAATAGAAAGTTGAAAAGACAGCATTTATTTGACATACAAATCTTTTGTAACATTATAATGGTCTTTACTGTCACTTGTGATCAGTTTAATGTCTCCTTGCTAAATAAAAGTACAAACCAGATTCCAAGAAAGTTGGGACACTGTACAAATTGTGAATAAAAAAAGGAATGCAATAATTTACAAATCTCAAAAACTTATATTTTATTCACATAGAATATAGATAACATATCAAATGTTGAAAGTGAGACATTTTGAAATGTCATGCCAAATATTGGCTCATTTTGGATTTCATGAGAGCTACACATTTCAAAAAAGTTGGGACAGGTAGCAATAACAGGCCGGAAAAGTTAAATGTACATATAAGGAACAGCTGGAGGACCAATTTGCAACTTATTAGGTCAATTGGCAACATGATTGGGTATAAAAAGAGCCTCTCAGAGTGGCAGTGTCTCTCAGAAGTCAAGATGGGCAGAGGATCACCAATTCCCCCAATGCTGCGGCCAAAAATAGTGGAGCAATATCAGAAAGGAGTTTCTCAGAGAAAAACTGCAAAGAGTTTGAAGTTATCATCATCTACAGTGCATAATATCATCCAAAGATTCAGAGAATCTAGAACAGTCTCTGAGCGTAAGGATCAAGGCTGGAAAACCATACTGGATGCCGTGATCTTCGGGCTCTTAGACGGCATTGCATCACATACAGGAATGCTACTGTAATGGAAATCACAACATGGGCTCAGGAATACTTCCAGAAAACATTGTCGGTGAACACAATCCACCGTGCCATTCGCCGTTGCCGGCTAAAACTCTATAGGTCAAAAAAGAAGCCATATCTAAACATGATCCAGAAGCGCAGGCGTTTTCTCTGGGACAAGGCTCATTTAAAATGGACTGTGGCAAAGTGAAAACTGTTCTGTGGTCAGACCAATCAAAATTTGAAGTTCTTTTTGGAAAACTGGGATTCCATGTCATCCAGACTAAAGAGGACAAGGACAACCCAAGTTGTTCTCAGCGCTCAGTTCAGAAGCCTGCATCTCTGATGGGATGGGGTTGCATGAGTGCGTGTGGCATGGGCAGCTTACACATCTGGAAAGGCACCATCAATGCTGAAAGGTATATCCAAGTTCTAGAACAACATATGCTCCCATCCAGACATCGTCTCTTTCAGGGAAGACCTTGCATTTTCCAACATGACAATGCCAGACCACATACTGCATCAATTACAACATCATGGCTGCGTAGAAGAAGGATCCGGGTACTGAAATGGCCAGCCTGCAGTCCAGATCTTTCACCCATAGAAAACATTTGGCGCATCATAAAGAGGAAGATGCGACAAAGAAGACCTAAGACAGTTGAGCAACTAGAAGCCTGTATTAGACAAGAATGGGACAACATTCCTATTCCTAAACTTGAGCAACTTGTCTCCTCAGTCCCCAGACGTTTGCAGACTGTTATAAAAGAAGAGGGGATGCCACACAGTGGGAAACATGGCCTTGTCCCAACTTTTTTGAGATGTGTTGATGCCATGAAATTTAAAATCAACTTATTTTTCCCTTAAAATGATACATTTCTCAGTTTAAACATTTGATGTCATCTATGTTGTATTCTGAATAAAATATTGAAATTTGAAACTTCCACATCATTGAAATCTGTTTTTATTCACAATTTGTACAGTGTGCCAACTTTTTTGGAATTGGGTTTGTATAATTAAAAAAAAAAAAAATAATAATAATAATAAAAAAAAAAAACTTCTGCATTGCATTATATGACAAAATATCAAAAGTATCAAAAAGTATATGCATAGAACAGAAGTTTTCACAAACAGTTAAATGGTGATCCTTTTAGTTATCAGTTGAAGGCAGTAAAGATGCACTGAAGGCACAGCGCTGGTGTATTTGGATGGATGGGGGTAGTGCAGTGATGGCTTTAGCAGACATACACAGATGGAATAAGCACTGGGGGAGGAGACAAAAAACAGCACATTTTACAGTGCAAAAGGGCTAAAAACAAGTCTGCCCTGTGTGCGTGTGTAACAGTTCAGTTGACCTCATAAATGTCTGAAGTGGCATAAACACTTTGCTTGTTCTGAGACTTTAGCATGTAAAAGACAATTTATCACAGTGGATTCTTCCGACTGCTGTTTTTATTATATTGTCAGCTTTGTGTAGATTTAGCTTGGTGACATTGTAGTTAAGTTACTTTTAAAAAAATAATAATAATTTGAAAGTAACTGTGCCTTAAAGGCAAAAGAAAATAACTGTCTTATGCAGTGTGACATGGAACAACATTATGTGGTAGTGTTTTATTATTTATGCTTGGGCCTGGCTGATTTTATTTTGTATCAGGGATATGACCAAACACTATTAAACCATTAAAGAAAACATGATTTTGATTCAGAACACCTCACTTGTGTGTATCACTAGAGAGAGAGAGAGAGAGAGAGAGAGAGAGAGAGAGGCTAAGAACACCAGGGCTTCATGCAAAGCACAATTTAGGATGATATGCTGCCCCCTGTTGTTAAATTTAAACATATAGTTTATTTCCAAAGCAGCCACAACGAGGCGCTAGAGCTGTTTGGGATCTATATGTTGGGCATACCTAGACAACGTTTTTTTTTTTATCATTAGTTACTGTTTGTTGTGCTGTCATTTTGTCGAATTATGCAAGAAAATAATATTATTTGTCATTTTCAAACACAATACATAATTTGGAATCGCTTGAAAATGGCAGTCTAGACTTCATGTTCATAACTTTCAGGAAAAAACAAAAACAAAAACAAAAAAAAACATTCTGTCTAGCAACGTTTCTGCCGGTGGGTGCCCACACTCATGCGACAAGAAACGCAATGCCTTCCTTTTTCTATTGGAAACTTGCAAGTGCAAATAAATTACCAACCAAATATAAATAACTTTATTCACCTCTGTTTCCATGAGCAAACTGGGCTATTAATTATAAATACTTGGTGTTATCTTTTTTATAGCCTTTATTTTTTAATAGCCTATTCGGTGGGGGCTCGAGCACGTGTGAACGTGTGAGGTACAAAGTGATGATGAAAATACCCTTCCCTATATATATATATATATATATATATATATATATATATATATATATATATATATATATATATATATATATATATATATATATATATATATATACACACACACACACATTTGCTGGTCATATAATTAGAATATCATCAAAAAGTTGATTTATTTCACTAATTCCATTCAAAAAGTGAAACTTGTCTATTATTTTCGTTCATTACACACAGACTGATATATTTCAAATGTTTATTTCTTTTAATTTTGATGATTATAACTGACAACTAAGGAAAATCCCAAATTCAGTATCTCAGAAAATTAGAATATTACTTAAGACCAATACAAAGAAAGGATTTTTAGAAATCTTGGCCAACTGAAAAGTATGAACATGAAAAGTATGAGCATGTGCAGCGCTCAATACTTAGCTGGGGCTCCTTTTGCCTGAATTACTGCAGCAATGCGGCGTGGCATGGAGATCAGTCTGTGGCACTGCTCAGGTGTTTTAAGAGCCCAGGTTGCTCTGATAGTGGCCTTCAGCTCTTCTGCATTGTTGGGTCTGGCATATCGCATCTTCCTCTTCACAATACCCCATAGATTTTCTATGGGCTTAAGGTCAGGCGAGTTTGCTGGCCAATTAAGAACAGAACAGGGATACCATGGTCCTTAAACCAGGTACTGGTTGCTTTGGCGCTGCGTGCAGGTGCCAAGTCCTGTTAGAAAATAAAATCTGCATCTCCATAAAGTTGGTCAGTAACAGGAAGCATGAAGTGCTCTAAAACTTCCTGGTATACGGCTGCGTCGACCTTGGACCTCAGAAAACACAGTGGACCAACACCAGCAGATGACATGGCACCCCAAACCATCACTGACTGTGGAAACTTTACACTGGACCTCAAGCAACGTGGATTGTGTGCCTCTCCTCTCTTCCTCCAGACTCTGGGACCCTGATTTACTTTCATCAGAGAACATAACTTTGGACCACTCTGCAGCAGTCCAGTCCTTTTTGTCTTTAGCCCAGGCGAGACGCTTCTGACGCTGTCTGTTGTTCAAGAGTGGCTTGACACAAGGAATGCGACAGCTGAAACCCATGTCTTGCATACCTCTGTGCGTAGTGGTTCTTGAAGCACTGATTCCAGCTGCAGTCCACTCTGTGAATCTCCCCCACATTTTTGAATTGGTTTTGTTTCACAATCCTCTCCAGGGTGCGGTTATCCCTATTGCTTGTACACTTTTTTTTCTACCACATCTTTTCCTTCCCTTCGCCTCTCTATTAGCTCTGTGAACAGCCAGCCTCTTTGGCGATGACCTTTTGTGTCTTGCCCTCCTTGTGCAAGGTGTCAATGGTCATCATTTGGACAACTGTCAGGTCAGCAATCTTCCCCATGATTGTGTAGCCTACAGAACTAGACTGAGAGACCATTTAAAGGCCTTTGCAGGTGTTTTGAGTTCATTAGCTGATTAGAGTGTGGCACCAGGTGTCTTCAATATTCAACCTTTTCACAATATTCTAAATTCTAATAAATCAACTTTTTGATGATATTCTAATTATATGACCAGCACTGTATATATATATATATATATATATATATATATATATATATATATATATATATATATATATATATATATATATATATATATATATATATAGTGAACAAGCATAATTGAGTACACTATGTCAGATTCTGTAACTTACTTCTAAAATGCCATGTTTTTGGAAAATGTTGCATATTGTTATGGAGGCCACTTGATCATATTTTCATAACTAAATAACTGTTTAAAAATCTGTTTCCTCTACTGTGTATCTTCCTTAAACGACTGGCCAAACCAGCTGTGTTTCATTCTTTTATTTATCTCCAAGTCTGTTATTTACCAGAGCAACGATATCAGTATGGAAAAGCATGATGGTTGTCTATGTTTGTGGCTCTGGTTTAGCCCATTTTAGGGTAGTATAGTATAATTATTCTCTCGATCAACCATCAAAACCTCTATTGTTTTCATTTATATGTGTGTATTCCATACAGAAATCCCTTTGACACAAACCTGTAGATTTTCCTTCTGAAAATGGATAATGAAGTTATATTAAATGTTTTAACTATGCACAAATTCAAGTCTACAAACCCTACATCTATTTATATAAGCAGGATGTTTTGACATGGAAAGGAAAAGAAGTATGAACAGGCTGATATGTTTACCGAGAATCAAAAACAGTCTCTCTGTCCCGTCTCTTATGTCCTTTCTTTTGTCAGCTGTGGTCAACGTTTAGAAAAAAACACTCTCCCTCAGTCTTTTTTTTTTCTTTGATATTTTCTTTCTCTTTTGTAGTCAGTAGTATTTACTCTTGAATTCTACTTCCAACTTTGACTCAAACAAAATGAAAGAACCTCGTCATCCCATAGCTCTCCTCCACCCATCTCTAAACAAGAAAAGAAATAAATAGGCTACAGTTCCTGAGAATAGATTCAAACGTCCAACGTTTTTTGAGAGAGGGCCTTCATGTTGCACCACGGGGCCGTGACCCCAGCATAAAACGGCCCCGTTCATTTTCAACTGTGTGAAAGAATGGGAAGAGAAAAAGAGCACTCTCTTTCTTTCCACACATGCTGCCCTCCATTCTAGTGTCGCTTTGTATTGGGCAAAGGACACTTTGATCAAAGACTAATTACTGTTTCCTGCCGGCCACTCTATTGTCCATTGATTTCACTGAGTGTAGAAGACACATCAGCATGCTGTTGTCTTTGTAACAATGGAGAAACCTAAATGTCCGATGCTGTTCTTTTTTCTGTTCAGATGTATTGTACACTCTAAGACAGGCACCACTATACTCATATATACTCAATACTCATATTTACTGTAGACTGCAAAAAATGGCTTGCTAATTAATTACATTTTTCATTAGTCTTCCTTGTAAAAAAAAAAAAAAAAACAAGAAAGAAAGAAAGAAAAAAGTATGCTAAATTGTACTGAATATGCACTTGTGTACTTGCTTGTTTACGGATATAATATAATTGAAATAAAATGGTTAAAGAGGTTACACTTTCATGCTGGTTTCTTAACACTTAAGTTCACTTTGTAATAGTCTTAAAAGTACATTAAAGTACATTTTAAATAATTGTTTTATAATCTTTTTTTTCGTGCTTTAAAGAAGTACACTTATTTTGAAGTTACATACTAAAGCACATGTAAAGTACTATTATAATTTAAACTGTAGTATTATTCAATATTACATCTAAAGTTGATATATTATCAATGTACTAAACTGAAACTCTATCACTGCACATGTAATCTAATAATAAATATATTTAAATAGGCCTACATGACACAAGTTTCAATAGAAATGACATTAAATATATATTTAGTTTACCATGAATGCTTGTCAGTACATTCAGCAGTGCACTACTGTATTTCAAGACAAAAGAACAGTAGAAAAGTAGACAATAGAATTATGAGATAATGATCACCTATAAAGATGTTCTTAAGTCATTTAAAACAGAATTGGTCTTTGAACACTCTAAACTTCAGGTAGCTGCATATAAAAAAGTAAAATATAATCAGTTTTGGACCCACTTTATATTAGGTGGCCTTAACTAAATGTACTAACATTTTAATTAATCATTTAATACAATGCACTTATTGTGTACATGCATGTATTTACATTGTACTTACATTTTTAAAATTACCTGCATGTAATTGCATCTGTAATTAATTTCTGTAGTTACATTTATAATTACACTGTTGACACTTCCCTTACACCTAACCCTACCCTTAAACTTACCCATACCCACACACCTGTCCCAAACTTTACCCGTATCCCACCTCAATATCAGCAAAAGTGTTTTGTAATACAATATGAACACAATAAGTACATTGTACTTATTTTTGATGTAAGTACATAGTAATTAAGGCCACCTAATGTAAAGTGGGACCTACACTTTCATTTAATTGCAGGCTAACAATAGCAATCTAGCTTTAGATTGCACCCTCCCTTCAGAGTGCTTTACAAAACCACACCTCTTTCAAAACACATGAACACAAACTATCGAAGAGCTGGAAGGAGGCAATAATTGTCCAGATAAGATTCTGGTAAACCAACAAGTTATAGACCCACTGCCCTGACATCTCATGTCTGTAAATTAACGGAAATAATTAATTTCCATTAAGAAACAGGAATGTGGAGGACAAGTCGGGGAAAAGTACATTGAGATGTTTAAAGGATTAATTCACTACAAAATGAAAATTTCCTGAGAATTTACTCACCCCATCTCATTCAAGATGTTCATGTCTTTGTTTCTTCAGTCGAAAAGAAATTAAGTTTTTTGAGGAAAACATTCCAGGATTTATCTCCTCATCGTGCTGGAGAGGTCACTTCCGTGACGTTTGTGGAAGTACCGACCCAGTGTTAAAATGAACGTGCAAAGACTAATGTTACATGTCTATCTGTTTCTGTTGTGTTTTCCTGTCACATATTCCTTTGTTCAGTTTTCCCGCCACTCCTGCGTTCCCATGGTCACCCTCATTATTAGTTCATTTGTCCCAGCTGTGTCTTGTTAATTAGTCGAGTCATCACCTTGTTTCCACTGTGTATTTAAGCCCTCTGTTTGCCCTTAGTGTTTGTCGGTTCTCGTTCATGTATTTTGGTGTTTTTCCTGCCTGTTTCCTGAGTTTATTATTAAAGTACCAGTTCCAAGTTCTCCTTCGCCTTCGTGAGTTTGCTCTACACCAAATCCGTAACAGAAGAACCGACCGAAACAGTTTTTTTTTCTTGCGACGTTTTCTCCTTTGTTTTGAGTTTTCCCCGTGTTCCCCATGGCCCTTCCTGCTGTTCGTCTTCTCTGCCTGGAGCAGGGAGACCGCCCGCTGGAATTGCATACACGGGACTTCCTGGACCTTGCGTGGCAGACGTACTTCCCTTACTGCTCACTCTGTGGTTTTTACTATGCTGGCCTGAGTGAGCGGTCGAAGGCATGCGTTCCAGCGGGCGGTCCAAAGGAAGATTTCGTCGCCTTTGTGGAGTGGGTACTGGTCAATAACAACTCTCCCTTTACCATCGGCCCCGCTGAGGAGGACAGTGTGACCAGTACCACTCCACCACCGCCAGAGACCAGCCATCCACCACCCACCACGACCGGCACAAGGGAGTTGCCTGTGCCCGCCGCAGACCGTGGAGACCGGCCTGCCGCAATTGATGAGCTCAAACCCAGGCAGAGGTTGAGAGGAGTCATCGCCCTGGAGCACGGACCACAGCGAGGGTCTGACCAGGTGCGTGAGCCGGCAACATCGTGCGTCAAGGAGGGGATACTTGTGGAGCTTGAGGGCTGGGAAGGGAGCCCCGTCCACCACCCAGCCATGGTGGAAGTAACAAGGACCTCTGGTGGTTACCTCGAGGAACTACAGGACACAGGAGGATCTTATTGACTTTTTTTGGAGAGGCTATCCCCAGTTCCCCTGTGTCTCCAGTGCATCATGTGTCTCCAGCGCCCCCTGCGTCTCCTGTGCATCCTGTGGCTTCAGCGCTCCTTGTCTCTCCAGCATCCCAAGTATCTCCTGAATCTTCAAAACTCCCACCCACCCTCCCTCTCCCACCTCCTCAGTCAGCCAGTTCCTCAGTCCTGCCTTCACTGCTGTCCTTCATCCCCTCTGCTCCTCCCACATGCAGTGTTGTCTCGCCTCGGGTCTTCTGTCCAGCAGTTCTGCCCTACACATATGATCCCCTGTCGTCACCGCCAGTCTCCTCACCCTGCACTCCACCGCGGCCCGTCGACACTTCGGCTACGCCATGGCTCCTCCCTCCCTCGGCTCCACCGGACACCTTCGGCCATACGGCTTCTCCGGGCTCCCTCGTCTCTCCGGCTTCGCCTTGGTCAGTCGTCGCAGAGCCCTTCGAAGCCCTTTGAAACGGCATTGATTTGGACATTCAACCCATTGGTTTCCATTGAAGTCCATTATGTGGAGAAAAATCCTGGAATGTTTTCCTCAAACTTAATTTCTTTTCGACTTAAGAAACAAAGACATGAACATCTTGGATGAGATGGGGGTGAGGAAATTATCAGGAAATTTTCATTTTGAAGTGAACTAATCCTTTAACAGGACTAGAATGGGGAGCAGATTATAAATCACTGAAGTATATAATATATATTATGTTTTGATTAGATCAAGGACAGATTATGGAAGTGTGGCGTATGGATCAGCAGCCAAATTTGTACTTGTGAGGCTTGATGTAATGCAGGCTAAAGCACTGAGATTATGCTTAGGAGCAGTAAAACATCGCCAGTGTGTTCTCCAAGTTGAAGTGCGAGAAATGCCACTGAACATTCGACGTAAACAATTGCTCATAAACTATTGGATAAATCTAAAAGGACATGGAGATAGTCAACCAACCAAAAGAATACTGCAAGCTAACTGGGAAAGGGAGAGAGCACAAAAAGTTTTGGATGGATAGGAGATGCGGCAGCTCTGCCCAACTGTAATATGGTAGATACCATGGACGTTAATAATAAGTCAAATTGATATATAGATATAGACTATAAATATAAAGATTATGTTCAGATTTCTACAAATGGATCAAAGAATCCAGAAACAGGACTGGCTATGCAATTTCCATTTTTAATCAAAGAGGTGAAGTAAGCAGACGAACCACAAATGATCTGAGTGTGTATGCAGTTGAATTATACGCTATTATAATGGCACTAGAATGGATTCAGGAAAACAAAATAAATAAAGCTTTAACTGAAAGTGATTCAGTGTCAGCTCTATACAGTCTCATGACAGGTATGCCTAATAATCATCAGGATTTACTGCTTACAATATTGACAGTATACACAAGAATATGGAAAAATGCTGTTAAAAAGAGAACACTGAAGCAAATATTAAGTTGTCAGTTGGGGCTGTGAAGAATAAGGGAGGGAATAGAAAAGAAGAAATAGTTATGACCATATTAAGGCTAGGTCACAGTAATTTGAATGGCACACATTATAAGGAAGCACCCAACTAGTTTTTATGGCTATTGTCAGGTTCCAGAAACTATAGAGCATGAGCTGATGAGACAATATGAAGAACAGAGGAAAAAGATGATGGAAGAATTATGAAAAGTTGGAATAACAGGGACAGGAATGAAAGAAATGCTTGAAAGTGGTGAGAATGAACAAAGCAGAAGAAGATTTTCAATTTTTTTAACAAGGACAGGACTGATGAGGAGAAAATTATGTAATGGACATTACGGAAAAATAAACTCAGAGGATGGCAGTAGTGCAACGCTAATGGATGTCTGCCGTTAAACCCTAAAAAAGAAGAAAAAGAAGAACACATGAACAAACGTCTAAAGACGAGAGATGGCGTTACATTACCTAATGTCTCAAATTACATAACATTACAATAATACTGAACATGAACGTCATTTCTGCATTAATAATGTTGACAGAGAAAGAGTCACGGGTTGCCATCTTGTAATTACAGTTATGACATGGTGTGAATGCAGCATAAGCTCATTGTTTTGGTTCAGGAGGAACTGTAAAAGGTGGCTGCTGTTTCTTTGTGGAAATTGGTGACTGTCTACAACTCTGCATAGCCTTTACGTAACGTGCAGATAACCTGACCCAAAAATGTTGGGATGCTGTACAAATTGTGAATAAAAACTGAATGCAATGATGTGGAAGTTTCAAATTTCAATATTTTATTCAGAATACAACATAGATGACATATCAAATGTTTAAACTGAGAAAATGTATAATTTTAAGGGAAAAATAAGTTGATTTTAAATTTCATGGCATCAACACATCTCAAAAAAGTTGGGACAAGGCCATGTTTCCCACTGTGTGGCATCCCCTCTTCTTTTTATAACAGTCTGCAAACGTCTGGGGACTGAGGAGACAAGTTGCTCAAGTTTAGGAATAGGAATGTTGTCCCATTCTTGTCTAATACAGGCTTCTAGTTGCTCAACTGTCTTAGGTCTTCTTTGTCGCATCTTCCTCTTTATGATGCGCCAAATGTTTTCTATGGGTGAAAGATCTGGACTGCAGGCTGGCCATTTCAGTACCTGGATCATTCTTCTACGCAGCCATGATGTTGTAATTGATGCAGTATGTGGTCTGGCATTGTCATGTTGGAAAATGCAAGGTCTTCCCTGAAAGAGACGACGTCTGGATGGGAGCATATGTTGTTCTAGAACTTGGATATACCTTTCAGCATTGATGGTGCCTTTCCAGATGTGTAAGCTGCCCATGCCACACGCACTCATGCAACCCCATACCATCAGAGATGCAGGCTTCTGAACTGAGCGCTGGGAACAACTTGGATGTAGATGATGATTACTTCAAACTCTTTGCAATTTTTCTCTGAGAAACTCCTTTCTGATATTGCTCCACTATTTTTGGCCGCAGCATTGTGGGAATTGGTGATCCTCTGCCCATCAGACACTGCCACTCTGAGAGGCTCTTTTTTTACCCAATCATGTTTCCAATTGACCTAATAAGTTGCAAATTGGTCCTCCAGCTGTTCCTTATATGTACATTTAACTTTTCCGGCCTCTTATTGCTACCTGTCCCAACTTTTGTGGAATGTGTATCTCTCATGAAATCCAAAATGAGCCAAAATTTGGCATGACATTTCAAAATGTCTCACTTTCAACATCTGATATGTTATCTATATTCTATTGTGAATAAAATATAAGTTTATGAGATTTGTAAATTATTGCATTCCTTTTTTATTCACAATTTGTACAGTGTCCCAACTTTTTTTGGAATCGGGTTTGTAGAATATAAGTGTATTTTGTCTAATTGCATTTGCAGATTGTCTGCTTGCATTCGCTTTCTATTTAAAATAAGAGTAAAAATATGCATGGAGACAAAATTCACTTTAATGTATGAAAGATACATTCTTAATATTTTATGCAGGCTAAGATTTCTATATAATTTAACAAGAAAATTAAAAATTTAAAAAAATGAAAACAAAACTAATAAGATTTTATCAGCTTTTAGTGAATTAGTTTTAAATATTTGTGCCATGTACATGAATGATACCACAAATGTGACCCTGGACCATGAAACCAGTCATAAGGATACATTTCTTGAATAAATAAGCTTTCCATTGATGTATGTTTGTTAGGATAGGACAATATTTGCCTGAGATACATACAACTATTTGAAAATCTGGAATCTGAGGGTGCACAAAAATCTAAATATCCAAATGAAGTCCTTATTATATGCATATTACTACTACTACTAATATATATATATATATATATATATATATATATATATATATATATATATATATATATATATATATAGGAAATTTACGGTAGGAAATTTAAAATATCTTCATGGAACATGATCTTTCTTTAATATACTAATGATTTTTGGCATAAAAGAAAAAATAATAATTTTGACTCAAACAATGTATTGTTGGCTATTGCCACAAATATGACTTGAAGTTGAAGTTGAAGTTGAAGTTTATTTGTCATTACACATGTACAAGTACAGTATAACGAAATGAAGTTTGGAGCAAGCCTCCGGGCCGCAGCCGATTATTCAGGCGCCGCCCTACGCTCTCCAGAAATACAAGAATGCAATTTAGCAAGCATTACATAGCAAACACAACAAAACATAAACATAAACATAAACATAAACTTATGACTGGCTTTGTGGTTCAGGGTCACAAATAGTGTCTCGGAGAGTGCAGAAAAGGTGTGCTTTTACTTCTCTAAATTATAATACTGAATATTTGATGGAAACAGATGTTAAATGGGCAAACAAATAAAGTAAAATCTGAGTCATGACTCATGTCCAGAAATATCATAGAGCTGGAGGTGGGTTCTTTTGACTTGGAATTGCACAGCAATGCACTTGACACCACACACACACACACACACACACACACACACACACAACACCCTAGCATCGTAGCAAGGACAGCTTGCATTTTTATCAAATTTAGTGTGAAACGTGCTCTTGAATGCAGCATGCTCAAACTGCATTCACACACATTAACAGTTGATTCCCCAGAAGGCGTAACTAAAGTCTACAGTAGACGGCTGAAACATGGCCATCCCATATACATCAGATTTTGCAACCTCATTTTTGCTTCTCGTGGGAATCTAACTATCCAGAATGTCCCATTTATAAACATGCATGCTGTTGATTTCCTAGCCAAGCTCAAAAAACACAAGCACTGCTGTCAGCTTCCTTTAGCACAAATAATTCCACTGACAGACATCTCAGTGGTTCATAATCATCTGTAATAAAATGAAAACCAGCAAGATTGGGAAAATGGGTTTCTGGGTTGATGAAGCACTGTGCTGTGGTTTTGGTTTGGGGGGGGGGGGTGGGGGTGGGGGGCAAACCTGTTCTTATATGCAACCGTTTTCACATCTGCCTCACAGCTGCTGCGCTGGCCAGGGGTGTGAGAGACATAAAGAGGAGCAGGGAGAAGAAATAGAGTGGAAAATGGGCTGAGTGGGTAACGTATAATACAGTAGAATATAAATGAGTTCTGTACTGCTGAACTACTTAATAAGAACATAATGGCCAACCGTATGGGTGTGAGACATTAATTCTCTTTGTAACAAGTAAGAGCCAACTATTGTAAACATAAAAGGTCAATGTACATACTAATGTATTTACAAAGCTTCTAACATAAAGACCTTAATAACAATAGTGACCTGACCCATTTACTGAGGTTTCAATGTCAAATCCAATCCAAGGAACATTTCAGAGCTAAATGTGTTATGAACAGTGAATCCTTTATAATGTAAATGCGGCCTGGCAGTTACTGCACATGCTCTGATGCATTGCGAGATGACAATGTAGACAAGTGTGCCCCTTTTTGTCCCTATTGTCTCCTGTGCCCTCTTCAACTCTTGTCAATGAAATGGAGAAAAGCCCACGAAAGGTGTCAATGTAGAATTTTAGCATGCAGTTCTCATTGTGTCCAGCAGGTGACATCTGAGTTCCATGATCTTTGACACTCATCTGAGAGAGATTAGCCTATCAACAACCAGCTTGTAATGGGTTAACTTACTTTCGACACTGTTGTAAAGCTAACCACAACTCAACAACAGACTCAATGACTTGACAGTGATACACTTGCTATCTAACCAGGGATCTTGTGAAACAAAGCCAGGCACATAACCACATGCACTCCTTGTTCCAGGATTAGTCGTTCCATCAGCAAAGGGCAGCATTAGCATCTGGCTCAAGTATATGCTGTATCATACAAATAATGTGGCAGGGCAGTATGGCTCAGGCTCCGTGACCTACATTAGGCTGTTTCACATGTATGTATTCGCACACAAGCAGCACTGCAGTGAGAATATGAAATGCTTATATACAGGGATTTTGCTTACTGCAGAGCACTCTGAACATGTGACGGACAAACTGGAATGCTGCTCAGTAGGATAACGAACTGAACACTGTTGCTATCTGACACTGAGTGAAGAGTCAGCTCGATTCATATCTTTATCAGAATGAGGATGTATGACAAAAAAATAAACATTTTTAATATGACTGATAGTGATTTTCCATGAAAAGAAGTAGATAAAGGCTTGTCAGAGGCATTGGACACACTGGAAACCTGGAATTTTTTGTTTTTGGCAAAACTCAAAAAAATTGAGGCTAATTGGTAACAATGCTTTGATAGCATTAGCAGAGCATACCAATTGTTGAATGAGTACTGCATTCATTGTACTGTAGAACATTCACCATACCTGTTCTCAAATTAAGCTCATGCTCCACTTGTCACCATGATGGTAACCCCCCCAAAACCCCAAACATAACAGAAACTTTTCTAAATTTGCATAGCTAAACATTAAACACTACTAAATTACTCCAATACAATACTCCAACTTAACATTATTCTAGCATAAAAATGTATATTTTTTAAATATTTTTATAATATATTACATTATATAACACTAATTTTAGCATTTACTCTCCCTTTCGATATACTCATAAAACTTAAGTTGATTAAATGAATTTGTTTCATTTAAGTTTACCCTACTCAAACTGATTAATTATTTTGAGCATTAGGGTTTACAGTGAAGTTAAATGAGTCTTTTGTATTTGAAACCACTTTGTTTAGGAATACATTGGGAACCCAGCAAACAATCCATAATATTCTAAAAAGCTATAAACACATAAACTAAGTTATCCGCATCATAGGCTATATGGAAAGTGTGTTTTATACCAGGTTTCCTAATGGTAGCACCTAGTGGAAGCATGCTGAAGGAGAACAGTAAAGGTCTTAAAACGGAGCATTGTGGGTCTCCATCATTTTATCTGCATCAGTTTTAAGTTTACACTTACAAGGTGTTCATATATATTAATATATTATAATTCATTTAGTATATTTTAAAAATGGAAATGTAAGTATTCTCTATATGAGACAAGGAAGTACTGAACAGACAATGGACTAAATACCTAATCATTTAAAGGTGCACTGTGCACTGTTTAGCGGCATCTAGTGGTGAGGTTGCAAATTGCAACTGTCCATCGCTCACCCCTCCCTTTCGAACAGGCGGCAACCTCCCCCAGTTCTGTTGAAGCCAATACGGAAGAAACTTAAACTGCAATTCATCAACTGGCCACTAGGGAAGGGAGCAGAATCTCATTGAGGCCCATGTTAAAATGCGCAACTTTACAGCAGAAAACAAAAACAAAACACGTTTACAGCCTGGTACAAATTGTGGTTTTGGTCTATACAGCTAATTTTGCCCTTCATGACAACTGTGAGGGGGTAATTTTTTTATAACTCATTAGTTTACATTATATAAAGCCTTAAAGTTCTGCTTAATTAAGGGTGTGGCCACTTTGAGTGACAGGTGGATAGCCGTTTGTCTGCTGTCTGTTAGTCATCGCGTCACCTCAGCTCCACCCACGTCCCACCTCTTTGCCAATTTTCTGTTATTCACGTGTGATGCGCGATGCTAAGATGCTATGCTATTGCTAAGATGGCAATGGCCAGCTCGACCCTACTTTACACTTCAGAACTGCTCTTCAGAATCCTATGGGTGACGTCACGGACACTATGTCTATTTTTTTTTACAGTCTATGCTTTTGAAGCACATAGAGAAGCTACGGTGGCCGACACAGGACAAAGATGTCGTCGTCTGAGACAGCAGAGAGTAGCTAGCGCTCTGTAGAGCAGTTTGTCCGTTTAGCGCATTTATAGAAACATGACACCGCACAATGGCGACTTCACTGTAAGGGGACCCACGGTGTATGTAGATAATAATGGCTCATTCTAAGGTAATGAAAACATAACAGTTCATCATGTAAGGTCTTTACACACCACTGAAAACATAGTTATGTATATTAGGTTGCATTTCTGTCAGTAGATCCTTCTAAATATTACACAGTGCATCTTAAATCAACAACATCATTTTAATCAACAACAAAGCTAAAAGACAAAATAAGGTTCAGTAATGAACATGATGCGTACATCCTGAAGTTATATTACTGACATTGTGAGACTGTGAAGGTAAATATGAAAGCGATGAGATGAAATTATCAGAGTCTAAATAACATTTATTTGTGCAGGTACTCTTGCATGTGGAAAGAAAGAATCTTGCGGTCTATTGTCCTATATATTATCACAGAAACACTTACTGTATTTTAATACTTTACATTTTTTCAGTCTGACTTTCTTTATAAGCTGACTCATACTTGGGAACTCTGTATTTTACTGGGCTTTGTTGAAGCCTCTGAGGGGACACAGCAAGACAGAAAAACAAACAGTAAGTAGATGACATGGAGACATAGACTTCATACATCAGACTTGCTCTCTGACACTAACCACATCACTCATAGTGATGAAGGAAATGAGGCTTCAAGAAAGAGAGAAAGATGAAAAATGAGATTCTGCTGCTCACCACTGTGTGTGGCGTGTGTATTTGTGTGCGTTAGAGTATACATGTGTGTATCTGAGACTGCTGTCATGTGTGTCAACAAGCCAATGCCTGTTCTTACATCTGCATGCCTGTGCTTGTGTGTATGGTGTGTGTGTATTTGTTGGCATATGTGTATGTGTGCAATGAGTACGTGTGTGATCCATTCAGCTAGAGACAAGCAACCCCACCTTCCTCTTTCACTGTCTGAATGAGAGAGTGAAAAGGCTTTTGGTTGTAATTACAGTAATTAATTATTTTTTCCCCTGCCTTTCCACCAATGAAAAGTACCCTGACCTCATCCACCTTTCCCAGCGCTGTTGGATGTAGTCTGTTCTGTAAGGAGATCCCCCTGTTTATGTTCAAATGGGTGTTACACTACGTTCTTCTATTCAGTCATTGGCCCTTTTATGCACTTCACTTCCCCTGGGTGTATAGGTGTGCTTGAGTGTTTCTGTATGCAGAATAACTTCAGTGTGTGTAAGATGCAGTAAGTGTGCTAGTATTGGGATGTATTAATATAAAATATCATCTTGACCTTAGGTGTTGTTTGTGTTAGCATTAGCATCTAGATATAGTAAATACTTTAAAATGTATTATTATTTAATTTAACCCATTAAGATTCATACTTTTAAAAACTGCTGTATCAACTTCTGCCTTGCACTTGAAATGAAAAGATAACACTCACAAACTACCGTGCAAGGTGTTGTGGGTAACATTAGTAGAAAAGGCATACTTGGAGTCATACTTAGAAAATAATAGTTGAGTATCTCTGCAACTTTGCCAACTATTTTCAACATAATATGATTCAGGATGCATCAATTCTAATCTTGGACGTTATTTTAGATGGTGTGCAAATTAGACTGTATAGGCAACAATAGCAAACATAAATGAATAAATAATTGTTGCTTATTGTACACTCTAAAAAATGCTGGGTTAAAAACAACCCAAGTTGGGTTGAAAATGGACAAACCCAGCAACTGGGTTGTTTTAACCCAGTAAATAGGTTGTTTTAACCCAGCGGTTGGGTTAAGTGTTTGCTTAAAACAACCCAATCGCTGGGTTTGTCCATTTTCAACCCAACTTGGGTTGTTTTTAACCTAGCATCTTTTAGAGTGTATAATCAGTGCAGGTTTCTATACATTGCACAAAATGTGCAAATCTTTAGGGATGGTACGTACTAGCAATTTAATTTTGTTTAGTTGCTTTACACTACACATGTACACTGTAGGCACTACATTACAAGTTATCCTCTCTCTCTCTCTCACACACACACACACACACACACACACACACACACACACACACACACACTGGTTCGCTATCTTTGTGGGCGCGCTCCATAGACGTAATGGGTTTTATACTGTACAAACTGTATATTCTATCCCCTTACACTAACCCGACCCCTAAACCTACCCATCACAGGAAACTTTCTACATTTTTACATTTTCCAAAAAACTCATTCTGTATGATTTATAAACTTCCTCATGGGGACCTCAATTTAGGTACTCACAGTGACACAAATCCCCATGAGTCAGTGTGGATTCAGGTTGAAGTCCCCAACGGAATAGAAAAACATGAACACACATACACACACACTTGCACACGTCCATTTCTATCCAATCACACATGGTAAAATGGGGGGTGGAGGGTCTTTCAGTATCATTCGACACCTATTACCCAGAGACAAACACAAGACCTGCACACCCCGCTGAAACTCACTCACTCATTACCCCCAGCCTAGGCCAGTGACCTTTTTCCATATAAATACAATACAATGATGAATGATGACAGAAGATACACATTTACTACTTTGGGGGGACATAGGTCTGTAGGCAGAGGTGTTTAGCCCTTATTGCTCAGCAGAGAGAGTTTGAGAGATGAATTAGGGGCGCGGGTTGAGAGAGGTGTCTTTGTGGTGAAGCCATAAACAAAAGACCCCCCGAATCCCCGTCATCCCTTTTTCCTCCTGCCTGCCTCCCACGAGCCTTTGCGGCTTCGCTCCCAAACTCACACGTACAGAGAAAGAGCCGTGTAAATCTGGATCCCAGTGGGAGAGAGAAAGGCTGGAGAAAATAAATCTGGCACAGTTCACAGTAAGTTCAGCCAAGTCATGGCTCCGAGTTCTCTCATTCATTCTCTCTCTCTCTCTCTCTCTCTCTCTCTCTCTCTCTCTCTCTCTCTCTCTCTCTCTCTCTCTCCAATCTTTGTTATCTTTCTGTCATCAGTTTACCCCCATGCTGGTGAATCTGCTTTCATTATGTGTTTATCTTAGTTAGACGAACAGCCTTTCACAACAGCCTTCCCTGTCTGTCATATTTAACTTACCTGCAACTTAACTTCTCGACACAGTTAAGACAATTAGATTTAACGTTTTCTGATGAAAATGTGAGTGCCATGGTGCTAGCCCTTGCAAAAAAGTTTATTCAACTGTGTTATAACTTATTTTAAACTATACTTTAATCTACTTTTTATGTACTTTTAATTTTTTTTTATGTATAAAAGTAACAAGCTAAAACTCTACGCTATCCAGCTTTGGTGTTGAATAGCTTTGAGTAAAAGTACTTAGGTGGAACTGAACTTTTTGTACTCACTGCTATTAATCCTAACAGAAACAGAATTTTTTTGGGTTGATTTTACTGACAATTCTTCCACAATGTAGGTAAACTGTATTAAGTATTAAGTTCACTTAAGAAAACAAGTATATTTTCATTATAACATTTTTAAACTAGTTTACTGAGAGCATACTTCAGTGTATTTTCACAAACTAAAAAGTAGGTGAACTAAAAGTATAAGATCACTTATAGTATTGTTATAGATTACAAAGAAACATTTGGATGTAAACTAGTTGTGTACTCAGTCTACTAATGTTACACTTAAAGTACACTACTATTGCATTGATTTAGTATACTTACTACATAATGTAGCCTATGCTTGGAAAATATATTTGAACTTTACTTACGTTTACATAAACTTAAAATACTTTGGGTATCTGTATTGTGGGTGGTTGCGTAGGTGTTTTACCCCTTTATTGCCCCTGGTGTGCGTGATATTCTATTTCTTAGATATAAACAATGAAAGTTTCCAAAATTTTAATTTTACTCACTTCAAAATATAATAGTACACTTCTGTAGAGTTTAAGTTGTTTGCTGGGAATTCGAGATGCGGACATTCTGTGGATTGAAGAGTTCCAGACGGTTAATGAAGACAAATGTGAAGACATGGATTGCTGGAACACTGAGAGCTCCAACTATGACCTCTGACCTTTGATGGAGAGAGAGAAAGACAAAAACAACAGCACTCTAAACATCAACATGAATTTGAGAAGCTTTTTACCCATTGTTGAGTCTTTACTGCCCGGTTTCATTCGCACTGAACTGTTTGGAGAAGTCTAATATCTGTTACATTCTCTATAGGTGTTCGCGTTTTCATTCAGTATGAACTAGTACAATATTACTTATTTTAGATCAATTCATTTACGCTCTATTTGAGATGTATATCACTGGTTTAGATGGAGATCAGTGCAGATCTATGGCCCATTGTTGTTATGACCCTCCCTCCCCTAATCCTTCTTTCTAATAAAACATGAGCCAAGCACCTGAGGGAGTGGCTGCGGTGTTAAATAACCTGCAGTCTGTAATTACACACACACACACACACACACACACACACATACGACTCTTTCAAACACACATGCACACACTGATCAAGTATAGTTAAGGTAAGCTGCCGGCACAGACATTTGCACAGGGCATGAAATATTTGTTCCCATCAGCTATAATGTTTTGTTGAGGGAATTTATGGAAATGCTCATAAAAGCATGTGAATGGCCTAATCTAGAATATGGGTTGCTTGGCCAGTCCTCTGACTGGGCAGATTTGTTAATCAGCTCACTTATTAATAGCCATGATGACAGAAGACTAAACCTGAAGACTTATTTAAAGAGGATTCAGGAACAAAACAGCTTTCTTTAATTGCAGTGTCCCAGCAAAGAACCCTGAGGTGAGGGGTCAGAGGTGTCGACCCCGCTGGAGAGGAGCTGGAGGGGTGGTTGGGGTTGAGTCTCTGCAGTGCTCATGGCTGAACCAGCTGTAATAATAGATGACAGGCCAGATCGCTGAAACAAGGCCGGAGTTAAGATCCAGATCTCTGCGAGGGATCGTAGAAAGCTTTCTTCTCTCACATGGATACATATGGCCTCAAGGCCTTAGGTCAGAGGAGAGAACTCACACACACACACACACACACACACACACACACACACACACACACACACACACACACACACACACACACACACACACACACACACACACACACACACACATACTTACTTCCCTTACTGAAACCAATATGTTCTCTGAAGGTCCAAGTGCAAGAAAAAGAAGTTGTTCTGTTTTTATGCTTAGCAAAAGTGGCTAAGAATGTCACTATAGGTTAGCATTTAGCAATTTAGAACTTCTCCTTCAAATCATGAGGTAGCCTATAGTCACAGACAAAATTGCATAAACACACAAATGACAAAATAACAGGACTTATGTGTATGAATTATTAGTATTCATAAAACGGTACGTGAAAAGTACCCGGATGACTTACTACTTCTGAAGTAGATTCTGAAGAGCATAACCAATACACACTTTACTATCCCATGAGGTAATGGGAGAGGAGTTGTGAATGGCAGTGAGCAACACAACTGAAGACTTATGTCATATGACAATCACAAAATGGGGATGTTTACCTCCAGATTCCATTCATACAGCACACATTCATGAACATACTTTTTAACAGTTGAGAAGTAAGTTCTAATTCAAATGTATACCTACTCAGACAGTAGCTTATGTATTTTCGGAAACATCTTTTGTTATTGGTGTTTGCTAACCCTTAATAAAAAGAAGTATACTTCAAGTTAATTTTATGAAGTATACTTAAGTAATGTTCAAGTATATTTTTAAGTATACTTTATGTAGTAAGTGTACTAATAGCAATGTACTATAGTAGCCTACTTTTTAGTATATTAAAGTATACTGTTAAGTGTACTATAAGTGTAAAAGTAGTAAATTTTAAGTACACAACTAGTTCACATTTCTCATTTGTACTGCATCTGTAAGTTCTACATGTGAACTTATAAGTGTACTAGTAGTTTACTATCTTTCGGGTGGCTCAGTGGGTAGCACTGTTTCCTAACAGCAAGAAGGTTTGAGCCCCGGCTGAGCCAGGAGTCCTTTCTTTGTGGAGTTTGCATGTTCTCCCAGTGTCAGCGTGGGTTTCCTCTGGGTGCTGTCCAAAGACATGCAGGTTAGGAGGATTGGATATGCCAAATTGTAGGATTGTGCGTGAGTGTGAATGTGAATGTGTCCTAGCACTTTCAGTGCTGGGTTATGTCAGGGCATGTAATTTGTGCCAAATCAAAGGTATGTGTGAAGCAGACCCTGCAAATGAGCAGGATGAGTAGTTTACTATCTTAATACTTGTAGTACATTTATTTAGTTTATGAAAGTACACTTTGAATTGCACTTTCAGTAAACTACTAGTTTAGTAGTTTTATACTGCAAGTATACTTGTAAGTTATCTTTAAGTAAGCATAACATCATATAGTTTACTATATTACTTTTTGCACTTTAAGTATAGTACTATGTTCCTGTTTAGGTATGAGCCTACATTTTTCATACTTGAAATATAGGCTACCTTTAACTGTACTTTAACTCTTTCCGTTTTAAAAACATTTTATTCTAGCATCATGCATCCTTGTGGGTAACTTTAACATTTAAGCAAAAAGCTGAGAAAATATCATTTTTGTCAAAGACTTGATGATCAAAATACAGATGGAGTAGATCAAGAACATCAACACCTCCAAAGCTTCACAGTGGTTTTCTCTTCATGGGTTAGACGTTTCATACGATAACGCTAGGCAGTTTTGAACCTGTATGCTGTTTAATGTTTGATAATTGCATTATTTTACATTTGCATAAGCAATCTTTTATCACTTGTTTCTACAAACCTGATTCCAAAAAAGTTGGGATGCTGTACAAATTGTGAATAAAAACAGAATGCAATGATGTGGAAGTTTCAAATTTCAATATTTTATTCAGAATGCAACATAGATGACATCAAATGTTTAAACTGAGAAAATGTATCATTTTAAGGGGAAAATAAGTTGATTTTAAATTTCATGGCATCAACACATCTCAAAAAAGTTGGGACAAGGCCATGTTTCCCACTGTGTGGCATCCCCTCTTCTTTTTATAACAGTCTGCAAACGTCTGGGGACTGAGGAGACAAGTTGCTCAAGTTTAGGAATAGGAATGTTGTCCCATTCTTGTCTAATACAGGCTTCTAGTTGCTCAACTGTCTTAGGTCTTCTTTGTCGCATCTTCCTCTTTATGATGCGCCAAATGTTTTCTATGAGTGAAAGATCTGGACTGCAGGCTGGCCATTTCAGTACCCGGATCCTTCTACGCAGCCATGATGTTGTAATTGATGCAGTATGTGGTCTGGCATTGTCATGTTGGAAAATGCAAGGTCTTCCCTGAAAGAGACGCAGCGTCTGGATGGGAGCATATGTTGTTCTAGAACTTGGATATACCTTTCAGCATTGATGGTGCCTTTCCAGATGTGTAAGCTGCCCATGCCACACGCACTCATGCAACCCCATACCATCAGAGATGCAGGCTTCTGAACGGAGCGCTGATAACAACTTGGGTTGTCCTTGTCCTCTTTAGTCCGGATGACATGGCGTCCCAGTTTTCCAAAAATAATTTAAAATTTTGATTGGTCTGACCACAGAACAGTTTTCCACTTTGCCACAGTTCATTTTAAATGAGCCTTGGCCCAGAGAAAACGCCTGCGCTTCTGGATCATGTTTAGATATGGCTTCTTTTTGACCTATAGAGTTTTAGCCGGCAGCGACGGAGAATGGCACGGTGGATTGTGTTCACCGACAATGTTTTCTGGAAGTATTCCTGAGCCCATGTTGTGATTTCCATTACAGTAGCATTCCTGTATGTGATGCAGTGCCGTCTAAGAGCCCGAAGATCACGGGCATCCAGTATGGTTTTCCGGCCTTGACCCTTACGTGACAGAGATTGTTCCAGATTCTCTGAATCTTTGGATGATATTATGCACTGTAGATGATGATAACTTCAAACTCTTTGCAATTTTTCTCTGAGAAACTCCTTTCTGATATTGCTCCACTATTTTTGGCCGCAGCATTGGGGAATTGGTGATCCTCTGCCCATCTTGACTTCTGAGAGACACTGCCACTCTGAGAGGCTCTTTTTATACCCAATCATGTTTCCAATTGACCTAATAAGTTGCAAATTGGTCCTCCAGCTGTTCCTTATATGTACATTTAACTTTTCCGGCCTCTTATTGCTACCTGTCCCAACTTTTGTGGAATGTGTAGCTCTCATGAAATCCAAAATGAGCCAATATTTGGCATGACATTTCAAAATGTCTCACTTTCAACATTTGATATGTTATCTATATTCTATTGTGAATAAAATATAAGTTTATGAGATTTGTGAATTATTGCATTCCTTTTTTATTCACAATTTGTACAGTGTCCCAACTTTTTTGGAATCGGGTTTGTAGTCACAGTTTATAAAAGAAAATGTTTTAAAATAGCTGTTAAATACAGTTTTGAAAATCACAGTTTCACATATTTTGATGAACACATTCTGTGGACTATAAAATGTCCTCATGTTTATATTTTTTAATGTGTTAGAAATATTAATGTCCATTATTTCCATAAACACAGAGGGCGAATGTTGCACTAAGCACCACTCACATGTTTTTCAGAAAATGTAAAAAATATATTTTTTACCATTTATAATAGAATATATCAGTGAATATTGCAGTGTTCTATAGAACTTTCACTACAAATAACATTTATGAGCAGTCCATCACTGTCATTGTTCTGCTTATTGGCTGTGAAAATACTTGAACATACAGTACATGAATGTAAATTTGACAGTTAAGAAACAGTAGGAGGGACATGTCCCAGTTTAACCCAAACTCAACAAATTCTTGATACAATTATTGTATAATCTCCTATTGTCTTCATTTGATGGAGGGCTGGTAAAACCCAGTACATAAACATACTAATACAAGCACAGATGATCTTTTAGAAAGTCTGGGGGTTGTGATCCAGTAATGAGTAGCACACATTAAAGAGCTGTTCCTCTTGGGAATGCAATCTGCATCAATGAGACAGTTATTAACTTTGACTGCATCCCATGTGACCCTCTCCACCTCTGACTGTGCCTAATGAGCCTTGCATGATCATCTTAGACTACATGTCACTCAAAGACACCAGCCAATCATACAACGGCACCCTCCATCTACCCCATATAGCAGTCGCTGAGCTATTGAGTTGCCAAATTCAGAAAGCACTTTCAATATACTAGTTTTAATCTGATACCTTAAACATATAGTAAAATGTTGAAATAACAACTATAAAGTTTGAGGTCAGTAAGAGTTTTTGAAATAAGTATCTTATGCTTACCAAGGCTGTATTTGATCAAATATGCAGTAAAAACAGTACAATTGTGATATTAGTACAATTTAAAATAATTGTTTTCTATTTTAATTTATTTTAATATATAACGTTTTCCTGTGATAGCAAAGCTGAATTTTCCTCCAGAAAGCATTCTAATATGCTGATTTGGTGCTCAAGAAACAATTATTTGTGTTATGTTGAAAACACTTGTGCTGCCTAATATTTTTGTGGAAACCATTATATGGTTTATATAATAATATATTTCAATTATTGAAATATAAATATTTTGTACATATGTTGACAAGCAGGTAGGACATCGTATCATTGCAGTGACTGGACAAATTAATTTTTGGTCATGTGACTTTCACAGAGGATATATGTCCATGTTTTAATATTTAGACCACTTCTATTATTAATTGCTATCAGGATGTGAAGAGTTGCAACCAGTCTAACAAAAAGTGTTTATAAAACAAATAGCCTATACCCTACCTTTAATGCATTCTTTTATACTTTTATACTATTAATTTACAATTTAATTGAAGTGCAACATATTTTACTACCTGCATCTCTTCACAAAGTTCCATAATTTTGCATAAAGTTATATGTTATAAAGGATGTGTTGTAGAGTATCATTCCAGCTCAGAGGCACATGTTGAGAAAATTCCTGAGTAATTCCTGAGTCAGCAAGCAAGATTATCCTCCTGCGTAACAAGGAAGTCTGTGTATGCGCATTGTCTATACATGTAGTGGAATGAAAGAGACGGCAGACAGTGATATTTGAACTAATAGCAATTAGGATGAAAAGTCGAGGCAAAAAAACAAACAAAAAACATTAGGTCATTAAATAGAAAGGTTACTATTCCCTCAATCACTACGTAGAACTGCTGATCACACACGTTTCTGCTCTGCACTCTGGTTAAGTGAGTTCCTGTCTACCATGTGGCCTGATGTTGACTGATTGTTGGCAATCAGCTGACAGGAAACACACACCAGGCCCGTCGAGCACAGCTAATAGAGAACATACACAAAGAGGACAGCGAGACGGTCGTCACCTTTGACCCCTGGTCTTCATGCTTACAGAAGTCTTGTAAAGTAAACGAAACTTGATCATACACACATTATTGAACATAACTATCATTAATCAAGACAGTGACTCACACCTTTTAAAAACAATTTAGTTCACAGTTTCATCTGTCATACACTCATGTATCTGACTGTAATGCTCCAACAGTTTTTGACCACCGGCATGGAAAGGATGAGACAGACAATAGAGAGTCTGTCTCAGTCCAGCTGTGCGGTTGACCCACAACTTCCTGCTTAAGGATGGTCTTCAGCCAGGCTTCATGAGGGACAAGGAAAGAGACAGGCTCTGTGAGAGAAACCGTTGTGCTGCTCTCTGTCGTCTGTGTCCAGTTGAAGCAATGTATAATGTTGAGCCATTCACACTGCACTCTGACAAAGTACTAACAAAGTACATCACATAGGAAAGAAAATCACAAATGAAATCTCAATTGTTTCTCTGAGGAAGCAATGGGATAATGTAATATCAACAACCAAGCACACATGTCGCACCTCTTTAGGAAACCAGAGCACGGTGGGAAATATGCATTTAAGTATACAGTGCATCCGGAAAGTATTCACAGCGCTTCACTTTTTACACATTTTGTTATGTTACAGCCTTATTCCAAAATGGATTAAATTCATTATTACTACAAACAATACCCCATAATGACAATGTGAAAGAAGTTTGTTTGAAACCTTTGCAAATGTATAAAAAAAAAAAATCACGTACACAAGTATTCACAGCCTTTGCTCAATTCTTTGTTGAAGCACCTTCGGCACCAATTACAGCCTCAAGTCTTTTTGAGCATGATGCTACAAGCTTGGCACACCTATTTTTAGGCAGTTTCTCTCTTTCTTCTTTGCAGGACCTCTCATGCTCCATCAGTTTGGATGGGGAGCGTTGGTGCACAGTCATTTTCAGATCTCTCCAGAGATGTTCAATTGGGTTCAAGTCTGGGCTCTGGCTGGGCCACTCAAGGACATTCACAGAGTTGTCCTGTAGCCACTGCTTTGTTATCTTGGCTGTGTGCTTAGGGTCGTTGTCCTGATGAACCTTCACCCCAGTCTGAGGTCCAGAGCACTATAGAGCAGGTTTTCATCAAGGATGTCTCTGTACGTTGCTGCATTCATCTTTCCCTCGATCCTGACTAGTCTCCCAGTTCCTGCCGCTGAAAAACATCCCCACAGCATGATGCTGCCACCACCATGTATGATGGTATTGGCCAGGTGATGAGTGGTGCCTGGTTTCCTCCAGACATGATGCTTTCCATTCAGGCCAAAGAGTTCAATCTTTGTTTCATCAGACCTGAGAATTTTGTTTCCCATGGTCAGAGAGTGCTTCAGGTGCCTTTTGTCAAACTCCAGGCGGGCTGTCATTTGCCGTCTGGCCACTCTACCATACACGCCTGATTGGTGGAGTGCTGCAGTACAAGAATCTTCTGGAAGGTTGGAAGCTCTATCAGAGTGACCATCGGGTTCTTGGTCACCTCCCTGACTAAGGCCCTTCTCCCCCATTTGCTCAGTTTGGCCGGGTGGCCAGCTCTAGGAAGAGTCCTGGTGGTTCCAAACTTCTTCCATTTACGGATGATGGAGGCCACTGTGCTCAATGGGACCTTCAATGCTGCAGAATTTTTTCCTTCCCTTCCCCAGATCTGTGCCTCGATACAATCCTGTCTCGGAGGTCTACAGACAATTCCTTGGACTTCATGGCTTGGTTTGTGCTCTGACATGCACTGTCAACTGTGGGACCTTACATAGACAGGTGTGTGCCTTTCCAAATCATATCCATTCAACTGAATTTACCACAGGTGGACTCCAATCAAGTCGTAGAAACATCTTAAGGATGATCAGTGGAAACAGGGTGTACCTGAGCTCAATTTTGAGTGTCATGGGAAAGACTGTGAATACTTATGTACATGTGATTTGTTTATTTTTAATATATTTGCAAAGATTTCCAACAAACTTCTTTCACATTGTCATTATTGGGTATTGTTTGTAGAATTGAGGGAAAAAAAATAATTTAATCCATTTTGGAATAAGGCAAAATGTGTAAAAAGTGAAGCACTGTGAATTTTTCCGGATGCACTGTATAAAGGAAGACTATGCCTATATATATATATATATATATATATATATATATATATATATATATATATATAGAGACTACGCCAGTCATTTGTATTTGCCACACTTCCTGCTACCAGCTGGTGGCGCTATGACTAAACAAAATTTTGGCATGTAGATGTCTTCAGACCAGTGCACTTATCAAACATGTGAAGTTTGAGGCAGATTGGACATTGTATGCTTGACAACAACTTCATGTTTCATTACGATAATAGCATGTTTTAACACTCAGCTAAGTGTTGCTAGCATGTTTTAGAATGTTTCTAGCATGTTTAACACTCAGTTGCATATTTTAGTATGTTGCTAGTAGTGCATCACAGTGTTAAACATGTCACTTCCTGTTGCCAGTGTGTGGCGCTATTACTATAACTGAATATTGTTATGTAGATGTGTTCAGTGCAGGATTCTTCTCAAACAAGTGCAGGACATTGTATGCCTGACTTACAATAACTTTCTGTTTCGTGGTGTTAATCGCATACATTAGCACTTAGCCAAGTGTTGCATGATTTAACGTGTTTAATTCAGGGAGTGAATTATAGTGTAAAGCATGCCATTTCCTGTTGCCAACAGGTGGCACTATGACTAATTGAATATTGGCATGTAGATGTCTTATATTTTATATATATATATATAAAATAAATAATAAAATGTGAAGTTTGGGGCAGAACAGACATTGTATGCCTGACTTACAACAGCTTCTTGTGTCATGGCGAAACATCAGACTTTGTCAGGCATCCACGGACACGGACACTCTAATAAAACACGTGAAGTTTGGGGCAGATCAGACAAGGGTATTATAGGTATTGGGATGTTACATGTACCGAATTTCATACTTGTATGTGAATTGAAATTTTGTAGGTGGCGCTATCGAGCCATTTTGCCACACCTAATTCTGAAAGCCATAGATGTAAATTTTCACTACTTTTGACGCGTGTGCAAAGTTTCATGAGTTTTCGAGCTTGTTTAGGCCCTAATAAATATCAAATAATGTAGATTTTTGTTAGTAACGTGAGCATGTTACAAATTATTAATTGTTTGATAATATATACAAAGTTATCTATTAAGTAATATTCAGTCTAATGTTAATTTGAGTGCTATTATAAAATGTAGATATTTCAGTGATTGTGTAGTAATTAATTTCTGAACACTTACAAAATTTTAATGAGCAATCATTTGCATCAATTGCATGACACACGTTCTCAGAAACCGTCAATAACATTCAATACTTGATTTACTGGCATTTCAAACTAAATTTGTCATATATGAATGTTATTTTCTCATATAGAATTTAATGAAAAACAGACAAAATCCATAGAGTAAAACAGGACTGAAAACTCTTAAGATATGTGAAAAATCTGCCCCCAACAATAAAATGTTCTTCTCAGAAGTCTCAGAAAGCTTTCATGGGACGAGTTTTCTTGAGCAACTTTGTTTTAAGCTAAAATGTTGTGTAAGGGCTTCTTTTTTGTCTTTGTCACCTAATATATCTCTCTTGTCTGTGACACCTGATAATGCGGGTCCATTAGTCGCCCGTGTTTTCCTCAGGTGTGAAGCGGAGCCGTGGGGGTTGAGGATGGAAAGGCTAACTGTTTCCAACCCTTTGGAAGATGGCGGTTAGACGGATTTTGCCTTAAGAAGGCCTGGGGTGGCGGGCTGAGCTATTGTACCCCTGAGTGACAAACAAGGATGTGAAGGGGGAAGAAAAATCCACTTGTTCACAGTTCATTCAGTCGAGCTGCCCCGAGGAGACACAGCCTGGGTGAACATATTTCATCACGCTTATAATGGACAGAATGAGGGGGGAAATAAAGAGTAAGAGAGGGGAAAGAGGTTGTTAATAGAGAGCCGGCCTGAATGAGACAAGCATAGACTAGCAGCCCGAATCTGTAGCTCACTGTGTTTTCTCCATTCTTAAAGGGAAGCGTATTGTTCATTCAGAATTCTCCCACAGTCTCCCACATCCCTCCTCTCCTGTACTCCGTCCATTCATCCATTCACAATACCTGCAGCATCAATAAATATTCACCAGCTCCACACTGCAGGGAAGAAAGGAGAAAGAAGCTTGGCTGAAAAGAAAAGACAAAAAAGGAAGAAAGAAGAGAGGAGCAAGGCCAAAAAGGGGAGGGAAAAAAAAGAGAAGAAAAGGTTGGGAGTTGGAACTAGACAAGCTTACCAAAAGCCGGGCAAGGTGTTGGCAAAGAGCCAGGCAGGCGAAACAACGCCCCGCTCTGCCGGCCCAGTGTGTGCTCTATACAGACTCACTGAAGCATTGGGATACTGGAAGAGAGAGGGGCAGCTGTGGCTCCCAAATCCCGCCAAAGGAAGGGAGGGAGAGAAAGAAAGAAACCGAAATGAAAAAAAGCCCACTTCGGCTGAAGGCTCAGTGCTGGCACTTGGCACCAAAGAATCTTGTGTTCACCATCGCTAGGTATGGTTCCTCAGAGAAACTTCCCGTCTGTTGCTAATGTAAGATTTATGGGAGTTCTGCTGTCTGAGACAAGAAAAGTGAGGGATTTTTTGTAGATTTTACATCATTACATCAATTTATTCTAATGCTAATCAGATTAAACAGAGGAGATAAACACAAAGGATTTCTCAATACATTACACTGCTCAGAGGTTGCTCTTCTAAAGCTTCTTGCACACAGATCTTCTTTCCATTTCCTTCCATGTCAGCCTGGATCCTAACTGGCCTTTTCTGATGTGATCCAAAACTGTAAAATGCCTATACTGTAAAACATATACAGTTAAATTTCCTTGTACATTTTTTTGCCTGTATTTTACAATTAATAACACACATTACACTAAAATAAAGCAATAAAAATGAACTAAACAACATAAATGTACCCCACAAACACCCTAATGTGCATAACTTTTGGATATTGTCTTTTTACTGTTTTTCACAGTAATTTGTATAAGGTATTTTAATTAAATTATTATTCAGCAAGGGCGCATGAAATTGATCAAAAGTGACAGTAAAGACATTTATAATGTTACAAATGATTTATATTTCAAATAAATGCTGTTCTTTTATCAAAGAAACCTGAAACAAAAGTATCACAGTTTTCACAAAAATATTAGGCAGCACAATTGTTTTCAACACTTATTATAATAATAATAAATGTTTCCTGAGAATCAAATCAGCATATTAGAATGATTTCTGAAGGATCACGTGACACTGAAGACTGGAGTAATGATGCTAAAAAAATCAGCTTTACCATTACAGGAATAAATTACATTTTAAAATATATTCAAATAGAAGACAATTATTTTAAATTGTAATAATATTTCACAATATTGACGTTTTACTGTGTTTCTGATTAAATAAACGCAGCCTTGGTGAGCATAAAGAGACTAGTACAAACATTTAAAAAATATTACTAACCCCAGACTTTTGAACAGAATAGATTTAAACTTTATATGGTAATTCATGTTTTTACTTCCAAAACCATACATTTTACAGTATTTTACAGTGAAATATAATACAATGTTAAAACATTTTTGCTTTTTCACTGTATAATGAGTGGTTACTCTAGACATACAGTAAGAGAATAGAGGATATATAAATCAATATAAATCAGTGTGGAAAGCATAGAACGGATAATTTGGTCTTTGGAATTTGATGAGAAAATCTGTGACTTTTGGCAAATCAGAGCACTGTTTGAGACGTTGCTGAGAGTTCTTCTGAAACCCGACACGTGAGATTACCAGGGGCTTTTTTTCTCCACTGGATCTCTGTTACTTTCTATGGAGAAACATCTTAAGCTATTAAATATTAAAGAGATATTAAAGAGATCTCAGTTCCATTCCTACAGTAATGTGGGAAAGGCAACATGAGCATTCACAGGTATTTTCCATTTAATGACATCACTTCTAACTAAAGTATCTCTCATTCCCTCTTTTCCGTTTTTCTTTCATACTTTAACTGTGCTGTTCCTTCGCCCCTTCTCATTTATGGTGTTCTGTGGCTCATTGAGAAGGTGAAGGTCAAGGCGAAAAGAAAGAGAGCTTTTGGGAGGAGGAAGGGTTGAATGTGCGCTTGGCCCCATTAGGATCAAAGCTTCGCTCCCATTGTACATCAAGTCCAATAGTGAATATTGGACAAAGCAGTGAAAAAAAAGGGCTTGACCCCTGCTGGCTAACTGACAGCTCCGTTTGTGTGTGCATGTGTGTTCATGTGCACAAGGAAATTGCTGGGACCTTCATTAAATTGCATTACTCATTGCATTACACTATATTGTGTGTCTTTTCGAAGTAACTTTATGCTTCACAGTGCTGATATTGAGGAGTCACATGAAAGGTTGGGTTGTTTTAGGATTCTCAGAGGAATGAAGAAACGCCACTCATATCACTTCTATCTTCCTCTCACACCCCCTCTTTCCTCAGGTGTGTTGAAAACATCATGCATGAGTCAGAGTTTTGCAAGTGACATTCAATAGCTTCCTTTATACGCAGGCCCACAGCCATACACACTCTCACCTGAGCCGTACTGACAGACAGCTGCTCTGAGTTTACTGAGAAGAGCTACTGAGAACCACGGAAAGTGGGTGTGCTGGTGTACTCTGACATTTATGATGCTTGTGTCTAGAGAATGAGCTGTGCTTGTGCATTGTATGAGTGGAAAAACAGGAGTAATCGGGGAGTGGTTTCTGATTATTAGCAATGTTTGCTAATGTAAACATATACTATTACAATTGTTCGTACTGAGGGTTTGGAAAAATATGGAAAAATACCAAAAGATGTATGTTAAAGGAGCTAATTAGGGACCAGCATAACAGAAATTTGTAGGAGAGAATTTCTAGGGCAGTGCCCTAGCAACCACCAAGAACACCCTAACAACCACGCAGAAATGTACTTAAAAAACACTAGAAAATGTAAAAATGTAGAGTACTTCATAAATAATTATGGACTATCAAATGGATCTGGACATAATATTCAAATTGTGAATGAAAGACGTCTCTTATTCTCACCAAGGCTGCATGTGCATGTATTTGATCAAAAATACAGGAACAACAGTGTGAAATATTATTACAATTTAAAATAACCGTTTCTATTTGAATATATATTCAAATGTAATTTATTTCTGTGATGTTTTCAGTTTTCAGTGTCATATGATCCTTAGGAAATCACTTTAATATGATGAGTTGGTGCTCAAGAAACATTTCTTATTATTATCAATGTTGAAAACAGTTGAGCTGCTTAATATTTTGTGGAATTTGTTTCAGGATTCTTTTGCCCTGTTTACACCTGGCATTAAGATTCATTTTGGTTGATCACAAGTAGACGAGGGAGATCTACATGTTTACACCTGGTGTTTTAATCCGTCTCTTTTGTCCACTTTCAACCACTTCTGTCCTGACTTCTTCGAGGGGAGGGTCTATGGGCAGGTAAATGTATGTTGTTGTTTTTTTTTTCAAATCTTTTGAACTAATGGAAGAAATAAGATTTACATATGAACGCGCCCAGTGATGACAGAAAAACATACGGAGAGCATCAGCTTTCATTTCTGCTCTGAAAGCCGCAAAACCGGGCCAAACGTTGTGAGTGCATGTTAGAAATCAGGAATGGTGAGAGAACATTGTGCTTGGTACATTTTTCATCTTCAAACCAAGCTTGGGTCTTCAGCCGACAAAGATTAAATCCCGTCTAGCTAGCGCGCTTCCCATAATGTTTATGAATTAAGTCAGTAGGCGGAGAGCAGGCGGTCTTTTGCGGCTGTTCCAACGCATTCGACCATATGAGCGTTTACACTATGAAAGCAATCCGGCGTTTTCGACTACTACAGGAACTGGTTGAAAGTGGACATGCTCAAAACGTTTTAGATCCCGTTTACACGTCATCCACTTGTGATCCCATCGACCAAAACGCATCTTAATACCAGGTGTGAACAGGGCCTTTGAGGAATAGAAAGTTCAATAGATTAGAACAGCATTTATATGAAATGTACAATTAAACTTGAATATAAAATGTATATTTTTGTAACAATGTAAAATTCTTTACTGTCACTTTTTTTCATCCTTGCTGAATTCTACAAAAAACAAAAAAAAAATCTTACTGACCTCAAACTTTTGATAATATTTGCCCTTTTTTATTGAATCTGATTGTAGAATACAGGAAAGAAGCATAAACAGGTCTCTTTTTTAAAGCTCTTCCCTTCCCTTTCCCTTCCTTTTCTTTTCTGTCTTCTTCCTTTCTTACTCTTGTACGGAGGTGGAGGTTGTTTCATGGCTGGTGAGGAAGCCATTAGCCCCTTGTGCTGCTCTCTCTCTCCCTTCTTGTGTTAATCTGCTGTGACAGCTTCACTGTTTACTAAATCCACACTCAGTGAATCACAGGATGGAGGCCTAGCACCGCTCGGCTCCATTAACCCCTGACCCTGGGAGCTATGGCAGTGGAGACAGGCCTTAGGGAGGAAACAACACCTGTCCTGTCCTCATGGGGTTACTCCATTTAAATCACCAAATTTATGAACTCTTGAAGTTCAATCTCAGGCTGTAATTTTATCACTAAATCTCAAACAGAAATCTTCTCAGGTGACAGGGCTTTGACCCCAACCCTGAAAGCTACTGAAGGTATGGTGAAGATCGAAGATCGTTAAAACAGAATGTTAAACTATTAAAAAATAATAATAGTAATATATTATGAATAATTTAGCCTTTTTTATCTCCCAGTTCTGACATATTCTAATATCATAAGATATTAACTTGCAATTGCAAGTTATAAAGTCCAAACTGTGAGATATAAGCTCACAATTTCGAGAAAAAAGTCAGAATAGTGATATAAAAAAAAAAAAAGAAAATGCCATTTTTTTATGGCAGCCCCTTCTTAGAAGCTTCTTGTATTAAACATGCCTTCACACTAACTTTGCTTCATTTAATAATGCCACTTTTTGAATCCCTAGACTTTCCACATCCACCGTGACCTCTCCGGCATCCCCCGCTAAATGAACCAGTAGTTCACAGAGAGGCCGAGAGATCGCCGAGAGATCTCAACGCCACGCTGTCCGAATCACAGTCGACACTTTAAACTGTTATCACACGTGCTCCATCACACATCTACACTTCTCTTCAGCTATCACTCTCATGTCAGCACACACCCTGGAGTGCCATCCTGCTCAGTCCTGCCTCAGTGTCTGTTTCTACCTCCCCCACATACCAATACATACTGATAAACTGAGCCCTTCTGCAGGTCGGATCACTGCTTCATCCTCTGTCATTATCTTATATTGGTATGTGCTGGTAGTATGCTAATATGCTAATGCTAGTCTAAATTGTCTGGGGGCAAAGTTTAAGTGAGTGTGTTTAAATGGCTTGTAATTTGTTCTGCTTGTTGTTCATTTATAGATACTGGTTAATGTGCAACGGCAGTATAATGGTGTAATGCAGGATATTGACAGTAGTTGGCAGTCTTTGATGCTTCCTTGCAGGGTAAACAACATACATGCCAAAAGAAATGGAATTATTAGTGTACAGCAAGTAAGAAGGAAAAAGCAAGGGGAAAAAAAATGAAACTGAAACTGCCTATGTTCAATTTTCTGTTCATATCAACCTACTCAATGTTCTATAATAATTTTTTTCCACTTCCATTATCCATGTATTTGTTTTGGAATTTATCTGCTGGGCCTGTTTATATGCAAATATAATGGGCTTCACTTTTGTGATTATGCTTTCATGATTAATTCACCCTTTATCATCTACTGTTTGAGTTTTGTGGTTGCTCCATTCATGATTGCTTGTTCACATGCGGATTGCAGTGTTCCTAAACTTCTATATGCTTACGTGTGGAAGGAGTAAAGTTTATGTGGCCTGACAAAGCACCTCCGGAGTGTTATCAATGTGTCTTGAAGGGTATTTACACTTCACGTGAACTTACTAAAGACTCCATTCAGTAGAATAGAATAGAATAGAATAGAATAGAATAGAATAGAATAGAATAGAATAGACACTATATTGCCAAAAGTTTTGGGACACCTGCCTTTACATGCACACAAACTTTAATGACATCCCGTTCTTAATCCGTAAGGTTTAATATGGAGTCGGCCCACCATTTGCAGCTATAACAGCTTCAACTCTTCTGGGAAGGATTTAAGAGTGTGTCTATGGGAAATTTGACCATTCTTCTAGAAGTGCATTTGTGAGGTCAGGCACTGATGTTGGACGAGAAGGCCTGGCTCGCAGTCTCCGCTCTAATTTATCCCAAAGGTGTTCTATCAGGTTGAGGTCAGGACTCAGGTTTGGAGGTCTGTAGCTATTGACTACAGAAAGTTGGTGACTTATGCGCACTGTGCGCCTCAGCATGTGCTGACCCTGCTCTGTGATTTTAGGTGGTCTACCACTTCAGGGTTGAGTTGTTGTTCCTCCCAATTGCTTCCATTTTGTTACAATACCACTAACAGTTGACGTGGAATATTTAGTAATGAGGAAATTTTACAAATGGACTTATTGCACAGATGGCAACCTATCACAGTACCACGCTTGAATTCACTGAGCTCCTGAGAGAGACCCATTCTTCCACAAATGTTTGTAGAAGCAGTCTGCATGCTTAGGTGCTTGATTTTATACACCTGTGACCATAGAAGTGACTGGAACACCGGAATTAAATGATTTGGAGGGGTGTCCCAATACTTTTGCCAATGTAATATCTCAAAATCCAGATATTTTAATATAAGCTCAAACAATTCTCATCAAATACATCCAGAACCAAATGATCTGAGCTGTGCTATCCAAATTAATTGTTTAAATCTATGCACTTGTGATCTATATGCTGAATGTCAACAATTGTCTCTTTTTTTATGTTTTAATTACTATTATGGAATTTTAGGAAACACTTTGTCGATACTTCATCGCAACACCAAATACTGAAAACTTCTGAGCAAAGAACGTTTTTCAGTGCTCTTGCAGTAACTCATTTGTAAACTAAAATATAAACGTAGAAATAGCAGCAATACAATATAAATAGCAAAATATCAGATATGGAGTATTCAGGCGAGTATTGCTACAATGGTCCTGTATCATCAGACTGGTGTGTAAGAAGAGAGAGACACAATCAGTAAGACTAATCCAATGGATACACACACTAACTCTCTCTCTCACACACACACACACACACACACACACACACACACACACACACAAACGTAAACATTGGCCAAAAGGCAGTGAGCCAGGTCACAGTGAAGTATGACAGATGAGTTTGTGGCGTCTCTATCAGCACCCCTCCCTCTGAGCAACCACTCCCCGACGTAACCTTTAACCTCTCTGAGCACACAATGTCATCACCACCTCTACTGCAATGTCTAAACACAGAGGTCAGGAACCCAGTTTCGACACACTCAAGACAGCCACCAAACTCAGCGTGTATCATACGTGTGTGTTGGGGGAGTGACAAGTTGCACATGACAACGTCGTCAACAGCCTCTCATATGTGGTTACTTCTGCTTTTAATCAGTATTTCACTTCTCTTGACTGACACAAACAAGGCCGTATGGATACAGTTACGCGCACAAACACACACTTCTGCTAAATCTGAGCACATTACAAAATGCAATAATTATTGCTTTGCAAGCTGGATGCATCTGTGAAGTGCTGAAAACTTCCCTGTCCATTTCCTGTGAAATTATATTTTAATATATACTTCCTTAAAACAGTTTCTGCCTTTTGCTGTGCCTTTTGGCCTGATCAAATATGTTTCTTGAACTTTCTGCACTTTCATGCCTCATGTGATGATTTTTATCAAAAGTTCTTTCTGTTACATGAAGCCAGACCCACACTTTCATAAATACATGTTTTAAAAAATCCAAACAACTATAACCCACTCTAAACATGCAAAAGGTTCAAAAAAAAAAAAAGTGTGTGTGTGTATATATATATATATTTGAGTTTACTGATTTTAACATGTATTGTGGGATTTTTTAAATTTCCTATAATTTCCACCACATCAAACTTTGCTCCTATGGGTGTCAGTGAAGATCAGGCTTCAGATGAAATATGAAATGTTCTAGTGTGAAGAAAACAACAAATATTTGAGGTAAATATTTCACGAGTTCACACTTACATATCATTTATGGAGAGTAAATTTAAATGCGTATTTGGCGTGCTGTCCGGGGGGAAGGCTTCGAGCTCGGAATTTGGCCCAAACACAGAGTGCCCCACCATGTATGTAAGTGGTTAGAACTAAAAGTGTGGAGAAGGGGTGGTGGAGGGATGCTGATAAACTGTCAATGAACAGAGGTAAGACTGCTGCGTATAGATACACCTTATTGTTGATCAGCTGAGTGCTCTCCACCTGTGTCAATTATCTGAACGTGCTCCCCTCAAACCTTGTTAATAAAACATCAAGTGTGAGAATATTTTATTTTACTGTCATTTCCAGTCAAGCTGTAATTATGCAAAAAGTGTGAAAACATAATTGCATGTATTTAGGATACATAAAATGTCAGAAATTAACCGTAGCAAGGCCAAGAAGTGTGCCATTTTATAGAGCACAACAGGTTCTGTAAAAACTCATTAATTCAAAACTCATTGGAAAATTACACCAATCAGAGAGTTGAAAAAAGCAACTTCCCAAAATAGCTCTTTATCACTGCCTACTCTCATGAAGCACTGCAAAGATGTAATTGAGGCAATCTCCCTACGCTCTCAAAATACTGAAATGTTTGTATATACTGTATGTGCATATTGTGAAATTAACTTAAAATATATTGTTTTTATACATATAATAAGTTTGTAAATGAGTAGTTTTATATTTCTCCATCACTTTTAAATTTGATTATGCTGTTCACAATGCTTCATGGGATTGTAGTCCTTTCCCTCACTAAAACCGTTAGGTTCAGTCTCTGACTTTGTCTTTTTGATGATTTTGCAAAAACTTTTTTGCTTCAAATTAAAGTTTGGGGTGTTGTGATTTACCTCTTAGTTGATTGGCTCGGTTCATGGTTTACAACTTCCGGAACCAGCGCAGCTGAAAAAGGGGGCGGGCACTGTTGCACTGTATTCCAAAAATGTTCACTATGTCATTGGCAAAAAACATTTTTTTGCTTTTGTTGTTTCTTTTGTCACCTGTCGCTTCCTCCACAGGCCAAAGTTGACATGGAAATGACAGTATGGTGGACATAATAATGCACAAAAAGGGATTTCCCTGTGCTTTATGTATATCCACTGTTGGGCATTGTTAGTGAACAAATAAAATAATCAGGTGAGAGTGTGAAAAGTGTGTTTTATAATGTGAAAAGTCCAAAAAAGACCATAATTGAAAAAAACACCCATATACTCCCTATGACAATTAAACGCACCCAGTGTAATTACTTTTCATTTCGAAAACACTAACATGAATCATGTCGATTCATATGAATCATGTGATGATTCATGTTTTTCCGTGCTTCATTTACTTTAACTGTTGCTATAACTCATTGGAGCCACAGGTGAACACGAGCTGACTGAACAAAGAGCGCTGTCGCTTAAAAATGAAAATGAGATTTGACCCAGATTTGTAACAAAGCCAAATAAAACTGTCACACACTCAACAGATGAAGTCATTATGAGCCTCATGGTACCTTCATGGCCTGAACATCCCTTAGATATCTCCATAAATACATTATATCCTCTTAGTGCTGAGAACACATGCACAGCCTCACAATGACAGCCCCTCACTCACTTTCTCTCTCTCCCCATGTGCTCTGTCCCCTCTTAAGTCCCTTTCCACAAATCATACACAAATGTTTATAGTTTTTCCACAAATTACACAAATAAAAGGAGCCAGAGACGAAGGGAGGAGGGTGCTGAAGAGAGACGTTTGGACCTGGTACAAACAAGGGCAGCAGGCCAAGAAGCTTTGCTAAAAGTTTGAATTCAACACTCCCTTGAGTAAAACAGCTCAGGCAGATGGAATACATTGACTTGAACACTCTTATGAGAAGCAGAGAAGAGACGAGAGGAGATTTTTCTAACTTAGAATTATGGTCAGAGACCTTTCCTTAAAGACACAGTTCACCCAAGAATTCTGTCATAATTTACTCACCTTTGTGTTGTTCCAAATCTGTGTGACATTCTTTCTTAAAAAGGATGGTATTTTTTATTAATTTTTAAAGTCACAATGTCCATGCAGTGATATTCAATAGGGTCCAATGGGGTTGTTTTGTTTTGGACCCCCATTGACTTTCGTTTTAAGGAACATTTGAAACATTTATCAAAATATCTACTAAATGCTTATGATCAGGATCAAACAATAAAAAATGACCACAGATAACAATTACTGCCTATTTCAGCTGGTTTTGAAAGTCTTGTGCTAATGATTCATCAGAGCCTCCCCGTCTAAATGACAAACGACACGTTCAAGCGACTTTCCGCTGCTTCAGCACAAACCTCTTTTTTAAAAGATGGAAGTCGTTCTTCTGCCGATTCCAACACTTTCCTAATCAGAGGAAGTTTCACAACAGTGTGCAAAAATGTGAGGTTAATAGTCGTTCATCTGAATCTTCAGAGCTTCAGTTGTATGCTGCATTTCTAGATTGTGTCCTGTAAACAGCTTGAGTTCAGTCCTGGATGAAAACAGTGCAACTCCGGTGAAACTTAAACTTAATCCTGAACTTTCCCAAATCTTTGTCTGAAAAATTAGTGCTCGTATATGGACCATTAGGAACAGTTTGAACAACCAACATGGATTTGATTTACCCAGTGCACACACAAAAGGGGAAAAACATCTGTCTTTTCTCAAACAGACAAATTATGCATGTGAACGTAACCCTATAGGTAATACTAAACCAGGGGAAGGACGTTTAGCAGGAGCCAAAAGCTTGGTGAATAATGAAGTGGTGTAAAGTGTACCATTGTGAGGAAAGCTGCTCATTGTTAAGGGAAAGGTGTTGAAGTCTGTAATCGTGGTATTGTGATGCTTCAGCTTCAGAATGTGCCAGTGAAAGCATGGTACAATTATAAGCTATGATAAAGAAAAAGGCCATGACATAAAACAGAGTACCAGTAAAAAAAAAAAATTATTTGAGCTATGGTGTCTGATTCACAAGCGATTTAGAACTTTGTTTGCTCAGTTTCAAGACTAATGATAGTTTTGATTACTAGTCATTAAAAATCCATTCTAGCTGAAGAACATTAATGCAATCAGTTCTTGAGGAGAGAATCAAAGGTTTTCACGCTCGTTCGATTCCACCCTCCTCATCCCATGATTGCATTCACACCAATTGCGACCACATGAACTATACCACAAATCACCTTTGCAAGTGTTCTCTGTGTGGTTTGTGCGCACTTGAGTTTGGAAAAACCAACTCTAGTATGAAAAGCAACCTAAGATGTGCGTGCATTTAGTACCCAAGAAGACCATGAAACCAAATCAATAAAATTCATAATGTTCTTATAGCCTCAAACATGCTATCTCCACTAAATTATTTGTCTCCAGGAGAAGATCACTGGTGCATGCACCACAGCTTGATGTGGACCATCTACAATAAAAGCAATGATATAGAGTAGATTTCATGAGATGGAACAGAAGGTGCTTTTCTGCCCTAAAGCATCACCTTTTCATACAGGAGGACTTATGGCAGCTATATTGAGAAGATCAAGCACAAGGCTCAAACTCATAGAGGAACCCAGTATTGAGCCCTGAGGTCAATTTGTATAATCAGGCACTCTTCTTGCTTATGAATTGTGCTTGTGGGTGGAGAGCCTGCTAGACTTTCACCTGCTCTCTAAGACTCCACGCAGCTGTTTTTCTAGCTGGGATTGAAATACTGAACTTGTCCCCAGCTCACGAATACAGCAATCCAAGACCGCTCTACCTCAGTACTAATGGTGAACGTCTGTATTTATTGATTGTATTGGTTTAAAGTACCCCTATTATGCTATTTTAAAGGCTCCTGATTTAGTTTTGGAGGTCTCCTACAACAGGTTTACATGCATCAAAGGTCAAAAAAACACTTTCATTTTCTCATAATATACATTGTACACCACCACAATGTTCAATGATTCTAAAAACAACTCAGATGATTCAATCTCTCTAAATCCCTCCTTTCCGTGAGCTACTCTGCTCTGATTGGTCAGATGGCCCAGTCTTTTGTGATCGGTCTACCGCTTACAGCGCATCTCGGAAACAAACGCCCTTTACCATAAATGTTCTTCCTCAGTCCTCAGAGATTGTACACATTGTAAAGACAATAACGATGATATCGATTTTACCATATCAATTCGACCACAAGTCTGATGATGAAACATTGCAAGAAATAGTTATCCAACCCGAACCACCATCGCAAGGACAACTTGAGCAGGACGTTTCTCAGTGATATGATAATCATTTTGAGGTATTCATTATGAGATGTTGCAGCTGTATTTCCTTACCATCAGCATTAACAAGAGTATGTCCATCAATAAACCGATGTGTATATTTCTAATTTGTTATCAATAACATTTATTTATGCGTCTAACTGTACCAATAACGTGCATGTTAGCCAAGCACTAATGTGAATGACTGATGTAACGTTAAAGTTTGCAAAACAAATCTCCATCCTTTATCTTTACTCAAAGTAGTACGAACGACGGAAAATCTGCATTAATAGACTACGCTGATTTGCAGTAGTTTTTGCAGTAAGACAGTTATAATACGAGTTAGCCAGTTAGCCGAAAACGTACACAATATAAAACACAAAACTACATATTTTGAACACCTGGTAGAAAATATATGCATCAATAATTAATAATACTTGCAGTTTGTGATTCTGAGGAGCAAGCTGGTCCAAATAAATTGAGTACTGACCCATCTGACCCAATCCGGCGTTGAACTCTGAGAATTGAGAAGCAGTCGTCAGTAAAATGACGTGTTTGAGGGTTGGTCCAGTTGTTCATGGGCGGACATTATGCAAATATAATTTCTAGTGACGTAGAACTGTCATGCAGAAAGATTCAAACAAAAACTGTATAGGCAGTTCAGAGTCAATTCTTTCTTTTGGGAGACAATAACTTTATTTATTGTGCACTTTGACAGCTATATTACACACTACATGAAAGGGAATATTCAAAAAAACATAATAGGGCCACTTTAAAGGGATAGTTTAAATTCTTTCATTATGGTGTTCCAAACAGACTTTCGTTCTTGTTTGAAAGACAAATTCCAATATTTTAGATTTCTGTCCCTCCATTGAAAATGTATTCCACCAAAACTTTGACGCAAAAGGTTCAAAAGGTTTTTAAAGGGTACATAACACACACAGTTTATGCCAGTCTCATGTTAATCTTCCTCTACCTATAGAGTAGTATTGCATCCTTCATATCGCCGAAGAGTCTTTTAGTTTTATCAGATTTCTAAAAGAAAGATATGTTGTACCGATTCTTTCTGAAAACTGCCAAACTCGTGGATGCGTGCCGTGGGTGGAGCTAAAGAGTCATGAGCACACACACACACACACACACACACACACACACACACACACACACACACACACACACCATTCATCATCACATTATCCTTGGATAACTTTCGAATCACTATACGTTCATGTTCATGTACCGACTGCCAACAAAACACAGACATTTGATACAGTTTCACTCACCGCCTGCGGTTTCGACTCATGACCAGGAACAAACGAACACACTTGCAGAAATCCGTTGCTGGTCCAGAAAAACAAATTGCATCTATTGTTTCCTTAATGCTGGGTTCTTTGGGAAGCTGAACAAGGTTATCTTTCCCTCATAACCAAAACACACTTCTTTAGTGACGTTGTTGATCTCATGGTCTAAAAACTGCCGACGGCTCCCATAACCCAAACGAAGCTTGTTGATGGGTGCGCTCTTGCTCTTGCTCTCACTCTGGTTGACGTGCACACGCACTCATCCAGGAGAATGAAATGGGTGTCATAGGGTACTAAATTAAAAGGTAGCTACTCTTTGGAGTTTAATTGTGAGCAAACAAGTTTACATGTTTACATTCATTCTCAAGGTTTCATTAAAAGAGATTTCCTTCTCCATTAATGGTAAATGAATATCATGATAAATAGATATCAGTGCTATATTGAAAATAATATTTTATGGCCATATCGCCCAGCTCTAATCTGATGTGCTTTCTGTGTGCATTGATTTAATAAAAAATGTCTTCATTCATGTTTTGAAGATGAGTGAAAGTGTTATGGGTTTTGGAACCACATGAGGTTGAGTAATAGATTTTCATTTTGGTTGAACTATGCCTTTGTGTGCTGATTTTGTAAGCTACTTTCTGAAATAGGCACGTTCTTGTGTCATGAAAACTCAAAAGTGATCTACGATCTACTTTCATTAGGCAGCAAGTCTGCTTGGCACATATAAACAGTGGCCCTCAAATGAATGAAACACACAACTTACAATTGTGATCACTTTTGATTTCAGTACACTATAAAACAATATTGTTGGTTTAACTTAAAAAGTAAGTAACCTGGTTGCCTTAAAATGTTGAGTTCATTGAAATTAAAAATTTGAGTTAATACAATGAAGGAAATGGGTTTAATAAATAGAAACTCCAAATATTATTGTATCTGAACCACATAAAAAATGCTGTGATAAATCATGAAAATAGCACAATTTGGCATGTTTCACTGCATTATAACAAAGAAAACACAATTACGCAATATGCTTACAAAATCTTTTAATACTATTTGAATAAAGGGTAATGTCAATTCTCAAAAATGTTCATTGTATTAACTCAAATTTTTAATTTCAATGAACTCAAAATTAAGGCAACCAGGTAACTTGCTTTTTAAAAAAGATTTTACAGTGTAGAGTTTGATGTTTGCATGTTGCTAAGCTGACAGCATGATAGTTCAGTTTTAATTACATATTACTTTTTTAAAATACTTTTTAGTATATTTACATATTTAGAATCAACATTTTACTTGACTTGTTAGCTATCTTGGATATTTTTTTCCACTAAGCTGCTTTAAATTATAGCCAAATCAAGGTATTTTAGAACATCTAAAAATCTTTCGGAACAGACATCACTTTAGGAATATGCCTACGCCCTACAATGCGAAGTAGAAAACCTATAGATTTTAGAACAGTCAGAGATACTTGGTTTTGTTGCTTCTCGTTCCACACGTAAAAGAGATAATGATACACCATCTTTGACTTTAATTTTAAATCAACCATGATGCTGAAGTATAAAAGGTCAGTTGGAGTTGCAAAGGTAAATTTAAAAAATATTTAGTGTATATAAATGCATACATATTGAACACTTTTAGGTTAACAATAGGACATTTTACCACAATTCTGACAAAAGGTTTTTAATCCAGCTAAATATTATTTGTACTCCCATTTGAACTTACAAACGTGAATAAATAAAGTTTATATGCAAGTAAACTGTACATAAATTCTTCTCATTCTGTTTTAGTTGTTGGAGGACAAAGCATGTGACAAATTACACATGTTGACAAGTTTAGGAAAAGCTGTGTTTTCAGTCAAATAAATGTGCTGGATGAGAGCGAGACAGCTATGCAGACAGACAGCTACTGACAGGAAAATGAGTGAGTGAGTGAGTGAGTGAGTGAGTGAGTGAAATTGCTACATGTTGCTGGAGAGACACAGAGGCTGTTTTTCCTTACTTGGTAGTACAGACTTTGTGAGAGAATGCTCTACAGGCCCTCAAACAGCAAAAGATGCACACACACACAAAAGCCTTTTACATTTATGCACATCTGTGCTCAAGTGTTGACGTAGACGAGAAGAGTGGACCTTTTTCCATAATTCCCTCTGCAGCAATTCTGTGTTCATTAGCTCACAGGACTTTGTAGCCAGAACATACTTGTCACTACAAGTCTGTCACAGATTACACACAAAGAGAAAGTCCAGAAAAAGGGAATAGCAGCAGACTACCCACTTGGGGGGAGGATGAGGGGCAAAGGGGGCTGAAAGGAGCGGAGAGAGCCTCGCACCATGACGCAAGGTATTACAAAAGCCAGATGGCTGCCTTAATGCCAAAAATATGCTCTGATTTTATTTGTTTGTGCTCTAGAGCTTAAACATTTATACAACTCCAGCCAAACACAAGAATTAGCATTTTGCTATGGCAAATATTATAACGTTCAAATGATTGCAGATGTGTACATGGAAGCATATTTCCGGTCTCAAAGTAGAAAAAATAAAAAAGATCATTGTGAGATAAAGTTTAAAATCAGAAACAGAGTCACACTGTGATATATAAAGTAACACTCCAAGATATAAAAATGTGAAATATAAAGTCACAATTGAGAAATAATTGAGAAAACCAATGCAAAATGTACTATTGCGACATTTAAGTAGGATTGTGCAATTTTGAGAAACAAAGTCACCCTGAAAAGTCACAGTATGGCATATTAAGTCACATATTGATATAAAGCCATTATTTAACGGCCCCAAAAAAAGCATGTCATAAACTAGACGCTAATTTGCACTGCTTTTGGTAGATTGTGTTGGTCATTATAGAAATGATCCAACTGCATCTGTGTCCTTTAATTTTATCTACTGATGACGCGCAGAACTTTCCACTCCTATCTGTGCTTTTTTAGAATTGCGCTCTCATGCTAATTTGCCCTGTATAGTAAATCTGGCCAATAGTGTCACAATTACCAATTTTTTGTTAACTCTGTGGTGGAAACAGTCTTTCATATACAGCAAATGAAAAAGCAGATAAAAACTGTCCAGACTCTGAGCAAAACTTTTTGCTTGTTTTAGAGAAAGTCCTTGATTGTGACAGCTTGAGGGTCGCCATTCTGTGGTGGTGTCAAGTTCTTGGGCCTAGTACTTGATTTTATTATATAGTTAAATCGAATGAAAATGAAGCCCAGAAACTGTCACAAGCTACATTTCCCATAGAATTGTCTAGATGTGACAATTAATAAAGATTTTATCAAGTCCACTAACATGGTCTAAGACCTGAAACGCCGCACGTATTTAGGAAATAGCTCCAGTGTGGAGGAATCGGATCCATCTATGGGGAATAGCCTAAAATAAAATCCTCTGTTCTCCCATATCGGGCCTTACATAAATAAGATATCACTGCAGGCACAAGGCACCATGGGAAATAGCCAATCCAGTCTTGTAAACATCAGCCAATGACTTCTGGCAGGCTCACACTCTCTCTGGAGGCATGCGAGCGAAGAGGGGAGGAGGGCAGTTCAGGGTTGGAATTCATAAATAAATCACTTTTTTTGGAGAGGATTATGTGTCCACAGACCCTTTCTAACTCTGTCCCTCCACCCCCCACCAAAATAAACAAGGCGAGGCAGAAATAGCTGCTTCCAAGCACCACTACAGGAAATTATTTTAGCTTGTTGGTAATTTGGGCACTTACTTTTCTAGTATATGAATTACAGTTAACCCTGAAACTTTGAAACCCCCCACCCCCAACATACACACACCTGGCCAGCAGAGCAGGACTTTTAGCATGGAAAACATGAAAAAGTCAGCCTGCAGAGCCAGAACAAAAACAAGTTTAAAATATGAGAAATGATTCCATATTTAACACAGTTACAAAATATAATGCATTATGATGATGAAAACAAATCTTAGGAGCTGTATAAATACCAGTCTGTTTCCCAGGACTTGTTTTTGGGTTCTTTAAATCATTAACGAATTCCCAATGGAGGCACTCCAGCTCTATTTAAACCCACTTCTCCAGGCGCTTCCCGTAATCACCCTGCTGAACAAACACAGGGAGCAAAAGATTGCTCAGTCTGCCCAACCTTGGCTAGGAAAGGTAATACTGGTGAGGAAGGATGTAGCCAAATATTCAGTCCTGGGGGTTAATGTAAAGGTTTGAGAATTAGACCAACCATTCATCTGAATAAATCTAATTTAGTTTTCAAATTCAATCTATACCCATACTTTTTGGATAACATTGGATCCATTTATTCAGAATTACCTTACCTTTTTTTTCTTTTTTTTGATAAAAATTTTCATTGATTTAATAATGGAGGTAACACTTCAATGGCCGACTTTAGACAAACTAAGTAACTTTGCAACTACACTGTAAACCCTAATATCCCAACGTGACACCACACGCGCAAGTGATTTTTTTGGTGCTAGTTTCAGCCCGATGCAGTTAGAATTTTCACGTCCAGCGCCATGTTGTTTAAATAGCAAATGCACTCCGCGCCCATCTGTGCGCCCATGGGCGTGCTGGTCTGGAAACGAGGTGTGTTCAGGCACATTGTTGCTATTTTGAGGCAACTGAAATCAACTGTGCCATTGACTAACAAAAAGTATTTTTTTGTATTATTTAAAGGGCACGTTAGAAATATCTGCCTATTAGCGGGTGCACAACACATGTAGACATGTAGGCTTATTATACACACAGGGACGCGCAGCTGCACACAAACATTTTTAAATATTAAAAATAAAAGGATTCCTCTCTGGAGAAGCATTCAGTCTTTCCACTCCCAAATTCCGCCATGTAACTAGCAAATCCATTGATGCATTGGTGCAAGCGCAACAGGCTTTTAAAAGGAATGGTAGATGAGTCTCTGATTGGTTTATTGCACATTATGCCCAAAACACACCCATGACAACCAAATGTAACCATGCGCCTGGTGTGCAAACGTTTTTTTTTATTTATTTTTTTAGTTAAATCAAAAGTGGATTCGGTTTCACTTTATTTTGATGGTCCCTTTAACATATTCTGTTGACTATAAGTAGTGTTGCACCTACATGTCCACTAAGTATCATTAGAGTGTTAGCAGAGTTTTAGTAGACTGGTAGGGTTAGGGTTAGAATAAGTTGTTGCAATAAGAATGTAGTTGCAAAGTTACTTATAGTCAGTAGAATGTCTGTTGGAGTACCATTAGAATAAAGACTTTGCAGATATTAAGCAGACATTCTACTAATACTCTAATGAGAGTTAGTTGACATGTAGGTGCAACATTACTTATAGTCAACAGAATGTTCAAAAGGGACCATCAAAATAAAGTGTTATGCCCTAAGTGCACCTGCACCATGTGCTTCAGAAAATGCACTTATATTGTTAAAATAGGGCCTCTAATGCTAAAAATAATTAATTAGTTTGAGTAGGGTAAAGTTAAATTAAACAATTTAGTTCAAACTTAAGATTTATGAATATATAGAACTTTCTGTTTCTTTTGAGTTCTCACAACTGACACATTTAGTTAACTGACACAGTAATACGAATTGTTTCATTGTTTTGAGTTTTGTGAACTTGTTTCTTTTAATTTAGACAAACTTAAATTTAACTGAAACTTGGCTGGGATTTCTCTTTCCCAGCATGCGTTGCAAGTGAAGCATGAGGTTAATTTGAGAACAGGTCTGTCGAATGTTCTGCAGTACAATGAATGCAGTACTCATTCAACAATTGCTCTGCTAATGCTATTAAAGCATTGTTACCAATTAGTAACTTAGCATTTATTGAATTAGCTAGTTAAAGCTAGCCATGTTTCCACTACTAAACTAAGTTGATAAAACATGATAATTTTAAATGAATTGTATGAGTTTTGAGTTAGCTTATTTAAATATTTCAAGTTAAGAGCAATTAAAATGCACAAGTACAAACTAAAAATCTGCTAGTTGTGCTTACTTAAATTTTTATGTAACTCATGGCTACATTTTTATTTTTAGTTTTGCCACCCTATTCGGATTTACAGTGTACATGTCAACTAACTATTAGTAGACTGTCTGCTTAATATTTGCTAACACTTTATTTGATGCTCCCCCAACAGACATCCTACTGACTATAAGTAAATAAGTCAACTTATTCTACTAACCGAACCCTAACACCTAACCCTAACCTAACAGTCTACTACAGTCTACTTATACTCTAATGACGACATGTAGTTGCAAAAGTTACTTATAGTTAGCAGAGTGTTTAAAGTGGACCATCAAAATAAAGTGGACCATCAAAACCATTTGGGAAACTAAAAGACAACAACATGGACTTCACAACCCATTTTTTACCAGCAAAATGTTACCAAACTATGCAGTCCCCACCTCATGTCACTGACCTCCACATCTTGGCATGAGCCGTAGCCACGTCATCAGAGAGTTCTGATCACATCATGGCTATCAGACTAAACACACAGCGCCCTGGAATGGAAATAGCAGGCTGATATTTATACAGTATGTCACAATGTTTCAGCTTTCATTGGAACATTAAGATCGCTGCAGCATTGTGCTTGAACCATATTCCAGTAAATAAGACATTAACAATGATTTAGGAGGTGTTTTGAAGTGAAGTGAAAAGGATTTTCCTGTGTGGGCATGGAAAGGGTTAAATGTGTGCATTACTGTGGGCTGTGTGTGTCTGTGCTCATGTGTATGCACCGAGACATGAAACAGTACACAGTGCTTATAAACTCCTCTGCATGTTCCACACAGTGAGATAAAACATGTGTGCGAGAGCAATAGAGGCCGATATCTGCACTTTAGAGAGTAACCTCAGAACATCCTGCCCCATTTGCAAGCACACACACACACACACACACACACACACACACACACACACACACACACACACACACACACACACACACACACACACAGAAACTAACTCTTACCTGCATGATGAATACAATGATATTTGTAATATTTAAATTAATAAAAACTTTAAAGATTTTCTTGCTTTCAGTCTTTATCATTTAGAAACTATTCAAATAAACCATTCATTTAGAAACTATGGCCTTGACCTACATTAATTAGGAATATTCAGACAGGTTTTTGGATGTTTTTACTTTATACTTTTCAGCTGTGAGTAAATAATAAACAGATCAGAAATGCTCCTCAGGGTTTGGGAGGATACAATTCATGTGGTGTAAATCTTGACAGATAAAACCTCAGTGGATTCAGCATTCAAGACTACATTTGAAGAAGAAATTTGAAACTACATTTGAAGAAGAAATTAAATGGGGGGACTGCCAATATCCAATATCCAAGAACTGCCAATATCCAGAGCATATCATGTTATTTGTTTAGCTCCAGGCAGTCATCACTGAGTCTGGCATACTTATCTGAAATGAATATGTGTCCTAGATGATATAGAAATATGTGGTGACACCTCTGTCTAGACTAACATGCTGCTGATGTCATGTTGTTGGCAGAATGAGTAATTTCATCTAAAATGAAAATTTATAAATACGAATGAAGAATGTACACTTGTAGTGAACTTCCAATCTTAAAAGTATATTGAAAAAAACTGTACTTGCAGTTAATATAATGAATTAAAAAGCCACTTAAGAGTACTTAAAGAGGCGACAATTGTTTCTTAACACACTTAAGTACTTTTGTGCACTTTGTACTAGTGTCAAATAAAAGGTTTGGTAACACTTTATATTAGGTGGCTTTAACTATGTAGTAAACAATTTGATACAATTGACTTATTATGTACATACATGTCGATACATTGTAGTTACATTTGTAGTTAACACTATATTTAATGATATTTCTTTAGATGTTTTTGCAATAGGAGGGAAATTTAGATTTGTCACCTCAAGAAAGACTAAATTAACCATAATCACAATGATCATGATGAAGGAAATTTGGGGGCTTCTTTTTCAGGCCATTTTCCAATTGGTATAGTAGGGCAGGATGTGATCTCACTTCCTTTCCTGTGACCTCAAGTCCCACACAGAATGAAGAACAAAACAAAATGCACCACATACCCTTTCTCAGTGCTACGTAGCAGACCACATATTTATTCAAAAATACAAAAAGTCTTTACATAATAAACAGACATCATATACTCTCTAAGAAAACAGCAACAAATGCTAATGCTAAAATTATTCTCTTTAGATGCTAGTGTGAACGCTCTGATTACGTGATGCTACTTTCAACTTGCACCTCTGACTGTTTTATATTAGAGAGAGCAACAGACCTCAGACTATCATGGGCAAATGATTGAGGTTATGGAAGGTGGATGGGGGAATGAAACCGCTAAAGGGCAGTCTACAGTGTGAAACTTTAAAGCCAGGTTTATAAGATGACTCATTGCAGCAGCTCTCATCTATAACAGTTAAGTAAATACAGCGTGTTCATTACCACAGACGCAGGAGTGAAAGTGCCCTGGAAAGTACCAAGAAAGCTCCCTTTTTTAAATAGGGAAGTCTTATAGAAGATAACCTTCACCTGATCAAACCATGATAACCACAGATGATATCCTGATTGTGTTTTGGAATTAAAGTATAGATACAGTACAGATAAAGTACAAATCTTCAGAGATGAGGTCAATACCATATGGGTGTGTTTAGCTTGGCCGAGAGTCCATGATACAAGTCACTCAGGAGAGATTTAGCAATGCAGAGATATGCTGGTAAATAAACCCAATGGGATTAGGTTATTGGGTTTGAACTTTGACCTCTGGGGGACAGTGTGTTGAGTCAGAGAAAGTGCCACCCTCCCCCTAAAAGCAGCACAGGGCTGGGTCAACATGAACTCTCTGCCTGATAACAGAGGACATGTAAGGACAAAGAGGTTACAAATCACAAAATCCAATGGCATTCATAAAATCTGTGTGTGTGTGTGTGTGTGTGTGTGTGTGTGTGTGTGTGTGTGTGTGTGTGTGTGTGTGTGTGTGTGTGTGTGTGTGTGTGTGTGTGTGTGTGTGTGTGTGTGTGTGTCTCCATCCAGGAAACAACCATCCAGTATTTAATATAATAATCCACAGAATATAGAACAGAATAACAGGGAAACATCCAAACAATAAGACGAGACAGAATAGAATGACAAGTGACGGAATCAATAATTAAGGGAACACAGAAATCTAGGTCACACAGGCAAACTGATAAAACACAAATAAACTAAACAAAATACAGAGCAAACATGCTCAATTGAGGCCTATAGGCCTATATTCTGTTTAAAAGTAACTTACTCTCATTTAATGTAAAAGTGTGTTTAATTATCTTTTTTTCCAGGGAAGTAAAAAGTGAAAATGTTTGATAGCCTTTTTGTAGCCAAGATTTGAAAATGATTATCAAAAATAAACCTAAACTAAGAAATATTCACTAGAGTAAAAAGTAGGGCAACAAGTCTCGATGTTCCATATGTACTGATAACAAAGTCTATCTAGGTAAGTTAATAATTATACATACTAAGTAAGCCTACTTGTTGTTCAACTCAATATTTACTCATGTGCTTACACAATATGCATTCAATGCAGCCAAATAAAGAATGACCAAAAACATCCATAAATAACACACAAGCAAATATTGTTCTTGCTATCGGTTCTAGTAAATTGCAGTCCCAGACTCGCTGAACTTTTATTATTACTAATCTTAAGTGATCCAATCTACAAAATGTAGGGCTATGCTTTAAATTAAATTTAAAATGCATACATTTTAGCACTTGACGTGTTTTTAGCTTTATGCTCTGTGTTTTATCACTTATGCAATAAGTTTACTGTCTTCTTAGTCACTTTTATAAGGGTTGTACAAAAGACATATATGTAATCATAAAAGCAAATACAAGGGAGTGTCTGCACACATAAAGATACACAAGTATGCATCATTACCATGCAGACATCAAAACAAAAAGTGCATAATGTCCTTTAAATTTTCCATTTATCACTGTCAGAATAAAATATAGGGCTAAGACAGCCACAAAGTCATCCATGTTTGAGTTCCACTGCTATACAAAGAAGGGACCACACAAATGTTATATCATCAGATAACACTGTGCGCAGGAAACAAGCAGCTCTTTGACAGATGAGGGGAGTTCTTCACAACCAAAATAGAACACACACACGGCATGTCGACACACATTGGTTGTAAAGTTTGGTTGCACTTCAGAGGTGGTTACTGGGGGAAAACACCAAGAATATCTCTGAACTCACAACATCATGACATATTTGTATCTGTTTATGTATTACATGCACTAATTGCACATGTTAATGTTTTTAAGACACCATGCCTATTATATTATCACAATGTCATCAACTATCACCTGGGAAGTGGAGCTTAGAAACATAATACTGACAACAAAAGACTTTTCAGTTGCCCTATTTTCAGTTTACCTCATATCATCCCTGTAAAGCACAATGCACTCAAGCCTCATTGTTCACATGTTACTCATAATGTAATGTATGTCACCAGCTGCTCCTTTCTTCTAATTTGAAGATGTGATTTGAAAGTTGAAAATACATGTCTGTAAGAGTTTAAACATTGTCTCTAAATGGCTCTAAGTGTGATTTGACAAATTAATGAATATAAATAGATGTTGGGATATACCTGTATTCAGAAAAGTAACAGTTTATAATAAGTTTACAGTTTAAGATTAGCCATTTCTAACTTTGTGTTGAAGGTCATGAACAGTTTTGGGGAAAGTTACTTTTAAAAGTAATGCATTACAATATTGTGTTATTCCCCCAAAAGAAACTAGTTGAGTTGCTTAGTTACTTTTTTATGGAAAGTAATGCATTAGGTTACTTTTGTGCTACTTTTTGTCACCTGGGCTGTGCTTGCTTGTTATTTAATAACAATATATTTTTTTTTATACAAACCCGATTCCAAAAAAGTTGGGACACTGTACAAATTGTGAATAAAAACAGAATGCAATGATGTGGAAGTTTCAAATTTCAATATTTTATTCAGAATACAACATAGATGACATATCAAATGTTTAAACTGAGAAAATGTATAATTTTAAGGGAAAAATAAGTTGATTTTAAATTTCATGGCATCAACACATCTCAAAAAGTTGGGACAAGGCCATGTTTCCCACTGTGTGGCATCCCCTCTTCTTTTATAACAGTCTGCAAACGTCTGGGGACTGAGGAGACAAGTTGCTCAAGTTTAGGAATAGGAATGTTGTCCCATTCTTGTCTAATACAGGCTTCTAGTGGCTCAACTGTCTTAGGTCTTCTTTGTGGCATCTTCCTCTTTATGTTGCGCCAAATGTTTTCTATGGGTGAAAGATCTGGACTGCAGGCTGGCCATTTCAGTACCCGGATCCTTCTTCTACGCAGCCATGATGTTGTAATTGATGCAGTATGTGGTCTGGCATTGTCATGTTGGAAAATGCAAGGTCTTCCCTGACGTCTGGATGGGAGCATATGTTGTTCTAGAACTTGGATATACCTTTCAGCATTGATGGTGCCTTTCCAGATGTGTAAGCTGCCCATGCCACACGCACTCATGCAACCCCATACCATCAGAGATGCAGGCTTCTGAACTGAGCGCTGATAACAACTTGGGTTGTCCTTGTCGTCTTTAGTCCGGATGACATGGCGTCCCAGTTTTCCAAAAAGAACTTCAAATTTTGATTGGTCTAACCACAGAACAGTTTTCCACTTTGCCACAGTCCATTTTAAATGAGCCTTGGCCCAGAGAAAACGCCTGCGCTTCTGGATCATGTTTAGATATGGCTTCTTTTTTGACCTGTAGAGTTTTAGCCGGCAACGGCGAATGGCACGGTGGATTGTGTTCACCGACAATGTTTTCCGGAAGTATTCCTGAGCCCATGTTGTGATTTCCATTACAGTAGCATTCCTGTATGTGACGCAGTGCCGTCTAAGGGCCCGAAGATCACAGGCATCCAGTATGGTTTTCCAGCCTTGACCCTTACGCTCAGAGATTGTTCCAGATTCTCTGAATCTTTGGATGATATTATGCACTGTAGATGATGATAACTTCAAACACAATTTTTCTCTGAGAAACTCCTTTCTGATATCGCTCCACTATTTTTGGCCGCAGCATTGGGGGAATTGGTGATCCTCTGCCCATCTTGACTTCTGAGAGACACTGCCACTCTGAGAGGCTCTTTTTATACCCAATCATGTTTCCAATTGACCTAATAAGTTGCAAATTGGTCCTCCAGCTGTTCCTTATATGTACATTTAACTTTTCCGGCCTCTTATTGCTACCTGTCCCAACTTTTTTGGAATGTGTAGCTCTCATGAAATCCAAAATGAGCCAATATTTGGCATGACATTTCAAAATGTCTCACTTTCAACATTTGATATATCATCTATATTCTATTGTGAATAAAATATAAGTTTATGAGATTTGTAAATTATTGCATTCCTTTTTTATTCACAATTTGTACAGCGTCCCAACTTTTTTGGAATCGGGTTTGTATTTTTGGCAAGCGTAAAGGCTCACCAAAAGTTAAATGAATTAAGTCTCAGGCTGAAGGAAATGCAAATTCATGCCTGTACAATAGAGGGTGAAGCAATACAAACAAAATTAAAATGTAAAAGTAATGCATTTCTTTACTCATTACTTGAAAAGGTAATCTGATTACGTAACTTACATTATTTACAATGCGTTACCCCAAGACTGGTCATGACAATTTAAGGCTTAATGACTTTTAAATATTGATATTTCCAAATTTATAGTTTTCAATATTTTGTTGTTTACTATACAAATTTATGGTAACAGAGCTGACAAAACATAAGATAAAAAACTTTCTGAAAAGATTATGTAATGATTATGTTATGTAATTATGACAGAGCATTTTTATTAGAAGTAATTTATTTGAATAAGGTACAGTTATGATGGTAACAGTAGATGCATATTGAGGACACAACTTTAAGAAGTAATTTTTGTAATAATATATGAAAAATAAAGTCTGTAGAAAATAGCACCTTCGTGTACATTTTTATAGATTTATTAATAATGTGAAGAGAAATTGAAAATAGGGCTGGGGAAGAGCCAAAACATCCTCATGAATAAAAAAAGGAAAAGAAAAACATTTGTCTTAAAAAGAATATTAACACAATACAAATTAAACATACAGTTGCCTATAATAATATTTAATAAAAAATGGGTAACACTTTATTTTATGATTCAATTCTAGTTATTAACTAATTGCTTATTAGCATGCATAACCTCAACAATATAATTTCTGAGTAAAAGGAAGCACTGTCAGTGAGGGAGTTTGACACATCTGATCAGTTTTCTGTCTTTAGACAATACGTCAGCCTCATTAGACATAAGCATTCCCATGAGGCCCCTGACTGTACCCACAGCAGACAGGAAACCCTCTCTGACCACATAAACAGGGACTTTCGAACTGAAGCAAAAAAGGGAGAATCCAATCAAAGTACCACAAGGTACCACTGCAAATCAAACTCTACCAAACCGGTTTCATAACACTTTAGTGGTTGAGATAAACAAGTGAGACCGTTGCTTATTACATCTTTGCTGCACACAAATTGTTTATCTTGTTTAAAGTGAGCTATTCCTTACTCTGCCATGTTTGCACGTCTTTGCGAAGCAACGCTTCCCTCCCTAAGGTTTCTATTTTGTCTTGGTATAAACACAGACCCATCATTATGATGAGGTGAGAAGATTGTGACATCACTGGAATTCGACTGTCAAACACGCAAGCGCCTGTGTGAGGCTGAAATGCTCTCGGCATGCTGGGAGAATGGGATTGTGTGATATACACATATTGTACCATGACCACCTAAAGTCCAGTATCATCTCCAGAACAACCAAATTCTGCTTTGAGAAGGACAGAAACTATAGGTATGTGAATGGCTATTGTGCAGATAATTTTATCTAGTATGAATGGAGCCTTCAATCCTTTCCCTCTGAAAGGAAGTCATTACAAAAAGTTAAGGGGCCTTAAAAGTAGGGGAGACCGGGGCACAACCTAACGCTTTTTGGCTTTCTCAGTTTGTGTAAATCCACTTGGGGTTCAGAGTATTTATTTTTTCCCACATTATAAGGGCATTTTTTAATTATTAAAAATATACACATTTTTGAGTTTGACAAACACATCACTAAATACAGCTATACAGCATAGTTCAAAACATAATAATAATGAATCATTTCTGAACATCGACTCTCAGACATTGTTTACCTTTTTCTCATGGTTTCTCAAAAGAATTCATAAAAGTATATAATAGCGTAGTTCTAATAGGGGCTCATTGTAACGCAGTGTTACAACACACCCCATCTGTGCAACTGGGATTTAAACCACGGCTCGTGTCTTCTGCTGTTAGATCAGCATTAAAGAACGATCTCAACTGTTAAATAACAGATATAAGATTAAAATAATATCAGATAATATCTTATTTTAAATAAACACAAAAAACAGAGATGAAAAATAAACTTAAGAAATTTACTTTTGCTATGGTTAAATAAATGTTCAGTGATATCTTCCAAAGATTTCTTAATTTTGGCGCAATTTTTTTCTCTAAATAATGGTGATATGGCAACGTCATCCTGGCATGTGCGAAAAGTTTGAAACCATGCGTGTTACAACTTCAGCGTTAGCTCCCTACATGGAATAGGATTTTTTTTTTTTTTTTTTTTTACTATTCATTTTTTCAAGAATAGATTATGATATAAAATTTGTTACATGCTATTTTGGCATTAGGTAAAAAATGTGATGCAACTCTCCTGCTATCATAATGGAAAAAAGTTTCAAGAGTCAATGAGCGATTTTATGACATAACATGGACACAACATTTCACTAAAATAAGATGCATTATTAGCAAGGACTTATTTATAAAAAGACGGTGCACTCATATTACTATCGCCAATCAGCGATTAGTAAAGTCATTGCATCACTGCAGTTGCAGTTAGAAGCTCCGGTTCCCATAGAAACATGCTGAATTCAGAACCGCATAGTAGCATACTTACTATTTCTGCCATAGAAAGATGTGGTAAAAGTAGTACGAGTAGTATATTCCTAATTCAGTCAATAGCCGCTTATCCACCATTGGGCTGAACAGTTCTCATTGTGTAACCATTCTATTCCATGCCGATCCAGGCCAGCTGATGCGGTTCTGGTTTCATTTTCCACTGTGGGGCTGATAACGGCCGCTAACGTCAGTCATTTCCTTGGCAACACAGCAGTTTACTGATGATATGAGACGTAAATAACAACGTTCAAAGATGGTCGCCAAGTGAAAGAACTTGTCTTAAAGGGACTTTGTTATTAGTTAAAAGTTAGTTAGTTGGCACATATTTACACCTGGAAGTAAATGGACAGTCTAGCGTCAAGAATCAAGAGTCATGTTTATCTGAGCTTTACCCATAGCTGTATTTTTCACACTTTTTGGGAGGACCAAAGATACTTAACATTAGGCTAACTGTGCAAGTGGCACTAAAAGTCAATTTGGGTTGAACGACATGAGCAGTCAACCTTGCTGAAAGTTATTGTACAATGTAGCACGTAGATGATAAGCACAGCACTGGACCAATAAAGTTATGATTCACTGTTCTAACCCAGCAAACATTAGTCCGATGGCAACATTGTGTCCCTGGCCAAAAATAGTCGTGGTAGGACGGCATAAATCAGTAAAAATATGTAACACAGAACATTTCTTAAAAATACATTCAGATACATTTGTACATGTCTACAGTTCTCTGGGGTTGCATAAATGTTACTTTGACTTTTAGCTACGCGTAGTTCAATATATACCCTGTTGTGAATCAGTTGTGAATTTATAATCCATCATGACCCTCTATGAAATCCTTGTGAAATATGCAAAAGCTGTGCTTACACCTTGGTTAATACTGCAAAAATTAATTTAAGTGCACCAAGTAGTTTAAGAGGTTGTGAATAGACGTCCACTGACATCCTTTACACGTCTAGTCAAGCAAGACTAGCAGGAAAAAAACAGGAATTATCTTTATGAAATACACAATTTGTATACAAAATAAATATATTTACTTTATCTTGTTTAAATAAATTATAATCACAAAGTGCCCGTGTGGTTAAGTGATTGCAAAGCCACTGCATTTGAGTCATTATTTCAATCGGCTTTATGTATTCGTTATTATTTTTTGTCATATACATTGTGACGTGTGTCCCGAGCACTCATCAGCGTTGCCCTGGGAACTGAGCAGCCACACCTGCTCGTCACGGGCTCTTGACCGGAGAGGCACAGTGGGCGTACTTCGCACTTAACTCCGAGCAGAGTACTTCCTATGAGAAACTGAAAAAGGAGATCCTGGGCCGGGTCGGGTTGTCGCCACTCAGCGGCGCTCAACTCTTCCACGAATGGACTTACGACCCGCGCCAGCCGCCCCAGGCTCAAGCCGCCAACCTCCATCGCCTCGCCCAACACTACTGGCTACTGGCCGGGGGTCCCACTGCACGACAGGTAGCGGAGCGGGTGGTAGTCGACCGCCTACTTCGAGCCCTTCCCCGCCCACTTCGTCAGGCAGCTGGTATGAGGAACCCTGCTAACATCGACGAACTCGCCAAGGCCATCGAGCTGGCGGAGGCCGCCCAACACCGGGAGGTTGGGGAGAGAGCGCCGCCATTTCCCTGAAGGGTGGCCCAGGAGCAATGCATGCCGGAGGGCATCCAACAATCAGAAAGCAGGCCGGCGGTTCCCGGCCTACAAGACGAGTCCATGCCCACCGAAGTCCCTCGCTCACCTAGACGAGCTTGGCTGGCGGGCTGCGCCGTGCACACAGAGAACGCGCCGCAGGCGGAAGTGAAGGTCAACGGTCGGCCGTTCCTCGCCCTCCTGGACTCCGGTAGTGCCGTCAGCCTAGTCAAGACAACTGTCCTGCCCCCGCGAGCCGAATCCAAAGCGAAGTTGCCCATCACCTGTGTGCACGGCGACACCAGGGAAGTTACGGCGTGGCGCATCACCATCACAGCGCCACCTGGCCAGTGGAAGTCAGAGTCGTCAGGGACTAGCCCGTCCCAGTCCTTCTCGGTAGGGACTGGCCGGGGTTCGACCGTCTGCTCGCTGCCGCCACCCAGCCCGCCAGCCTTGCTGGGAACCACCCTAAACGGAGGACCCAGAGGAGGCACCGTCGTTGTCCTGTATTGCTGGCCTCGGACCAACCTGCCAACGGACATCTCCTCGTCTCCCTCCCCCCAGCCCGCCGATACTGCTGCCCATCATTGAGGTGCCCTTCGAGAGGATTGGGATGGATCTGGTAGGACCGCTCCCGAAGTCCGCCCAGGGGATACGAACACATCCTGGTCATCGTGGATTATGCCACCCGCTACCCGGTGGCCGTTCCTCTTTGTAAAGCCACCGCAAAAGCTGTCGCCCAGGAGCTCTTTCTACTGTGTAGTCGGGTCGGCATCCCATCCCAGATACTGACTGACCAGGGCACCCTGTTTATGTCCTGGATGATGGCTGACCTCTGCCGGCTTCTGAAGGTATAACCGCTCCGCACTCCGGTGTACCACCCCCAGACCGATGGCCTCGTCGAACGGTTCAACCAGGCCCTCAAACAGATGCTGCGTCGGGTGGCTGCCGAAGACACACAGGACTGGGACAAGATACTGCCGTATGTGCTCTTCGGTATCCGGGAGGTTCCTCAAGGGTCCACTGGCTTTATCCCCTCTTCGGCAACACGCCATCGAGGAAGAGGTACAGGAGATGTTGAGGTTAGGGGTCATCGAGTCATCACGCAGCCCCTGGTCCAGCCCGATTCTGTAACGACTTCCGCTGCCTAAACAAAGTCTCCGAGTTCGACGGCTACCCGATGCCCCGGGTCGACGAGCTGCTGGATCGCCTAGGAAGGGCCCGGTTTATTTCGACCCTCAACCTCACCAAGGGCTACTGGCAGGTCCCCCTAACGGAACAGGCAAAACCGAAGACGGCCTTCTCAACCCCAAGCGGCCACTAGCAGTACCGGGTCCTTCCCTTTGGCACGGGGCTCCAGCCACCTTCCAGCGATTGATGGATGTCCTCCTGTGGCCCCACCAAGCCTACGCGGCCGCCTACCTGGACGATGTCGTCATCCACTCGGAGACTTGGGAGGACCATCTGGAGCGGCTGCGGAAGGTGCTGATGGAACTACGCCGGGCTGGCCTGACCGCCAACCCCCGGAACTAACCCTAACCCTAACCCTCACGGAGGCCAAGTACCTGGGCAACCAGGTGGGACACGGCCTGATAAAGCCCCAGGAAAAGAAGGTGACAGCCATCCTCTCCGCGCCACGACCTACCTCCAAAACACAGGTACGGGCCTTTTTGGGGTTGGCAGGGTATTACCGCTGTTTCATCCCTAACTTCTCCTCCTTAGCCTCTCCCCTGACAGACCTGACCAGGAAGGGGCAACCGGAGAAGGTCTTGTGGAGCCCGGAAGCAGAGACCGCTTTCACCCGGATAAAGACGGCCCTCACGTAGAGGCCAGTGCTCAGCGCCCCCAACTTCAACTGCCCCTTCCTGCTGCAGACGGACGCATCCGACACCGGGTTGGGAGCCGTCCTGTCCCAAGTCCATGACAGCGAGGAACACCCGGTGGTATATATCAGCCGAAAGCTGACCCCAGCGGAGCAACGGTACGCAACTGTCAAGAGTGAGGCGTTGGCCGTCAAGTGGGCCGTCCTGGAGCTCCGGTATTACATCCTCGGCCGCCACTTCACCCTGGTCACCGACCACGCCCCTCTGCAGTGGATGGCCCGGGCTAAAGATACCAACGCCAGGGTGACTCGGTGGTTCCTCGCACTCCAGGACTTCAACTTCACCGTACAACACCGAGCGGGGACGGCCAACGCAAACGCAGACGGACTCTCCAGGATCCACTGCCCGCCCTCCCCCAATTTACCCACTTCTCCACATTAATAGGACGCTTGGATCAGCGTCGCCCTGGGAACCAAGCAGCCACACCTGCACCTGCTCATCACGGGCTGAGCGGCCACACCTGCATCTCATCACGACGGTGGCTTAATAAGCGGCGCACACAGACGGAAAGGTGAGAGATGTCTCCAGAAGCCTCGGCTAAATCCTTTCCTTTGTGTTTTCCGCAGAGAGCAGCGTATTAACATCTGTTAACCAAACTAAATTACCAATTACTAAATACTGAATTATTAGCCTATATAATGGGAAGGTTCACTCAAAAACGAAAATATAGTCACAAAGATATTTGGAAGAATGCTTGTAACCAAGCAGATCTCACCACCCATTAACTACCATAGTAGGAAAAAATTATTATGATAGTTAATGGGAGGTTACATCTGCTTGGTTACAAACATTCTTCCAGATATCTTTGTGTTCAACAGAATATGGAAATGTTTACAGGTTTGAAACATTAGGGTGAGAAAATGATGACAATTTTCATTTTTGGGTGAACTATCCCTTAAACACATTAAAGTTGTTTGACTTGTTGTTTTTGTAACCACCACCCCCATCTCTTCCTGGAGCGTCCTTCTCACTTACCCAACAGTATACTTTTAATAATATATATCGATACAACTCCTCAATTCCTCCTCTCCTCTTGGTTATTCAATGTTCCGGCCTTCCAGGAGAACGCGTTAACATTATCTCGATAATATCCTATCGCGGGATTTTGTAATATCACAAGATTTATTACTATCTTTTGTTACTACATCTTGGCAGCACAGTTTTGGCAATCTTCATCCAACTCAGACCTAAATGGTTTTTACATGTAGGCTATATGCATATATTCCATAAAAATAATAATGAATACATAAAACAGGTTGAAATAAAGACTCAAATGCAGTGGGTTTGCAATCACTTAACCACATGAGGCACTTTTGAATTTATTTAAACAAGATAAAGTAAATATATTTATTTTGCATACAAATTGTGTATTTCATAAAGATAATTACTGTTTTTTTTTTCCTGCTAGTCTTGCTTGATGACGTGTAAAGGACGTCAGTGGACGTCTATTCACAACCTCTTAAACTACTTGGTGCACTTAAATTAATTATTGCAGCATTAACCAAGGTGTAAGCACAGCTTTTGCATATTTCACAAGGATTTCATAGAGGGTCATGATGGACTATAAATGCACGTGTAAAAGACCTCTCACAACTGATTCACAACAGGGTATATATACACGTAGCTAAAAGTCAAAGTAACATTTATACATGCAACCCCAGGGAACTGTAGACATGTACAAATGTATCTGAATGTATTTTAAAAAAATGTTCTGTGTTACATATTTTTACCAATTTATGCCGTCCTACCGCAACTGTTTGCTGGGTATGGGCTATATGAATGCTCTGTGACTGTGAATGGAGTGAGATTTGTTACTATATGTGGCGAGCTGTATATAAGAAGGAGGGCAATATGTTATATGTGATTGGAGGCCTGTGAGGGGTGAAATGGAGGTGAGTGCGTGTTAAACAGAGATGCAAGAAGAGGCCGCTAAATGTGATCCAGCAGCAGCAAAAAGGAAGGTAGGCCCGTCCTCCTCACACGTCTCCCTATAAGTTTCCACTCTGTTAAAGAAATAAATAACTCCAAAAGAAAAACTCCAACTCCACCGGGCACACAAGCTCCGCTCACCTCTTCTCCCTCTCTCCAGTCCTCCTCCGCACGGCCGGTCGGCCGCCCCTCACACTGACAGCTGTCTCTGATTAAGGCTGTGAAAAATGGGGCAGTCACGCCAGCCGCCCCTTCCTCCCCGCATTCCATGAGCATGACTGTGCACTTTCTCCCTCACAGCGCTCTCCCTCAAAGCTTCTCGCTCCGATCGCCATTTACTTTCTGCAACAGCCTCATATTCCTTCTAGATGCCTATTTATACTCATTTCATTCAAAGTTCTTATACACCTTTCTTTTTTTTGTCAGAGCTGGTTAAAGTGAGCAGTATTTATGAGGGGGTGGCAATTTGTGGGTAAGTGGAATACAGTGTCAATGTACAGTGTGGGGGGAGCGCGAGTGATGACGCATGAAAACGTGCATGTCAGATGGAGACAGTTAACTGTGGGGTGTACGAATGAAAGTAAGTGGGAGAAAGGAATTTGTGGGGTATAGAGGCACAAGTGACCAAAAGCGTGAGGAGTTTATGGTTGTGCGTGAGAGCGAATGAAATGGAAAACGATGCGCAAACACATGTTGTGTATTTGGGTCAGTGACGTGACGCCTTATATTTTTGTCATGATCTATTAAATTTTTTCAAAAATACATTAAAAAGTCATTTGTACAGACAATTACTTGAATAAAACTCTTCTATGATAAACCATGGGGCATAAAATAAAATAAAAATATGGGGTTAGACATCTAACTGTCCAGATATTGTAATAGGCTAAACAAAAACACTTGGCATAAGTAGTTACACTCTAAAAAATGCTGGGTTAAAAACAACCCAAGTTGGGTTGAAAATTGACTAACCCAGTAGTTGGGTTGTTTTAACCGAGTAAATGGGTTGTTTCAACCCAGCGGTTGGGTTAAATGTTTGCTTAAAACAACTAAATTTATGGGTTAGTCCATTTTCAACCCAGCTTGGGCTGTTTTTAACCCAGCATATTTTTAGAGTGTAGAACAAATCAATGTCAATGTGGTGTCACCAACATGCAGAAAACGATTTTGTTATCATATGACAAGAAACCCATACAACTGGAAATAATCTCAGAGAGAGGACCACTATTGACCCTCATGACTATGTAATATAATTTGTAATATTTTCATGAAAAGGTAAATGATTATGCTAGTTCAAGCCAAATGGATTAACCATAAGCAAATTTCATGATTTAGTGGTGAAAAACTTTAGACATTCTACTAACTATAAGTAACTTTGCAACGACATGTGAACTAACTTTCGTTAGAGTATTAGTAGACTGTCTGCTTAATATCTGCTAACACTTTATTTTGATGGTCCCTTAACAGACATTCTGACTTTAAGTAACTTTGCAACTGCATGCTACTTACTCTACTAATCCTAACCCAACAGTCTACTACAGTCTACTAATACTTTAATGAGAGTTAGTTGACATGCAGTTGCAAAGTTACTTATAGAATGTTTAAAGTGGACCATTGAAATAAAGTGAAATCATATATTTTATTACTTGACGGTTACACCATTTGAGACTTAAGTAATCTGGGATCTCCTTATTTGTCATTGACCTATTTACATCAAAGATGTGCCTTGCTTTATGTGAACTGTGAAGGACAGAGGAGAACAGATCAGCACAGAACAAAGTTTTCGAGGCCTGCTTCACAAACCCTTGAGTAACCACTGAAACAGTAAACATAAGCGCTCTCCGTTACCAATGGAGGAAAACCTAACCTCAAACTTCAATACAGACTAGCATTTTTCACTTTGCAGCACAGCCATGTTTACACCACATTAAAATTACCTCATGATAATTACAATGTGCTTTGAGTGTCTCATTTTTGCGGCTGTTTTGCTTCATGTACTTCTTTATTTGTTCGGGGACTGCTTGGAGACCTCGACAGAATCCACACGATTCCCAGTGCATGAGACGGTGTGGAAGGGGAAGCTAATCCTAACCCTGTCATCTCCCCGAAGACCTCTGTAGATCCACTTCCAGATGTTTCCTGTATTGTCACTCACTTCTTATACGAGGGCCAAAAGGCTTTAACGTGAAGTTTACATTGTCTGAAATGTCTTCTCTTCGGCTTTTGAAGCTCATCACTGTGGAAAACATCATAATTAGGGTCTTTTCACCCATTAGTAGCATTGGTTTACATTGTACAACAGCCCATTACGTTCTGTTTGGCTAATAAAAGCCGAAGCTTTCTTGGCTTTGGACCGGGTCTTGCATCTGTCTCCTCTTCACGAGATGTGGAAGAACGCATATTTTTGTGTGTGAGCGAACAGTTCTCGCAATCAGAGGCAGGCATTCAAAAAACAAAGCAATGAAATTTGTCATCTTTTTAAAAGGCCGCTTTCATAAGAAGCTCAAGGCCAAATCCTCTCTTGAAAGCAGGGAAATCTTGATTCCAAATTAGTTTAACAAGCCTTTTCCTGTTTTATCAGAGCTTGTTCACTTTAAACACATGCTATTGTAATCATTCTATTTTTAATGGTGGTTTGAGGGGCAGGCCAGTACTGGTGGGTAAAAGTCCTATCACAGTCTGTTAGATACCATGTATCAGATTTCATAAACAAGCAGGGAACATTTTTATCAATCATTCCATTAAGGCGGGAGAGCGGCACACTCATATTCACTTGAAAGATTCTTTGTGTTGGAGGCCAAAACATTTGCAGGGCGCCATGCTTGATAGTATTTCATCTGTAATGACCACATCTTTTACACAAATGACTCAGAAAATAAAGCTACAATTCTCTCTTTCTGTTCTCTGGATGTTTGTCCCCTGTTCCGATACTTTGTCCCAGATGACAAAAAAGTTATTTGCACATCTAGGGTGATAAACAGTATGATACATAAGAAAAGATCAATATTATTTCATTTCAACATACCTTTGAGCTATCATTGTTCTGCACCAGTAGGTTGGCACAAGAGCTCCTCACAGGAAGGGAGAAAGAGATAAGGGCCTTCGCATTAGTCAGCTTCATCACTGCATGCGATACAAGACAGATCAGAAAGAATTAAGAGAGAAAAAAAGTTTCAGCTAACCATTTTAATCTCCAATTATTTATTTTGTGAACTATTATGATTCATTTGTCTACAGCTGTGGTGGAAAAAGATCTGATCCTGGAAGTGATGTCTAAAGTTCTGCTAGCTATTGCTGGAGTCACTGCTATTAATAAGAACGTAAGAAAATACTAAAAGCAGGAGTGAACAATTTCCACTTTTTATATGATTTTCTTGAGCAAACTTGCCAGTGTGGGAGGTAAATACACCAGTCTGATTGCATCTGCACCAAGCTTGTAGCCATAGATCAAACCAAGTCTAAAGGTCAATGTTTAAAAACGTACACGTGGGAGCTGAAAATGCCTTTCTCGACTGCATGTATGACACATTTTAAGAATAGAACACGTGTTACCTAGTGGAGACAATAGCAACGCACTTCTGATGCTGCCTTGTAATGCAAGGCCCAAATGTGCTCAGCTATTTTCTGCAGTGACTTCCAATAGACTGAATTAAGCCTATTAATGTTGCTGACATAATATTTGGTCACTGTAGTGTATGTAACTGTAATACAATCTTTTGCAACTCTTTAATAAAGCAGTTAGCAAAAAGACAGTTTAAAGTATAACTGCTGTTTTTAAACCCATGAACAGTATTGTTCATGAACATGAACATACTTTTTCCCTGTGTTACCTGGACCAAGAAATTCAAGTCCGCTGGATGACACAAAATGCATCAAATTGAACTTTGACAGCTCCAAGGCTTTCGTGAAAACGGCAATTTCCTTCAGTTTTTCCCCTCCGTTTGGCATAAAACACCGTGTTCGTGGTCATCCAATTTGAAATGTTCACAACAAACTTTTTTTTTCAGATTTTCCGTTGCGGCATTCTCTCCATATTACCATATCTCTCCAGCCTTTAGCCACTGCCTACAACACGCTGGATCCTTCACTAGAAAGTAACTCACTCCCGCTAAATGTTTACTATTTGAATTCTTGCACCCAGGAACAATACAAGTCAACACCATTATGACTAAAAGTTTGCTAAGAAGTATGTTCAGAACTGTGAGATATATAAAAAAAAAATTCTCGCAATTGTTTATATCTCGCAATTCTGACTCGCAATTGCAATTGCGAGTTTATATCACGTAATACTGAAAGTGAAAAAAGTCAGAATTGGGAGCGTTTTAATATAGCAGTTAGTAAAATTACTCTTTGAAACAGCAGTTAGCCGTTAACAGATTTTTTTTTTTTTTTTTTTAGCAGTTACTGAAAAGAAATTCCAGAATTGGGAGCGTTTTAATATAGCAGTTAGTAAAATTACTCTTTGAAACAGCAGTTAGCTGTTAACAGATTTTTTTTTTTTTTTAGCAGTTACTGAAAAGAAATTCAGAATTGGGAGCGTTTTAATATAGCAGTTAGCAAAAAGGCATTTTGATATAGCAGTTAGCTATTAACAAAAAGACTTTTCTAATATAGCAGTTGATTGTTAGTGAAAAGACATTTTATTATACCAGTTAATTAAATAATGTATTAATATAGCAGTTAACAGTTAGAGAAAAGACTTCTGTAGTTTAGCAGTTAGCAGTCGACGAAAGGACTTTTTAATAAAGCAGTTAGCAAAAAGATTTCTGATAGTTAACAGTTAACAAAGATATTTTAATATCAGATGTCTGTAAGTGAAAAAACATTTTAATATATCAGTTAATGAAAAGACTTAGAAAAACAGTAAATAGAAAAATAGTTGTAGTATGTAAATCTATAATAAAGTAATACATAACATTTTGCCCATACATTGTCCAGTATGGATCTTATTTAAAAGTGCTTGAGGGGCGTAACGTTACTGTGGTTAGGTCCTTAAACAAACCACTTGCTCTGTGAGCATCTATTTAGTGCGAAGCGAAAACACGCACTTTGACTAACTTGTAATCTAACTTTTGTGATTACTGAAACATTGTTGAAACATATATATACTTATATGTAAAAATGGACTTTTAAGAGCTCCCCACCCTTTTGTTTTGACTTACTTCAGGGGTTCAAGCCTTAATTATGGGGATAAGACCCCCCAATCCCGTCCTAAATTAGCACCCTGGTTTGAGAGAACAGAAACAGTTGTTTAGTTGATGAAGCCAGTTGCAGAGAATCACTGGGCTGAACTTATCAAGGTCTCATTGTTCCCGGAAACATCACTGTAGGCCACGCATGTTCAGACCGATGCCAAGCTGTTTCATGTCAAGAGAAGGTGCATTATTGAGATCACATATTAAATGTATTAATAGCCTCTTCCCTCTCCAGTGGGAATTGTTTTCATTTGGAAACCATTTAGTTAGCTTTTTTCATTATTTCCTCAGTCCCACATTGGTTGGAGGATGATGAAGGCCGGGTGGTGGTCAAACACAGAGCCAGATACGTCAGCGCAAAGTCAAGAGAGCAGGTCCGTTTGCCAGCTCTGGGTGGGTGCGTCGAGAGATTCATCAAGAGGGTCATGGTTCACACAGGGCAGCTGTGCACTGGGAAAATATCTGTACTCTATTTGAGAGTAAAGGGGAAAAGCTTGGAGAGGACATTGAGTCGCTCGCAGGCACAGTTGGAGTGACTCAAATGTTTGGTGAATGCATTCTAACTTGAAGAGGATGGGGACAGGGGCTCATAAAGTGCAGATTCTGGGAAAGCCATTTGACTTTACTGGATTTCACATAGCATATAAGCACACAAGGCAAACAAACTGCAAACCAACACGGTTTAACACGCACCAAAAGAGTTTCCATACTCCATGTCACACAATAGGATGCAGAATGAGCTGACAAAACAGTGTGGGCTGCCATGTGGGACCGGACCTCGAGAAAGGCTGAGGTTGAGGGGTTGTATATACAAGCGTGGATACGCCAGTAATATCCACTGTGGACACAGAGTTTGGGGCGTAATTGGTTCCAGTTTCTTTTTGACAAAGACTCACTTTTCTTCTTCCCCTTTCTTCACACAAACAGATAGACAGCCTGAAACAGAAAAACATACTGATTTACCAAGCAAAACACACAAGGATAAACAGAGATAAAAGTAGAATGGCAGTTTACAGACAGTATTTGTAGTCTTTGTCATGTGAGGTCCTGTGGAGAGCATGATGAGTTTGTTCTAGACACAACTGCAGGCTAAAAACACACTCCATTTTAATGCAGAACGTCATACTGATTTCCCTCAGGATTGTACCCAGCTGCACTTCAGATCTTTGACATGGAGAGAGACAAAGGAATATGAATCCAACACATCTTTCCATAACAGAGAAATTTATATCAGCTTCTAATGGGGAAAACGTAATCAGCGACAGGAAATATAATATATATAACTGACATTTGGATATTTGACTTAACAGTGACAAAATGCTTACTGCACATGTAGGCATACTGAGGCATACTGAGTGTCAGGATCCCAAAATTCACCCATTCTTCCTGCTGAAGCTTCATGTCTTATTGCCTGTATCCACTTTTGTCTCCTTAAACACACTTTTTTTTTTTGTTTGGGTCGACAGCTTAGCTTGGGTCGACTTAAAAACTTAGTTCTGTGTTTTTTAGCTTGTTTGCTGTACACCTTGTCACATATCAGCTTTTAGACATTGTTCTGTTTTTTGTTATAAATCAGAAATGACAAGGCGACCGCTTCACACAATACAAAGTCAATGGAGAGCGTTGGATTGCCCCCCACCCCGCCACCCCGGTGTGGGCGTGGCCTAAATGTGCTCTGTCTCTATGGGGATGTGATGTGACAAAAGAACGAATAGATCGGGAGGTAAACTAACAGACTGCATTGCCTGAAGACCCAGCTAAGCAATGAATTAACTCTTTCCCCAGCATTGATGAGTTATCTCATCTTTTATGTGAAAACGCTTCCCTGCCATTGACCGGATTTTATGGATTTTTAACAGATTTCACTGCTATAAGGTAGCAGTCTATTACGCATCTCCTGAACGAGTACAGCATCTCCATAACAAAACACAGACAAAGAAGAAGCAGAAATGAACAATCTCATATATGTAAGCAGATGCATTTGAAAAATAATGCGATCATCAACAATAAATAGCGAGTGAAATGTCGACCCAGGAAGTGGTTAGGGCTGTGCAAGCTTTGAAGGTGTTAATGGAATCAACAAAAAGTTTTGATCATTGTTCTGAATCCGATCAGGATGTAGTCTTTGACCTAAAAAAAAAAAAAAGCTTTTTGCTTAAAATGTTGCTTTTTCTAGTGCTAGAATTTTTTTTTTTTTTTGTCTGTTCTTTCTTTTGATATATTGCATTTTCAGATATTCATACAACTAAATATTATGGGGCATATACATTTTTGTGAAAATGACCAAAAACAATGGCAACTAAAAAAAAAAAAAACACTAGCGGAGAAAGAGTTAATCATTTCTATTTCTCATAATTAAGCCATGGCTGCATTATAGTTTTTTTCTTATTTGAAATGTGATCAACATTTGTGTAAGTAGTTGTGTAGGGGATGTTGGCTATAACATGTAACATTTTAATTATATTCAGCTGAAATGAACGAAATTACTTTAAAAAAGTCAGTAAAATGATCGGAACTTCCCATCACTATTGACCATAATGAATGTCAATGCGACATTCTTAAAAATATATATTTTTTGTGCGTGTTCTGCAGAAGAAAGAATGTCATACAGGTTTGGAACAACCTGATGGTGATTAAATAATGACAAAAATGTTCCTTTTGGGATGAATCATCCCTTCAATGTGATATAAAATACGAAAAAGGTTTAGTAGCTTCTGTCTGAATTTTATAATATAAGTCTTAAACCTTGAGTCTATTGAGAAAGACTAGATGATTAATGTACAGAAACATAAACTAGTAGCATATATCCAACCATATCTTGTTGACATGAGACTTAATTCAACTCTCAGCTGCAATGTCCTTTCATCAAACAATCCTCCCACGTAAAACTTTAAAGTCTTTGCTTTAAAGGCAGAAAACTGAAAGGACATGTTACTCGTTCATCAAGCATTACATTAAAACCCCACTATTTTATTGGATGGATGGCAGCCAGAGACAAACTTTTTGAGAATATGATTGAAAACATTTGTGAAATCAGAATGAGAGGTCAAGAAAGCATTGATCTTATATGGCAAGTTGGCACACGCCAACCCTGAAAACTCTCCCCTGGGAGAATGCTGAGGAAAGGATTTACTGTGCTGCGGTTGCCCAACCACGGCCCACATACCTTTAATGTTGCTCACAAGAGCTTTCTCCACCTCTACTTAATCATTACTACAAGGAACGGACTGTAGAGGTATGCCATTACAGCAGAGCAAAACAGAAAATCCCTGTTTTATCCCCATGATATTCAAGTTAAATTAAGTCTTTCCTCTTGCAGCTTGATAGTTTGGAGACACCTGAACTTTTATACGAGGAACAAAATGGAGAGCTGCATGCAACTTTGTTGACCACACTGTTTTACTACTGTCTGAAAGTGTCAATTATCCCTACATGCCCATGAGTGGATTGTGAGATGCCGCATAGGAGCATGGCCTCAAATATACCCTCTCTAGTGAACATAATTGATACAAATGTGCAAGTTTGGAGCACAAGTACAGGTTTAGGTGCTGAACTCTTGAGTAGATTGTGGATAACAGTAATTAGAGTGGAGAGCAGTTTTGGAAAGACACGTTCAGACAGACTTAGGTCGGCAAAGCGGCAATCTGCTGCTCGTACAAACATAATGTCACATAGTGAGTCTCACCTCCGGTTTAGTGCACTGTTCATATTTTGTCATGTTCTTAAAAAGAAAATAAATAACATAATCTGACCAAATATACCCTCTAAATGTCAAAAATACTAAAATCTAAAAAAGACAAACATCCTCTATATGACCACTGGAGCTAATCCAGTTGGTTTCCACCCTTGCTTCCTCTGTCCAATGTTTTGTCCCCTCTGCCCAGTGACAACATGCAATGACACAATCGACAATGTAATCATAAGACATGTTTCTCTTTATGGCTAGTTCTCCCATGTGTACACTCTAAAAAATGCTGGGTTAAAAACAACCCAAGTTGTGTTAAAAATGGATTAACCCAGCAATTGGGTTGTTTTAAGCAACCCAGTCGCTGGGTTAGTCCATTTTCAACCCAACTTGGGTTGTTTTTTTTTTACGATTTACAGTGAAATTAACCAAATTTCTATATGAAGTTCGAACTATGTTAAATGTCTTTATGGATAATTATGGATAATTAGATTAGACAAAGGCTAAAGGTTAGGGACTTGTGTTATATAAGTATTAAACTTATGCCATTTTGTGCTACAAATATTAATGACACCTCAAATTATGGAGGATGGGTACACTGTAAAAAAATGCTGCCTTAAATTAAGTACACTGTAAAAAAATAAATCCGTAAAATAACAGAAAAAGTACTGGCATGACATTTCCGTTAACCCTAACACAGAGTTCAAAATACTGGTAAAAACCTTGTAAAAAATAAATGTATGGAAAATTCTGTTAAATTATTACAGTCCATTGTGTCCCCTAAATCATTTCAACTTAAATTACATTAAAATGACTTAAAAACATAAGTTAAATCTTGTATAACTTAATTAAAAAAGTTGAAAATTGCTTAACTTATTTAGATGAAAAACATATGTTGTCGAATAACTAACTTATTGATCATATAATTATTTAACAATCCTATAGTGTAACCAGTTATTGTTATTATGACATTAGATTTATTTTAAAGTGCTGGATATGATTTTCATAAGACAAAAAAATAAATAACAATAAAATAAATCTAATGTCACAATAAGAATAGTCTCAGCCTCAGACGTCATGCCCACAGACTGCTGCCTGAACGTCTGATGCATTTGGCACACTTATCTGGAAACACTTCAGGAGTTTCGAAGTCGTAATATGATTGGTTGAATTCTACAGGATGTCCGTGAGATGTTTGTGTTGCGTTCTTTGACAGTCCACCTAGAAACAAATGCTGTGGACAAACTCGTGGAAGAAGAACGCTCGTATTTACAACTGTGACAATGAGCGCTTACCAGGATCAACTAAACGCTGGAATTTCAAAAGTATGTGAAGTTCACGGCTCCATTGTTGCAGTAAACTTGCACAGCATTCTTGAATGAATAAATTATAGATACACGGCGGTCTGTTATTGCAGGGACATCGACTTTACATTTTCATGCCCCTAAACATGTCGCGGAACAAAACGAACTGTGATTGGTTGCGTTACATGTCAGTCAAACATCCTCTTGGGCACTCCTTGACCAATGAAAGCTGTGATAGAGTCCAGACCTTCTGCCGTCAGTCTGAAGGTCTGGCTATGCGAGACTACAATAAGAATAACTGGCTTACCTTATTTTAAAAAGTGGAAGTAAGCTGTTTTCTCTGAATGTGAAAGACTTCTGTTTCACATTAGGAATTTTGGGGACATTTCTGCCATGTTCTGTGGCACTTTTGCATCGAGTCCTCATTAATTTCTGACCCTGGATCCAAGCCATATTTAGGCACTCTGGGGTTGGCTGTTTTGACCAGAGAGCAACCACCTAGTAACCTCTCAGAAAATCAAATCCCCGAATAATAACCTAAAGATTTTAATAATCTAGTTTCAATTAATGATTTCACAATCATGGACATATAGCATTGATTCAGGTTTTTCCGCTGTTTATGATCATCCACATCTTACAGTAATTCAGAAATGTACTGTACAGGATTTCCACGTGTTCTCTGAAACACACGCTGTGTTTCAGAGGAACCAGAACACAAAAAATGCACATATAACATGAACTAAACAAGTAAAAAAACACATTTTCTTTCCAACTTGCATGCTTCCCATTTGTGTGCAAGATTTTGCTCAAGAATGTAGAAGCAGAAACAGTACTTTTCCTGAGTGAAGCGATTTCTCATGTGAGATAGGGAAGAGTGACTTCATTTTCGGCCTTGTTTGTTGTCCGGCCCGGCACTGGACACATGGGCCATGTAACTCTAGTCCAGTTGTGACCACACAGGAGAGGTTCTGTGCGGAGGGGGTCGTCTCCAGAATGGAGACAGATGGATGGAGGGCAGTTCTCACTCAGAGAATGGCCTCCACTGTTCCCGGGCTGGCCACAGCTCACAAAGATCATTGATTTTGACCACGTTGAGTGAAGGGCTCACTAATATCTCATTTCAGCACCGTCCTCAGCATGACCATGACACCTGTTCGGAGGTCAGGTCTAAAGAACACCTCGACTGCGGGAATCCGATCAGATCCCAGACTTTTTATTTCTGATTATTTTGGAGGTCAATGAAATTTTACATGTTCAGAGAAAAGATGGGTTTCATTCTTGAAAATGGATATCATACTATCACCATGTTGTCAGTGTAAAGCAGTTCAAGGTTACAAATGCACTTTGGTGCCAAAATGATACCACAAGTGACAAAAATTCCCCATTTAGTTATTTAATAAAATGTTTAGTGTGTGTGTGTGTGTGTGTGTGTGTGTGTGTGTGTGTGTGTGTGTGTGTGTGTGTATATATATATATATATATATATATATATATATATACACACAGTATATTATATATAAATATATCACTGAATGATGTGTATTCTTTACAATTATATTTAGTTTTTCAGTTATCACTACTATTTTTTACATTTTATATATAAAATTATTGGTAATGGTAACATACATATTTTAAATGTATTATTTAATATTTAAATATATACACATACTAAATTATATATTATTATATAATTATATACAATTATTTTATACATTGTATTATATTATTTAATTTAATAATTTGATTTAGGCAAATTGATCTATTTAACATAAATGGATGAAACTGTGTTTTTACAGGATTGGATAACAATATACGTCATGTCATTGTACCAAAGAATAATCTGAAATAAACATTAAAAGTTAATTTTGGACAAAGGGTCAGTTAAATGATGATACAGTGATAATGAGTGTTTCTGACCCTGCACAATAGGAATGACTCAGTTTGGGGAATCCACCCTTCCTCATGATCAACAGGACAGGGAACCTGGTCAGAGAGGAAACTGACCTGACATTTCACATGATAAACTCAAGACAGGAATTCAATAATCATATTTCCATCACTTTACTATTTCCTGTCTTCAAACCCTGACACTTTTCCCCAACTACATTTACCTTTGCTCCAGTGTCCTATTTCCAGCTTCCTTTGCTCCAACTCGACGAAAACAGAGGAAAGGCGGTAAACAAAGGGATAAGCAGTGGGTTTCAATAGCATAGTAGCTAACAGCTAATCTTTAAGCTAGAGGACTAATGATATTCCTATACTGTAGGGGTCAAAGAGAAGGCCATGTAAACCTCACTTGTTTATATTTTCCGAGTTAAACAGCAGGCATCTTTCCAGCATCACTTTCAATCCTGAAACTGAAAATCATGATTGAAAGCTGTGCTGAAAAGACGCCTGCTGTTTACTATATAACTTATGGGGCACTGTATAAAAAGGAGAAAGTGCAACAGCTACTTGGTAGAGGAGTTGCATGGGAATAACATGACTGGAGAGATCTGGTGGTGTACCACTTACGATACTGTGGCCAAACTTTTATGGACAATTAATTTTTTTTCTCATTTCAATTGTGCTTAGCCTTTAAAACACTGGCCTTGAGTAGAAAAAAAAAAAAGACAAGTGGGACACCAGATTCTGAGTTACAGGAAAAGGCCCCCAAGTAAACATATCTCAAATGAAAGAAAATATATATTTGCCTGAGGGATAGTAAGTCTGTCAACTGTGGATGGTGAAATAAAAAAACTGAAAATTAAATCTCTCTCCAGTTATCAGCTCAGTTGTACCAGTAGGGCAGTTACCAAAGCACATAAGAGATGCTTGGAATCTCACAAGTTCCCCCTAAATACCTAGAGATTAGACTGTAAAGTAATATTGCAAGAGATAATTAATTCCTTACCTCTTACTACCATCTTAAACTCTCTCCCTTTCTCTGTTCAACAAACTAAAGGAGAACGAACGGAAAGAAATGTCTGTAAAACACAGATTGAAAGGAAGTGCTCCCTCTACAGGACAATAGACAACACTGCGCAAAAACACTGTGCCACAACAATCATAAATACATAATAAAAATATAAAATAAATAAATATGGCATAATAACTGGAGATAAAATGTAGGCCATTCTTGAACTTTGTATAAGTGAAAATAACTTTAGGATACAATCCATATCATCAAAGTATTGATAAATTAGTTGGAAACACTTTGAAATGTAATCTCCACTACTGTCAACCTTCAGTTTTGTCTCTCTTGCAGATTACTCTGCACCACAGATCTTGTTAAACTTGTTTTAAAAAGCAAACTCATATTTTTAAATTGAATGAATAAACTCCTCACATCTAGCCTACAGTCCTCGTGTTAAACGCACTAATAAAGTGTGGTGAAAAAAGGCCTTTAGAAAAACTTCCACCTCTGGCTGAGAGGAGGTGGAGAGGAGTTGGATGTTATGACCCCGTCCTCCCCTCCCTGTTCTCCTCCGCCCCGCACAGCCCAAGGCAATGTAGCGTTGTAGCAAACATCCCCAGTCAATCTGCCCCCCTCCTCCAACATTTCTGAAAAACTTTTGTCCTAAGTTCTGCTGTTCTTCCTCAGCTGTAACACAAATACAGAATGACTCAGTGTAGACTGAGAGTGCGGTTCTTGCCCTGTCATGATTTGCTGAGGTGGGCTGTGGGAGGGGGTCTGTCCTGAGTAGTGTGCGTTTTGAAGTCTCAACGCAGCACTACATCTATTTCATTTGCTATAAACTCTTTAGCTCTGTTTTATATTATAGTTTATAATGTAAAAGAAACTAACATACATGACCACCACCGTCCTGAGGTGAAGAATGTAACACTTGTAAGTAACACTTTCCAATGTACTTCATTGGACCAACAAAAAAATAGAGTGGTTACAATGAAATTCATGAACAAATTTTTTTTCTATCAATGCTACATTTTAGTAAAATGCACAATTCTCTTTGTACTAGCGATTAATTTACTCAGATTAGTAATAAATTGTAGATTAATTCGTAGTAGACAAATATGTGCATAATATCAAGTACAAAAACACAGAGTTTCAGACGTTGAAATGGCGCGTTACAGAAATCTAGTCAAAATAAACAGTCTAACAATAAAGTTTCAATCACCAAAAAAAAAAAAAAAAAAAAAAAGAGCTCTAACAAACTTTTAAACCGCGTTGCACTTCTGGTGGAGAGAAAAGTAAAAACTTATAGAGGGGGAAAAAAGAAGAGCATGGGAGAAACGCCCATATGCAGCGACGTTTCGTGGCCCCTCCTGCATTTGGGTTAAAAGGAAATGCTTCGAGAGGACCAAGACAGAGGGGGTTTCTTATAGGGCAACACAAGTTTACACAACCAGAAGCTAGCTTGTTATAATTTAAAGTATCCGATTCCTCTCGCTGTGTTTGATTTATCCTCGATTGGAAGATGACCACAGCCGTGGTGTCGCCTTTCTTCGACTTTAGCGAAGTGATCAACAACAAGGTATGGGGAAAAGTTTCAGCTGGACCAGTTTGTGTTGTGGAATGTGGATGAGCAGACTTACTTTCTAAGTTTAAATTGACGATTTTAGTCGTTTTACGTAACAGCAGACAACAATGACTACATTACAACTGCTTTTGCCACTCCGAACTCATCTTTCAAGTTTAAAATGTAGCAATGAACGAGGCTTAATGCATACTAGCTGCTTGCAGCCAGTAAAGTTCCCTGTTTAGGTTGTTCTGGAGAAATGGCTGTGATTTTACAACATGTGGGTAGTTGACGCATAATGTTTAATCAATATTTTAAGTTTAATAGTTCATGAATTTTAAGGGAAGGTCTTGAGACTGTTTGCAATTAATTTGTACTTTATCACCATCACACGTTTGCCTCCAATAGTTCATTCAAAATGGCCATGCAGTGTGGACAATGTATTATTCAATAAGCTAACTTCATTTTAATTGAGACTACATGCATGTCAATTGAAAAATTAACTCGTCATAGTATAACATAACATGTCAACTTCCCACAAGTATCAACTATACCCATGTATCTTTCAGATAGCTTAGCTTCTTTTTGAACTGTTTATCAACTGAAAATTCAAGCAACCGGTTTCACCACCTGCTAAATGAGAATAATTTAAACCTGACAAAGTTTGTTTTGAATGTCCTGTTTGGGTGTAAACTTGAATGGTGTATGAGTCTTTGCAAATTCAGGGCTGTCCCATGATTTCATTGAATTAAACTTTGACTGAGAGGAGTGCCTTTAGAAAACCAAGCTGGAGTCAAGCTGGTGAGCTGATATGAGCTTATTTCAGTGGTTAACCCATAATAACTACAGTCGGACATCATTTGTTAGTGTTTTTGTTTTAGTGTACATCTCCTTTCAGCTGGTTGCTGCACGATCCAAACTCTTTAAATTATTTTATTCTTTGTTGGGTTTTTTTTATTTTATTTTATTTATTTTTTTAATGTATACTTAATGCAACATGTTGGCTAGATTAGTGTAGTGAAAATATAACTTCAAAACATACAAATATTACAAATCAATGAGACATTCTACAATGTAATCAAATATTCAAAATTTAGAGGGGAACAAAAGTTTAAGACCGTTTATGATCCTGTGTTTAGTAATTAGTTTATTCTGTGTAGTACAGAGAGAGATTTTTTTTTTTCTAGTTTGTAGATGTTTCAAGCATGACACTGATCTTGTTAATGTTATCAGACATTCTCAATGTCTGCAGATGGACCTAGTCTCACATTTGATACTGTATGAGATGTTGACACGCAGCAGTCTTTGCTTTTCTAAAGCAGTCAAGCGTTCCCTTAGTGGGCATCAAGCCAAACTAGCTATTGTTTTGGCCTGCATTTACTCATGGTTTTAACATGTAGCCAGTGCAAAACAGTTAAGCCACGTTGTTGCTTTCAAAAACTGAATTCAATGTCGTCATTTTATTTTGTCTCTTCTTTTGTAGAACAAAATGCTGAACTTCAGTAACAACATCCTCAGTACTCCGCACCCTGTCTCTATCCCTTGCACGGGGGCAAATCTGCCCATCTCCAACCCCACTGGGTGCCTGCTGGACAGGAAGGCTGTGGGGACACCCTCCACTGGGGTTTACCAGCGCCGGCACTCTGTCACTTCGGCTAGCACCAAACTCAACCAAAACCAGTTCTTGAACATTGCTAAGGCAGATCCCTCCCTGCTCAGTTCAGGGACAGGAACCACCAACAGCAGCAACAAAGAGAACCGTCTTCGAGACCGCTCTTTCTCAGAGACGGGGGATCGCCTGCTACAGAAGTGTTCGGGCCCTGGAGGCCCCAACAGCCAGGTCAACTCGAGCCGTTACAAGACGGAGTTATGCAGGCCATTCGAGGAGAACGGCGCCTGCAAGTACGGTGACAAGTGCCAGTTTGCCCATGGCATTCATGAGTTGCGCAGCCTAAGCCGCCATCCCAAGTACAAGACGGAGCTCTGCCGCACATTCCACACCATCGGCTTCTGCCCCTACGGCCCGCGATGCCACTTCATCCACAATGCAGAGGAGCGCCGCGGACCTCCTCCAACCCCATCCCCCCTTTCGGCCTCCAACAAGATGGAGAGGCCACGGCTGCAACACAGCTACAGTTTTGCTGGGTTCCCCAGCTCTGGAGGCTTGAGGGACAGCCCCACCTCTGTCACCCCTCCACCTATATTTCCACCTGACGATCTGCCTGAGTGGCCTAGCAGCAACCCCTTCACATATTCCAGCCAGGAGCTGGCAAACCTCTTTAGCCCCAGCCTGGGAAGTGCACCTTTGTCATGCTCTGACCCCTCCACCCAGGTGCCATCTTCCCCAACGACAACCCCTTACTACTTCAGAGCCATGTCAGAGTCTCCCCAGCTCTATGAGTCTCCATCCAGTCAGCCAGACTCGCTTTCTGACCAAGAGGGCTACCAAAGCAGCTCGAGCGGAAGTCTGAGTGGCTCTGAATCTCCCATCCTTGATACCACCCGCCGACTGCCCATCTTCAGCAGGCTTTCCATCTCTGATGACTAAAGCACACTGAGCCAGACCCCATCCCCCTTTCCACTGCATGCAGCAGTCTTGGGCAGAGAGGATGAGACGCTAGCACTCCCTCTACCTCTCGCCATTTCTCCGGCCCCCTAGAAGCCGTAGACTTCCTTCCATGTATCACCTCTGCTCTGAAACCGATGCAGTGAATTAAGGGATCTTTCTCTTTTTGAGGACTCTTTTTAACCAGAACAAGCTAAAACTCTCCCAGCCTCAAGACCCTTCTGTTTTCCGGGCCTCATCTCGCAGAGCCCCTGCTCTGTTCTTGGTGTGACTGTGCCAAACACGCAGAGTAGGAAGTGGATTAGCGAAATGCTAATCGTGAGAGGTATGAGACCGTTGTGCCAGGTGCCACAGCTGCAGTCAAGTGTAGCGGAGCCAGTGGCACAGTTAAGGGAGAGATCTGCGCCCTTCCCCCATCACAAATTACCACTCTTCTCAAGGACACTCTTTCATAACTAACTAAAGTTCACAAGTGTCATGCTTAGACCTTTCACAACTGTCTTTGTAGACCGGCTTAAAGCAAAAAGAGGAAAAGAATATGAAAAAGACAAGTGCCTGGGGTTAAGTGTCGGGGTGAATGGACCACTGTTTCTTTTATCTTTAATATATATATTATTATTATTATTATTATTTTTTTTTTTTTTTTTTTTTTTTCTCTCATGTGGCCTAATTATGTAGCTCTTGTTTTGAGTGTGTGCTCTCCCTCCCTTGAAATCGCAGATTACACCAGTCTGCTGGAAGGACTTCTCTCATAAGGTTTGAATGAGAATGGAGCTCTGGAATATTTCAGGCACATTCAAATGTTCAATCAGGTGCTATGTGCTCCATGTCTCACTTACAGCCAGCACAAAACCCTGAGATGTCGCCACTCAAAAACGAACAATTCCTTACAATTTTTTTGTTTGTGTTGTTGTTGTTGTTGTTGTTCTTGTTAGTGCCCCTTCTTCCCCTTAGTTGCTGGTTACTTAATGTTTGTTGGGAAGGGAATCTTGTTGTTAAACCTTAAAGACAAACTCTTTCTTATGTACCCCCTCAAAATGCCACCTTCACTCAGTCCAATCGGCAAACAGAGGGGGAATTCCATCATTCCCAAGGTGCAGTTAAACCTTTTGCAGCTTCACTTTAGTTCTTCATGCACGTTTTTCCCCCATAGATTCTGCTCAGATGAGCACTTTGTAATTTCATCATCTTTCCACATCTTTTTTATTTTATTTTATTTTTTATGGTCATTGTTTATTATGGTTATATTATTGTTATTGTTTGAAAACCTTTCAGAACAGAAGGTTTTGCTTGTCACTGCTTATTTAACTTATCAAAAACATATTTATTGGTGATCATATGCATTTTTTTTTGTTTGTATTTATCTTGATAATGAAACGATAGAATATATTTTCTTTTATGTTAAATTATGATCTTCTGTATTAATCTTAAGATTGTGAAGACTTGTCAGCTTTCTTTTTCACAGTTTAATATATTGTACTACAATGACTTTTGTTGGCAACTACACTTAAATGAAACTTAATTTAAAGCAAAAAAGCAAAAGCAAAAATCCTCTGCATTTTGATTTATTTATTGTAGATTTATTATCATTCCCTTTTCCCAAATATTTGACTGCAAAATCAGTACTACCATACAATCATTCCTAGATAATAAACTCACATGAGCATCAGCAGTTATTTTTAAAAAACGAAAGGAAAAAAATACTTTCCACTTTCACACCCCGAACATTTATTATGCTGGTGAAACATCATTTCTTAAGCACCAAATATTGCATTTTTGTTGTGACTTAGATTACAAATCCAGTTTACTGAATGCCTGAGCCTGGTGATAGATATGATATAATATGGAACAAATTAACACAATATTTTATTTCAGATAAACCAGTTGATTCATGATGCAGGAGTTTTGTGGCCTTAAAACATAAGCCCCACATTTTAAATACCACCATGAAGTGCTTTTTTATTGTTTAGATTGTTCGTTATAAAGGTTTAATGATGTTGCAGGTAATAAACCTCCAGTGTTAAAGCAGTTTATTCGGTTGTGGTGGTGGTGGTGGATATGATGAATTGCAGGCAATAATTGTGACCTAATGGGTTGAAGTACTGAAGCTTCCAGCCTATATAAAGTGCCTCTTTACACATTCCATAAGCAAGCATTCTTTGCCTTAAATAAAGCATGAATGCTATTTTTTTATGACTTATTGCTTGTATCCTCAATGGTTTAAGCAATGATTGTCCAAGTTGGTTAACAGTATAGACACAAAGAAAGTATCTGAAGAGTTGAATGTAATTTTTTTTTTTTTTCACATTAACAGCAATTGCTGTTCACTACAGTAATTTCTATGAGTTTATATAAGATTGATCTCTCTTTGTAATGACTGATTGCAGTTAAAACCAATAAAAACCCATATTTTTGAAAAAATTTATTATCTGGGGTATCATTTCATGCAGTATTCATTTTGTGGTGAGTGCAAGGAGATGGACGATTTGGAGCAAGGAAAATTAAACATGTCCTGCTGTCAAATGCTATTTAAATTTAAACAACCAATAATATCAATGATCGTAATAATGTGTGTTTATAAGCCAGGGTAGATGTTTTGGCTGCGCATGCAACCAAAATGTCTTGAGAATGTCTCATTCCAGGCTTGACTGAATCATACTTGCGACCTGACCACTGAGAAGGAGAGAACACAAACTGTTTTGGTTAGGACAGCAATTTTCACAGAACCCCAAATCTGGATCATTATGGCTTTGCTAATCTCTGGATCTGGCATCTGTGATGTAGGAAAACAGATATTTTGCATATTAACAAACATTTTGACCCATGATTGACTGTCATGAGGGAGTTCCTATGAAGAGTACGGCCATTGGTAGTCTAGAGGATTGATGGAGTACTGACCTGACTGTGGTCAAAATCCATTACACAGTTTCTAATGGGAAATCTGTTTTCCTGGTTTCTGCTGAAATGGTGATGAATTGGGTGAGAGTGGAGGAGAGATCTCAGAAGTCAAAGCATGACACATTACATCAGGGCAACCGTTAGAGCCTGGCCGTTATGTAACTTTGTCCTCAAACAGATTAAGTTAACTGAAAACCCCCTTATAACACGTACAGTTGCTTTGACATCAGATCTCACAGATTTAGGAGGGATTGCTAGTTTATTGTTTCCTTATCTGAAGTCTTCCTATACATCAATGGGTAATGTTTCTTTTCTTTTTTTTGTCAAAATGTTCAACTATATTACAAATATGTATAAATGAGGATGTCAGGGGTGTTGGAGCTAAAAAAGAAATAAAAAAAGAGGGATACTGTCCAATTTTTGGCAGTCAAACAGTGTTTCATGAGTTCACACTTACAAATAATCAGATCAGAGTAAAGTAGTATGCATATTTGCCGTGCTGTCTGAGGAGAGGGCTCAGAGCTCAGTATTTAGGCCCAAACCCAGAGTACTCCCCACATATTTCTGGTTAGGAAAGTAACCAGGTAACTGTGAGGAGACAGGGTGGTGGAGGGACGCTGAAAACTGTTGAGGAACATAGGTGAGCCGACTGTGTATATATATATATATATATATATATATATATATATATATATATATATATATATATATATATATACACTCACCTAAAGGATTATTAGGAACACCATACTAATACTGTGTTTGACCCCCTTTCGCCTTCAGAACTGCCTTAATTCTACGTGGCATTGATTCAACAAGGTGCTGAAAGCATTCTTTAGAAATGTTGGCCCATATTGATAGGATAGCATCTTGCAGTTGATGGAGATTTGTGGGATGCACATCCAGGGCACGAAGCTCCTGTTCCACCACATCCCAAAGATGCTCTATTGGGTTGAGATCTGGTGACTGTGGGGGCCATTTTAGTACAGTGAACTCATTGTCATGTTCAAGAAACCAATTTGAAATGATTCGAGCTTTGTGACATGGTGCATTATCCTGCTGGAAGTAGCCATCAGAGAATGGGTACATGGTGGTCATAAAGGGATGGACATGGTCAGAAACAATGCTCAGGTAGGCCGTGGCATTTAAACGATGCCCAATTGGCACTAAGGGGCCTAAAGTGTGCCAAGAAAACATCCCCCACACCATTACACCACCACCACCAGCCTGCACAGTGGTAACCAGGCATGATGAATCCATGTTCTCATTCTGTTTATGCCAAATTCTGACTCTACCATCTGAATGTCTCAACAGAAATCGAGACTCATCAGACCAGGCAACATTTTTCCAGTCTTCAACTGTCCAATTTTGGTGAGCTTGTGCAAATTGTAGCCTCTTTTCCCTATTTATAGTGGAGATGAGTGGTACCCGGTGGGGTCTTCTGCTGTTGTAGCCCATCCGTCTCAAGGTTGTGCGTGTTGTGGCTTCACAAATGCTTTGCTGCATACCTCAGTTGTAACGAGTGGTTATTTCAGTCAAAGTTGCTCTTCTATCAGCTTGAATCAGTCGGCCCATTCTCCTCTGACCTCTAGTATCAACAAGGCATTTTCGCCCACAGGACTGCTGCATACTGGATCTTTTTTCCTTTTCACACCATTCTTTGTAAACCCTAGAAATGGTTGTGTGTGAAAATCCCAGTAACTGAGCAGATTGTGAAATACTCAGACCGGCCCGTCTGGCACCAACAACCATGCCACGCTCAAAATTGCTTAAATCACCTTTCTTTCCCATTCTGACATTCAGTTTGGAGTTCAGGAGATTGTCTTGACCAGGACCACACCCTAAATGCATTGAAGCAACTGCCATGTGATTGGTTGATTAGATAATTGCATTAATGAGAATTGAACAGGTGTTCCTAATAATCCTTTAGGTGAGTGTATATATATATATATATATATATACACTCACCTAAAGGATTATAAGGAACACCATACTAATACTGTGTTTGACCCCCTTTCGCCTTCAGAACTGCCTTAATTCTATGTGGCATTGATTCAACAAGGTGCTGAAAGCATTCTTTAGAAATGTTGGCCCATATTGATAGGATAGCATCTTGCAGTTGATGGAGATTTGTGGGATGCACATCCAGGGCACGAAGCTCCCGTTCCACCACATCCCAAAGATGCTCTATTGGGTTGAGATCTGGTGACTGTGGGGGCCATTTTAGTACAGTGAACTCATTGTCATGTTCAAGAAACCAATTTGAAATGATTAGAGCTTTGTGACATGGTGCATTATCCTGCTGGAAGTAGCCATCAGAGAATGGGTACATGGTGGTCATAAAGGGATGGACATGGTCAGAAACAATGGTCAGGTAGGCCGTGGCATTTAAACAATGCCCAACTGGCACTAAGGGGCCAAGAAAACATCCCCCACACCATTACACCACCACCACCAGCCTGCACAGTGGTATCAAGGCATGATGGATCCATGTTCTCATTCTGTTTACGCCAAATTCTGACTCTACCATCTAAATGTCTCAACAGAAATCGAGACTCATCAGACCAGGCAACATTTTTCCAGTCTTCGACTGTCCAATTTTGGTGAGCTTGTGCAAATTGTAGCCTCTTTTTCCTATTTGTAGTGGAGATGAGTGGTACCCGGTGGGGTCTTCTGCTGTTGTAGCCCATCTGCCTCAAGGTTGTGCGTGTTGTGGCTTCACAAATGCTTTGCTGCATACCTCGGTTGTAACGAGTGGTTATTTCAGTCAAAGTTGTTCTTCTATCAGCTTGAATCAGTCGGCCCATTCTCCTCTGACCTCTAGCATCAACAAGGCATTTTCGCCCACAGGACTGCCGCATACTGGATGTTTTTCCCTTTTCACACCATTCTTTGTAAACCCTAGAAATGGTTGTGCGTGAAAATTCCAGTAACTGAGCAGATTGTGAAATACTCAGACCGGCCCGTCTGGCACCAACAACCATGCCACGCTCAAAATTGCTTAAATCACCTTTCTTTCCCATTCTGACATTCAGTTTGGAGTTCAGGAGATTGTCTTGACCAGGACCACACCCCTAAATGCATTGAAGCAACTGCCATGTGATTGGTTGATTAGATAATTGCATTAATGAGAAATTGAACAGGTGTTCAATTAGGTGAGTGGTTATACATCTGTGGTTATTCTGCTAGCACACTGTGTAAACTGTTGGGAACTTACTAAAAATAGCATAATTTGTTTATAAATGCCACTTGGTTACTTTCTTATCTAATGCAATGACATTCATACATGTTAAATATCCAAATACTTTCTGTAGCCTTGTACAGTAAATAAATAATGATCACATCAAGTGAAGCAGAGCTCAATACATTTTTAACATTTTTACACATTTAACTTGCACCCAAGTCTACATTTTACTACAAAATAACACTCAAATATGTTCCTTGTTGCTATTTCCATTGTGCATGTGATGGAAAGAACTTCACCAGTTGCTTGGTATGTTCTTTCAGGTATACCTATATAAAGAAACCCTCAACCTCCCCATCTTTCCTTCACTGCACTCACAATCTCCACCCTCGTGAGTGAGGCCACATCCTGCAGCACTTGTAAAATGTGCCTGTAAACATATAGGTACTCTATGAGTTCTCGTCATAAACAGGAAGCAGCATTCTGTTTCGCTTGCAGTGCGGCTGGAGAGAGAGAATGAGGGTACAGCCCGGAAAGCTTCATGTGTGGCTTCTGTAGCAGACTGTTGCTGTTAAACCTGAGGCTGTGTATCAGGGTTGAGTAACACTCCTAGACTTTCCAATTCCTCAGTTATTCCTCAACTATTTTTTAGCAGAACAAGCAGGCAAAAATGTGCTAATATGGCTTTTTTTCTGTATCACTAGCAACAGCTGAGCATGTGTTTGTGTACATATGTGTGTGTGTGTGTAGCACAAGTGGAAGGCCAGTGTCAGTGATAACTTCAGATTGAAGAGTAACTTGTTTTCCATAAGGTAAGGGGTTCCATGTGAATAACTTGCAGACCATTACACATTTTACCAAAACAATGAGGAAACATGTCTATCAATAGTGTATTTCTGTATCAATAGTGTTACTGTAAAGCTGAAAAATAACAAGTTGGTTGTGTCATACACAAATTTTCCAGGGCCCTGTAGGCATACAACTGGTTTCAGATTACAACAAAAACACCTGAAGACAGTAATTATCATAGCAAAAAGCTAAAACTACTCAGAACACCTTAGAAACTGAAGAGATGCCTTGGCAACCTCAGATAACCTCCTAGAATTGTGACAGAATTGTGAATGTTTTCGCACAATTTCAGCTCAATTATGACAATTGGAAGGTCCACCGATAGTCATTCAACTACATGTGAATACATGTGAAGTTTAAGAACTTAGTCAAGAACTCACACCCAGGACCAGGAACGTCTCCCCCAGACTACTGATTCTGAAGTCGTGCAGTTATACAATCCTCTAGTCATGAATATTAACCTTGCCCCCCTGGCAGTTTCCATAGCCCATCACATGGTTTATTTTACCTCTGCAGAGCAACCCCTTGAGTTACACAAAGAGCAGAAGAGTTGACAGAAAAAGATGATAGGAAGAAAAGAGCTTGAAAAATGTGCGGTTTGGAAAGGTTTCAACATGAAGGTGAGCTGGTAGCGGGACCAGGTGCAAAGGAAAGTGTGGTTGTGACTGCACCCAGCCACCGGGTTCTATTTGCAGCATTTCTCTGGCTGCTGAAACAGCACAGTGTAGCATAAAGTAGACCAAGTTAGATAGCTGAAACTGAGCTACTTAACCCTGGATTGGATCTTAGTGTAGGACTTTGGAAGTGTTGAGATGAAGGCAACAGACAAACTGCACTCTCTGCTATGTAAATACTACAGCTTTCACTGAAGGATGGAAAATACATAGTAGATGTCAGATGTGATACTTGATGACAAATGCTAAAGCTGATATGCAGCTCTATGATCAAAAAAGGCAGACATAGCAATGTGAGACCTAAGTTTAAGGGGGTTTTGCTAAAGTGTTTGTTGTTGTTTTCATTTTGCATATGTGTGCGTGAGGCTGCATATCTTAACACCTTCAACATTTTAAATTATTGTCAAAAGCCTCAAAATACAGTGAGGGGAAAGCATATCTCAAATTGTTTGATGTTGCTTTTGACATTTTAAGGATGTGAGAGTAATGACGCACAATATGTCTAAGCTCCAAACCACCTTTCTTTCATGTCCTTCCTGCCTCGCATGTTCTCAAACCAGTTTAGACCCAAAATAATTATTGTCAAGCAACATCAGGCCTTGATTGTTTTCTTTCTGAGAACCCACACATTCAATCATTGACTTTGCTGAATCCTATTGAAAGCAGATTTTAATTGTACTGGGTCGTCCATATTGACTGAAAGTCAATTTGATGTAATTCAACTCCAGTGAGAGTTGGTGATGTGAGGCGCATATGAGTGACAAAACCACTGTAATGTAAATGTGATGTAATGTGGTGGCGACCAATGGACAGTGGACATGACATGATCTGCAGCCATCACTTTAATTCATTAATTCAATGTGAATAAACCATAACATGGGAAAAAGACAGGTTGGCGTGGTCTTAAAGGTCAAGACGGTGGGTGGCTGGAAACCTGGTCTATTTGTATGAGCGTGTGTGGGTGAAGGTGATGATGACAGAGTGAGTGAGGGCACTGAGACCCTCGTGCCAGACCAAAACTGTAGCTGAATATTACCAAAGCTTCATGATCAAACAAGAGTTCCAAACTCAGTCTGGCTCCATCAGAACATTCCAACATTACCTGTGTAAATGAAATTCAAAAGGATAATTTAGAACAAATTCATTACATTTACATTTTATACAAGTCACAAATCCCAGACAATAATTTAGGTATAATACTTTTTGTCAAAACATTTAAGAAACATTTCACCAGCAGTCATCTACAAACTTTGTTTCAGGCTGCCATGTGTCTCCTGAGGGCAACGAAACCATTCAACTCACACTCAGGCTCCAACATGTCAGGCAAGAGTACGGGAGACCAATAATCTGCTTATCTTCAGGTAGAACCTTAAGTAAATGCCGGAGGGGAAATATTGCTTTTGCTCCGTTCACATACTCAAACACACCCTATGTACTTATCAATGGTGGGACCTTGAGTAAGCACTAAGAAATGACATGCTCAGATAACCTGCTTTCTCAAAATAATCCACGATAACATTGTTGTAACAGACAGACAAATTAATAACTCATAGCAGCCTTATCTTATGACTGGTTCAAAATGAGTCATCTGTCTGCTAAGGGTACTATAAAAGACAATTAAAAGGAAACCGATTTTGATTAGGGATTCATGAATGAGCTATAACTGACATATGGAACATACAATGTTGAGATGTTGTGGTTGTCAGAGGTGATTTGGGTTAAGATTCTCATGTTTCACTACTTCATCTGGCAAGATACTGACAACTGACATGTGAGAAAGCACATGTAGACCAAAATGATACATACATGCACACAACCACACGTTTGTTTTTGTGAATTGTGGGGACATTCCATAGGCGTAATGGTTTTTATACCGTACAAACCGTATTTTCTATCCCCCTACACTATTCCTACCCCTAAACCTACCCATCACAGGAAACTTCAAATTTTTACTTTCTCCCAAAAAAACTTATTCTGTATGATTTATAAGCCTTTTGAAAAATGGGGACATGGGTAATGTCCTCATAAGTCACCCTCTCCTTGTAATACTTATGTCATGCCCATGTCATTATACACATTTGTGTCCTGATATGTCACAAAAACACACACACACACACACACACACACACACACACACACACACACACACACACACACACACATACACACACACACACACACAATGCCGGAGGTAAAAACTGCTCCTTTATCATTCAGAACCTATCATCAGAATAAAACCTACCTAACCTGAGATTGCATTGGTAAATCTCCCCACAAATTCTCAGAGGCAATGTTCCAACAAGATTAGGGCCAAATGAAACCAGTCGGGCCTGTTCCTTCCATCCCCCTGTCCTCCGGCATGCTCACTTGCTCAGACAAAGTGTGCACACAAACGCAAACGTTCTCACCTTGACATAAACATGTGTACAATAAACCATAAAATCAGTCCAACACACTGCAATTCAAAGTATAAGCCTAGCAACACAGAGAGTATACCATGTGTCTAAGGTGACGGGACTCAGAAATGTCGCAATGAAGGGATGTGGAAACTCTAATAAAGGTCATGCATCTAAAATAAAGTTTGGGCAACCACAGAAAATTCTTTTTACTTTATTGAACCACTACACAACCTTCATTCAATGCATGCTACGGAAGCAGTTGAGAAACCAGTCACTAGATTAACACCTTCAGATGATAGAGTTTTTGCACCCACAACTTCTGGTGGAAATTCACATATTCTTGACCCACTGAGCACACACAAATAAAGGAGGGCTGAGACTATTTGACTAATGACTATTGCTATTTTTGACCGTAAATGAGATCTGGGATGGACAAAAGCAGTGAGAAAGCAAGGATATTTAAGGATATTTCATTATGGTCACATTGACCACTGTTTGATGGAAAAGTGTGGGTGTGTTGTTAGTGAACACCCATGTTCACAGCTGTATGGGTGCACTAAGATATGCTGTCACGCTCCTGTGGAGGCAAACACAGGGTAAGGATGGCGTGTTCTATTGTTTAACAGAGAAGAGCTGTTTTTAGGGCCGCTGAAGTGAGGAGACTGAGGAGGTCAGAGGAAGAGCGACACAATGAAACTCAGAGAGCTCTGTAAATCACTGCTTAAATGATCCACCACCTGTTTGTGTGTGTGTGTGTGTGTGTGTGTGTGTGTGTGTCCACCCTCCTCAATCATCCAGCCAGTTTTAAGACACTCTGCATTTTAACCTGAATAACACCATAGCTCTGTTCCGAAACATAACTAAGAATTTTAGGCATTAAACATGCACTTTACTACAGCTGTTCTAAACATGAAGATAAATTGTTTTGGCTAGAAGACAATGCCAGAATATTCATGACATTAAGAAAATATCAATAATGGCTCGTTTCCACTGAGTGGTATGGTACAGTACGGTATGCAATTATTTCAATTGTCAGGAGTTGTGAATGGTAACAAAATAACGAACCGTACTGTACCACTTTTTTGAGACCCTTCAATTGGGGTACCTAGCACAGTAGTGCGGTACCTAAAGGGGGGAACTAGACTCATTGCAGAACGTTGATTGGTTGACAGAGAATCATCACTTGTACATGCTACAAGGGGAATAACAACACAATATATAAAAATATATTTTAATATACATTTGAAACACAATACCATTGCAAAACAATGTTTTTTTTTTTGTCTTGTGACACACAGCCACATGCCGAGAAACAAGAACAAGATCTGCTGTATGTCCTCCATTGTTGTTTATTGTTGTGTCGCTATCTTATCTTCGTGCGAGAATGATGTCAATCACTACTTTCTGGCATATACCACGCCTATCAAGTAATGGGACACCCTGTGGTCTAGTGGACTCATCAGACATGTGTACGTGGCCATATTAAGTTGACAAGACTGCAAGTGCACAGGAAGTGTGCCATTTGGAGAAGGACCAAACAGTACATACTTAGACATATGACATTTTTCATGTGCACTCATACATATTAAATTACAACGTCAACAGGAATAGATGGTCATAATGAATTACAACCCACTTGTTTTATGGAGTTTTCAAGGAACAGGCACAATTGAAAGACCTGGATTGGAGGGTGGAGAGGAGGTAGAGATTTGTGGGAAGGAGACCTGGGCTAAGAAGTTTGTTTACTTGGGCAAAATCTCTGCATAATTTTCAGGGCCATGTCAACTTCCTGTGCCTGTGCTGTGAGCTGGGGTTGTCTCCTTACACTAACAAGAGAACCATCATGGTTAAATCTTTATAACTAAGGTTTTCAACACCCAATGAAGAAATTAACTGATAAACCTCTTCTCCCATTGCTTCGCATTTCTTACTTCCCCTTTCTCCAAAGAGAGATAGGAAGGGGCAAGAGATTCTCTGGAAAGCACAAATGAGTTTTACTTCCTAAACTGTGATTTTCCAGAAAGAAAAATAATTGGCTTAATGAGATATTCATATTCCTAACCTATTCCTCTATGCCTAAGAAAGTAAAAATCAGTTGTATCCAAAGAGGCTGTGCCCATTTTCATAGACCTACAAAATGAGCTTTGTTTGCATACTGAATATAGAGATACGTGTGGATTAACCTAAACAGATCCTTAGACAGCGTTACATCATAACTTCTGGATGTTGCTTAACTTGCTTACCCATAGACAGTGAGCTCAGTGGAACATACAAGCAGTTCCCGGACTGTGCGCCATCATTTGATTACTTCCCTTCTGCCCTGTATTTAGCTTGTGTTAATTTGGACCATTGTCTGGCTCTTCTCATTTGTCCTGTTAACTTTCATCCATGTAGTTGCCCAGTGTGCATCATAAGGAACCAATTTTTTGGATGACCCCTTGTGACCTATAGGTTGTTTGGTACCCAGATGACTTCGGCCATCCCCTACTTTGAGGTCAAGGTAAATTCTCTAAAATGGGCATTCTATGGAAATGTCTGTGTTCCTTTTTTGAACCTCAAATCACAAAAACAAGACATACAAATACCTTAAAGTCACATGATGAACTTTTGACAGTGGTCACTTTTTGTAAAAGCTCACCTCAAGTGTTTCTTCTACTAACTGAAAAGAGGAAGAAAGGGGGAAAAGTGACCACAAATAAAAGTACAGAATTCAAATCTACTCAGTGTGATACCTAAGCCAAAATAGTCTTACTGAAATATATTTCTATAGTCAATGTTTAGTTGTTGTTGTTGTTTTTCTTTTTAGTTTATTTATTCTTCTGAAAGGTGACTGTTGGGTAGGTCTGGACAGAATATGACCATGGAAATCAACAGGTCTGGATGATTGAATCTACATTGGGTGGTAAAGGTGGGCCTCCCTCTGGGCGCCAGGCGGCTGGGGAATATCTGATATGGGCAGGGAGGGGTTACAGAGATCAGATTGGGCAGGGAAAAAAAGAGTTTCCAATGTCCCCTCCAGCTTTGATTTAACAGAAAAAAGCACAGTATAAAAACAGAGGAAGAAATACACACCTTGGTGAAAGCTGCTTGTGTATAATGTATCGAAGGTGGGCCCCTTTTTTGAAATACTGCCAAGCCTGTGGCTACTATTGGCAGTCGCATTAATCCAGAACAGGAATAATGGCACTAGAGGAGGAGCCGAAGCCGAAACATTACCTGGCAATTACAGGGGCAGCGGGACTGGGGGTGGGGTGGATAGCGCAAGAAAATGCAAAACATATGGGAGGCAACACAAGGGCGGACACCTGACCTACAGCGGGTCAAAAATACAACTCACTCTCAGCAACCCTAACAGTGTACAGGGAGTCTGTTGCAGGCTGGGGTCATGTAATGTTTATGTTAAAAGCTGCTCGAGCCCAGCAAAATGCAACCCCACTGGAATCATCAGACCCCGACGGCCAAGAACCAGAGCCAATCGTATGTGCAGCCAACACACACACACTGCGAATGCTCCAATCAATTTAGAAAGCTATGAGGCGACAATTATTGTTTAACATGCTGTTGACATGCCATGTGACGGAATTTGTACATGGATGTTTTTGGCGATGTGAAAAAAGTGCAGCGTGAGGACGTTGAGTCCTCTCTACCCACCTGCGATGTATTAGATTTTGTACAATGAGTGGCACCATCCTCTGGTCTCTGGAAATTTGGAGTCATGGTAAAGGGGTCTTGTCTCCTGTTTTATTTTTATGTGCCAATGACGCAGAGGCCTCACAGCTGACTGTGAGATTTTATTGTAAACACAGCTACCGCCACTGGGCCAGCTGTTTAGCTTCTTATTTCTCTCGTCATTGAAGGAGAGTTCTAATCTTTTAAAGATCGAGTTACTGGCTGGGTTTTTCCACTGGGCTACTGGTTGTTCTACTAACTAAAACACGTACAGGAAGCAAAGATGGTTGGTTGGTGCAAAGACAATTGGATAGAGGCCCAATATTGATTAAGAATTCCCATACTAAAGCATTAGATATTGAGGTCAAAGCTCTTGCTCTTTTTAAATGGCACAGTTTGTTTATGTAGTTAGTGAACGTGTACACAATAGTGCGTCACTTATGCCTTGACCCCTTCGTTTCAAATCAAGGATGGAAAAACAACCGCTGAATGGGAAAGACAGAGACGGAGAGAAAGTGCACGCGAGAGAGATGCTGATGAAAGCAGAATGGAGGGAATATAAACTGAAGTCCCAGCAGCTGTGTCGAGGGCTACAGGGACGACTCTCCCGGCCAAGTTCCATGTCCGCTCTGATTATGAGCTTGGAACAATGCGGCCCATTGTGGGATCGCTGCTTCACCATTCTCTCATCATCTCCCACAACCCCCCACCACTCCATTCCTCTCAATCGGTCCATCTCACACAAACACTCGCTTTATAGATATGTGCACACTCTCATAAACCACAAATTTAGGCAAAGAGATACTTTGAATCACCACATCTGTCCTGTGATTCTGCTTTTGGCAGGTGAGGCAGCTCTGAATTGGAAGCGTTGAAGTTAAATGGAAACACATCTAGGTGAGTCAGCCTATTTGACACAAGGGCCTTGTATAATCCTGAATCAACACGACCTGCTTTAAATAACACTCACAGAAGTAAAGAGAAAGCCAATTACCTCTGTCCACAGAAATACAGTCCCCCTGAGCTATTAGCCTACATTTCACCCCTCTTTGTTTTGAGACACAATATATATACATATATATATATATATATATATATATATATATATATATATATGGAAACAGTCATAATCTGCTTTTGATGTATAATGCTTATGAAAAAACGTGATGTCCACAATGTCCTATTTTAAAAGCAGAAAGTCTGTATTGTCAATGTGCCTTCCTACTGACATATAGCCCTGGGTTAATAAGATTCTCAATGTTTTACTTCTTATGCTCTGCAAAAACTACCAGTATTGCTAATTGACACACTAACGTCTTGTTGCATAATGTGGCCTAATTCTTGCATAACCTGTGGTATAAGGGCTAGCGTGCATGAAAGAACTCCACGCTGCTTTGAGTCAGATTAGATCTGGGAGTCTTACAGAGCTTTAAGTGACAATTTTTTGTGACACCTTGCACACTCTTTAGCAAGGTGCACTTGATCAATGTTGCTATGAAATATAGTTTAAACACAGATGAGGAACTAATTTTATTTAAGTGTTTGAAGAGATAGTTCACCCAAAAAATGAAAATTCATTTATTGATTTATCTTCATGTCATTCCAAACCTGTACACTGTAAAAATGTTCCCTGTAAAAAAAAAAGCGGTAATCTACTGGCATCTGTGGTTGCCAGCATGATACTGTAAAAATACGGAGCACAACTGTTTTTGAAATTACAAAACAGCTAAATACCGTTTTTTTCAGCTACAGTAGACAACTGCAATTTAATTGTAACTGTTAAATTACTGTTGTCTACTGTAGCTGAAAAATGGTCTCTTCTTTTTCCCTGTCCATTTTCTTTTCATCGCAATTGAATGAAAAGAGTGTTGAGTATATTACTCAAAATGGGAACTTTTAACCACTGAGTAAATGTTTAAAAATCATTTTGGGTGAACTAAACCTTTAAGTTTTCTGTTATCATGAAATGAAGCTAACCAGCCACTTGTTGATTACAGGAATTGTGATAACATTCAAGGACAGCAAAATGAGCCTGAACTCAAACAAAAGCAGGTCACGGCACTCTACACCCGAGTGAGCGGTAATCAGACCAAATCTTGCCTGAGGAACAACAGATGCAGAGGTGCTTTAATCACCAATATGCAACACCTGCGGTAAAGAAGCCTAGTTAACATTTTACAGAACCTCTTGAGAAAGAAAGAGCAAGAGATAGACAGAGAGAGAGAGAGAGAGAGAGAGAGAGAGAGAGAGAGAGAGAGAGAGAGAGAGAGAGAGAGAGAGAGAGAGAGAGAGAGAGAGAGAGAGAGAGAGGCTGATTTTCATGAATGAGATATCCAGAAAAAGCGTGACTATGGTCGGTATTTTCAGGCTGTATTTGGTTTCAAGGTTCTGTGATCTGATTGGATGCAGCTGCAAGAGACACCCAGAGCACCATGGGAATGAAACAGCAGCTGGATTTGGTGCACAGCCTTAGAACCTAGAAAAACAAACACACACACACACTCTCTCTCTCTCTCTCTCTCTCTCTGTGTGTGTGTGTGTGTGTGTGTGTGTGTTTATGTACAAATTACAATAAAAAGGGTAACACTTTACCTTAAGCCATTAATATATAATGTAAAAGTATTTTTAATGCAACAAATTTCAGATGTAACAATGAAAATGCAAATATTATAATGCATTTTAACTTTGGTTACAATTATTTATGAAAAATATAGTGCACTATAACATACAAATGATTCCACAAAAGTTGGGACACTGTACAAATTGTGAATAAAAAAGGAATGCAATAATTTACAAATCTCATAAACTTATATTTTATTCACAATAGACTATAGATAACATATCAAATGTTGAAAGTGAGACATTTTGAAATGTCATGCCAAATATTGGCTCATTTTGGATTTCATGAGAGCTACACATTCCAAAAAAGTTGGGACAGGTAGCAATAACAGGCCGGAAAAGTTAAATGTACATATAAGGAACAGCTGGAGGACCAATTTGCAACTTATTAGGTCAATTGGCAACATGATTGGGTATAAAAAGAGCCTCTCAGAGTGGCAGTGTCTCTCAGAAGTCAAGATGGGCAGAGGATCACCAATTCCCCCAATGCTGCGCCAAAAATAGTGGAGCGATATCAGAAAGGAGTTTCTCAGAGAAAAATTGCAAATTTTTTAAAGTATCTTCATCTACAGTGCATAATATCATCCAAAGATTCAGAGAATCTGGAACAATCTCTGTGTGTAAGGGTCAAGGCCGGAAAACCATACTGGATGCCTGTGATCTTCGGGCCCTTAGACGGCATTGCATCACATACAGGAATGCTACTGTAATGGAAATCACAACATGGGCTCAGGAATACTTCCAGAAAACATTGTCGGTGAACACAATCCACCGCGCCATTCGCCGTTGCCGGCTAAAACTCTATAGGTCAAAAAAGAAGCCATATCTAAACATGATCCAGAAGCGCAGGCGTTTTCTCTGGGCCAAGGCTCATTTAAAATGGACTGTGGCAAAGTGTAAAACTGTTCTGTGGTTAGACGAATCAAAATTTGAAGTTCTTTTTGGAAAACTGGGACGCCATGTCATCCGGACTAAAGAGGACAAGGACAACCCAAGTTGTTATCAGCGCTCAGTTCAGAAGCCTGCATCTCTGATGGTATGGAGTTGCATGAGTGCGTGTGGCATGGGCAGCTTACAAATCTGGAAAGGCACCATCAATGCTGAAAGGTATATCCAAGTTCTAGAACAACATATGCTCCCATCCAGACGTCGTCTCTTTCAGGGAAGACCTTGCATTTTCCAACATGACAATGCCAGACCACATACTGCATCAATTACAACATCATGGCTGCGTAGAAGAAGGATCCGGGTACTGAAATGGCCAGCCTGCAGTCCAGATCTTTCACCCATAGAAAACATTTGGTGCATCATAAAGAGGAAGATGCGACAAAGAAGACCTAAGACAGTTGAGCAACTAGAAGCCTGTATTAGACAATAATGGGACAACATTCCTATTCCTAAACTTGAGCAACTTGTCTCCTCAGTCCCCAGACGTTTGCAGACTGTTAGAAAAAGAAGAGGGGATGCCACACAGTGGGAAACATGGCCTTGTCCCAACTTTTTTGAGATGTGTTGATGCCATGAAATTTAAAATCAACTTATTTTTCCCTTAAAATTATAAATTTTCTCAGTTTAAACATTTGATGTCATCTATGTTGTATTCTGAATAAAATATTGAAATTTGAAACTTCCACATCATTGCATTCTGTTTTTATTCACAATTTGTACAGCATCCCAACTTTTTTGGAATCGGGTTTGTAAATTATGAATACGTTTATAATGCAGTATACATAAAGGCTAAAGTGTTGCCAAAATTGTTTAGAAATTATACTACACATTGCTTTACATGTGGGTTGACAATTGAGATGATTAAAATATGATTATAATTAATGATTTATATGATCATACAAAAAATTATTATTACTCTCATAATTTAATAATAGTTAGCGGTCTTAGTTACAATGAATGATAAATATTTGTGTAATATGTCTAGACGGGCACCTTTTTTAACATTTGTTGTATAAAAAACAAATTCTAGATTTCTCAAATAAATTTCTAATAAATAAATCAGATTTCTCTGATCACTTCATTTTTTAGCAATCCCACTGTAATGGAATAAATTAACGCATTAATGGTTATGGGGGGTCAGTCCCACCCACCCATAATTATTATAATTATACAGGGCCTTAAAATATGAATTTTTAGTGGCCTCACTTAAACTGGTCTGTTATTTTCTGAAAATCTTAGCTAACAACAAGTCTATGCACGTCTCTGGATATATGACTGTAGAGCGTGGTGAAATCTAGGCGTGAAATAATAATTTCACAGCAGGGGCATGTGCAGGTATGCCAGCACCCAGCGGGCTTATGGAGTCCCACATCTACTGTCAGCAAGCGTTGTGCAAGATCTGGCTGCGTCACAAGGCATTGATGGACATAATTTCACGCCTCGGGCCATCCAATGTCATTCAGTTTACAATCTGCAGGACAAGGCTTGTAGGAGGTTGCCAGAGCAACAAGTTTTCACATGAAGTGATTATTGTCAGAGGAACAAAAGATACGACTGCTTGACCTGAATATACTTACAGAATTTTTTTAATATGCCTTCATCAAACAAAGCTCTTACCTACAATACAAAATTATATTCTAATGAATGCTGGGAAAGAAACCTGTTCATTTAATCACGTGATGTCAGTGTGATTCATTGATTTCAACTAGAGATTGGTTATCAGTAGATCGCATACAGGAAGAACACCTAAAGGGTTTTGCCGTGTACATGTGGGTGTGAGTATTCTTTCATGGGAGAGTGGCAGGACTAAATCTCTCTAAGCCTTGAAAAAGTACAAGAGCAAAACAAGAGTACAATCCCCCCTCCCATTCCAGCTTATTAAATGTGCGGTTAACCTAAAATAGCTGTTGAGGAGGAAAAATCCCCCCCTCCCCAGCTAAGGTTGTGAATATGCAGGATAATACAGATTTCTTGGCTAGATCTTACCTTCTGCTGAATAAACAACACCGAAGTCTATAAAAGACAGTGGGAAAAGTTGGACAAAACAGACTGGGAAGGAATGAAAGTAAAAACACAGAAAGAATCCTAACATTCTAGGATACTTTAACCCAAGACTGATTGAAAAACATGTGAGAGAATGGAGCACATTAAGATAAGGAGAGAGCTAGTGGAACGGGCAGAAGAGATACACAGGAAGAGAGAAGAGTGAGGCAGGACAACAGAGAGGGAGAGAGAAAGGGAGTGACAGAGCATTGCTTTTCAAGACCAGGCTGAACAAAGGAAGCTTTGTGTGGAGTGCTGAGAGAGTGGAGTGGAGCCAAGACTTATAGGGAGGGTTGAGCGGTGTGCACTGACTGCATTCTTGCTCTGCCATTACTGGACAGCTCTCATTTAGTCTGCTCCAGGAAACATGATTATCTCTCAATAACAAAACAAGCCCCTCCCCTTTACATTTCTCTCTTTTGATGACTTGACATATCTTAAAATAGCCACTTATTTGATAGTTCCAGCCGACATCTGGGCCAAATATAGCATTGTCTGTAATCCCCAGAATCTCAATGTGCTTATGAATAATATATACGCTCCAACTAAGACCAACTTTATTTGTGTGGTTTATGCTCCAGTGTGCCTTTTGAGTAGTAAATGTGATATGTAAATATGACAGCTTTTGACAGAGTGTCTGAACTTTCTTTCATGAGGTAATTTTTTTTTGTTGCTGTATTTTTTTAAAGTTGCTTTTGCTTTGAGAAGTGAGGGTATAGTCATGCCCTTATAAAGTATTGAATCCCTGCTGAAAACACCAGTATGGTGGTCACCAGCATATGTTTTGTCTTGGATGCTGGTCTCCAGCATGGGATGCTGGCATGTTGTTATCCCCACTATCCATACAACTGCTTTTTGTGAGAAATGTAAGCCTGCTATTCACCAAAATTCTTCCACATTAGCTTTACTTGAGAGCTCATGAGCCAAATAGCAATGTCCAGTTCATCAGTGAAAAGAAAATGTGTAAAAACTTGGAAAATCAGATTAGTCTTACTGGTTTATTTACTGCATTTGATGTTACATTCTATGTAATGCATTGAAAAGTATCAACCTTATTTTGCAACGTGGAAGACCGATGACGTACTTCCTTCTAATGTGTTAGGCTTTCGTTTTGCTAGATGGTGGGTAAGGAGCAATGTTGTGGGAGCACGCACAAAACACTATGAAACACTGTGATGGTAAATATTTACCACACCCGTGGTGTATAACACAGTGAGCTTGTGAGCACATCTCACATCTCAGCAGCTTGTTGAACAAACACCATCTCTGCATATGCTGCGAGTTTGGGTTGCTTATGATGTTCATCTGGGAATGCAATGTGCGCCATTTCATCAGATTTGTAATGTAAATCATCTATAAACCTACACCAACACAGGAGAATACATCAATGTTTCTAAATATGTAAATTGTTCATTCATCACGATTTCAAAATAATAGTTTAAACCCTCATGAGTTTGCATGTTTTAATGTCCACATGTTATTGTTCAAGAAATTACAGTGGCTGTAGGATTTATATCGTAAAGAAGTGGCCACATATTAAAGGGATGATCTTCCGTGGGTCTGCCATTAACAAAGTGGAAACAGTTTCTCACAAATGTGTGAATATTGAGAAATACATAAACTACTGCTGCTTTTAGAACCTTAATAACATTTATGCATCATGTCACACATTAAGTATGTATGTGCGTGCAAAGAACTAAAAATGGTGATTAAACTGTTAATGCAACAGATACACTGTTAACTATTCCGACATAAAAATAACAAGCTGGATGGTCAAATTATGGTCAAAACAAATATCTTGCATATGGCATCCCCTAACTGTGCAAAGGTCACCAATCTGTCTCTAGTCCATATTAAAAGTAAGATAGGCAGTCTAAACTACACAATCGTCACAAAACTACGGGTTCACAATACAAATACAATTAGTGGAAGTGGCTTACTGGAAATCTAACACATTATATTCCAATGCTCCTACGTGAAAAATAAGGTGGATAAAGCCCCACACATGACATTTAGGTGAAAAATGGCCACAAATTAGGAATTAGTTTCCACAACTTACTAATTCATTCCCTCAATTGAGGTAAATTGTGTCCATGTTGTACTATTTTAGTTAAATATAGTGGCTAAAAATGAATAAGTAATTGGAGCGTGACCACAATTTCTATTGTTATCCACATGTCAGAGTCAGATCTTTTCAATTAATATTTTGAATTATTCATTCTTTTGAGTCAGATCTTTTCAATTAATCATTGAACCAGTTTGAATAATTTGTTCATGAACTGGACTGATCTGATTCTCCAGTTTAACTCACTGACACAGCAGATTATCAATAAGTAACAGCCTAAATTCCAGTCTGTTCGTCACACAAAGCTATTAAATCACTAACTTGGAATATAGCACACAATTCATAAAGACTATCTTTGTGATACTTTTATGGTGCTTTGGCGTTTGAAACTTGAATGCTTCCCAGAGTTTCAAGGAAGAAAGTCATTTGGGTTTGGAACAACATGAGGACGAGTAAATGATGACCACATTTTTATTTTTGGGTATATTATCCTTCAACTAGCTTAACCAGTTAGAGCAGCCCCAAATTTGGACCAACATGGAAATTAAAGCTAGTCTAAGCAGGTCTTTTCAGCGGGAGTAACATGTTCAATAATGTCACAGGAAGCTTTTTGTGTCCACGTCATTTTGTCCACTATCATTAAAGCCAAGACTAAATATCCTGTAATAGTGGCTCTGTCTTTCTCATTGCTCGGCTAGCTCTCCTCCCTCCAAAACTCATACACAGCCGCATTGTTCCACAAGCAGAGTGCTTCAAAATATAAGCGACTGCATTCACTATCTAATTTGGCAAATAAAATTTGGACTGTGAGCCACCTGACTTGGCCTGGTTTTCATGGAAAGACAAAGAAAGAAGTAAAAATCAGAATGGAGAGCACACAAACACAAGTTCCCTGAATGTACACGAGTGCACTAATGACTTTTGTGGTACACTTGTGCCTGGAAGTCATGCTCGAAGTGTCTCATCATTATCCGAAGGAAACATCTGATCTGGCATCATCTTAAACGGATGCTGCCCACTTCTTCCATTCTCCCTAGTCAGGTCCCAGAGCAGTACAGCAGACTTACATAAGAGTCATACTAGCTTGTGCATTTCCCCTCAGTTTTTCCACTGCCTGTAGTGATCCATGAAATGTGGTCTAATCATGCTTTTTATGTCATATTACCAATGCCGTTACAAGACCTCACATTTCTCCAACTATTATTCAACTGATTTCTGAAGTGAAACCATTCCTGCACACCCTCTCCAAAGCCAACCTTTTAAATCCAGAACTGAGCCCGTAATCAGCCTCACAGACTGAGCTGACCCCCCACCCCCACCCCCACCCCTCCCCGTCCTCCCGATCGGCTTCTTTTGAGGTCCTCAGGAGAGTACGGAATGAAGGAGGAATAAATAATAATTGTGTATAAAAAAGCAGATAGGAAAAAGAGAAGTAAATGAAAGACACAAAGAAAAAAAAAGTGCTGAGATGCTGAGATTGAAGTGGCGGGACGAGACCCCCTATCTACCACCCCATCCCCATCTCTCTTCTGGACAAAGAAGAGGCGTTTCCTTCAAGAGAGGAAGAAAAGTAATTAGTGCCCCCCCTCTCCCTCGCACACACATACACGTACACACAATTTCCACTCTCACTTCTTTCTTTTCATCTCTTTTTAATTCCTCTACTCAGCAATTTCTAAACCTTTTTGTTCCTCCTTACAACCCTACTTCTCTTTAAGACTCTCCTCTTGGACGATACTGGCAGAGATCGAGTGTGCAGTCTGAACCGTGTGTGTGCATTGTGAATTTAAAGCAGTATCTCCTTCAGGGGTTTTGCATTTGTATGAGCGGCGAGGCGGTTGGATTTGGCTGTAATCATGGCTTTTCTCGAACGCACACAGAGACGAACATTCTCAGAGTCTAATTAATGGCAGTGCTACAGGGGTGCTTAAATCAAGATATTATGAAAGTTTTGTTGCTTTGTACCTCTGCAGTGAACTAAACTTTTCATCTATCCAGTGCTAACTAGCATTCTGGTCAACCTAATAACACCTACGTGGACAAGTTATCTGTCACTTAGCAGATACTTTTTTATCCAAAGCTTTACTAAAGGTAGTATAGTTGTAACGCTGGTGAAAACTCAGAGACGAGGGAAAGGATCCAAATGCAGTTTTATTTAGACAAACAACAAGCCAAGCACAAGGAGCAGAAACTAGGAATCACAAGAGCAGAACAATGGATGAGACCTGACAGAGAACACAAGAAAAAACTGGGGTTAATAGACACAAGGGGTAACAGGCATACAAGACACATCTAGGAACAATCAGAAAACTAATCAAAAATACAAACAGACTACAAAATGGTACTGGAAACAGGAAACAGGAAAAAGAATCATGCAGATTACAACCTAAAAGTCCAAATAAACAAAACACAAAAAAGGTACACAAAACAGAGAACATGTGACAGTATAGTGTTGCTGTGGTGCAGTTGTGAATATAATTTTATATACTACTGTATACGTATTTACATGGAACACCATGGCACTTTAAATAATACTATGGTACACCATCATGGTTATAAGGCTATTATGACTTTCCATGCTGGAAATTCATGATTGTCTAGTAATTTCACACTTGAATTTCAGTGCTAATTTGATGCTAGTCTAGCAGGTGGATCATCATAAAAATGCTGTCGACTAGCATGGTGTTTCTGGTGAAACTGGTTGAAGTCTTGCTGGTTAAGGTAGTTAAGGAAAACAGAGGGACACTAACACAGCAGCATGCAAAACAACATATGATGGTGACCAATGAAAGCCTGCCTCTGCCTCAGAGTAAAAAAAAATAAGATGAAGTTTAAAAGAAGATATAAAGTTGAAATTGCAATATATTGTTGAAAGATATAGTCACATTGTGGCATAAGAAAGTCACATTATGAGAAACAAAATTGCAGTTGTGAGATATAGTTTCAATTATGAGAAACAAAGTTGCAAGATATAAAGTCACAATTGTGAGAAACAAAATTGCAATTGTGAGATATAAAGTTGCAATTATGGGAAACTGATTAAATTATGAGATATAAAATCACATTATGAGATATAGCATCACAATTAAAAGAATAAAAGAAACAGTCAAATTAAGTCAAAACGGGGGGTGGGGTAGAGGACTGGTTTTAACACTGATAAAAGTTAGGCCCTATGAAAATCCCCCTTTGCTCACATCAAAGCCCAGCCTGCCAGCTCAATTCAGAGAGCCAATCTGCATTCCCATAGGCTCCCCCTGTTTCCTGCCCCTACAAACACCCCCAGCCCATCTCCCGGCTCCCCCTGACCACGCTCTCTTAGAACAGGACCACCATTGTCCCTGCGCACTCCCTCCCTCTGCCCAGCGGGTGACCATTCAGACGTCCCCCACCTCGCTGAACTCCACGTCCAGGCCAGCAGACATCCTCCCTGCCCCCATGAGAGGACAGGGGACAGAGGCTTGCTTTGGGAAAAGACCGTTACATGCTGAGCGGATCAAAATGAAAGAGTCACGTGATTGTGTGTGTCATTGTGCGGGGAGGGACAGACTCTCATGTGGGGTGTGAGACAGGTCTTGACGAGAGTTAGGGGTTTGTGGCAATCATGAAGAAGACCAGTGAGGGACCATGGGGTGCAAGACGTGCATGGAGAATAAAGGTCAGGTGATGGATGGCGTACAAAACAAGATCTGACCGAAACAAAGAAAGGGAAGAGAGATGAGACTGAGAGTGAGAGTGGCAGAAAAACAAATCTGGAATATTTTAAGTAGTTTATGTTAGACTATTTTGAGACACTGATTCACTGACTATATCAGCTAATAAAGGTTGCAAAATCTTAAAGGGATAGTTCAGTTCAACCTTCCTAACTTCTTCAGTGGAGCACAAAAAAGATAGTCTAAAGAATGCTGAACAAGATTGGGCTCAATTGACTTTCATTGTATGGACAAAAAATGTACACCTCTTCCTGTAACTCACTCAGTTTGCCACTGAAGGTCTACAGGTTCAGTCAGGGACAAAGTCAAACAGAGTGTTTTAAATGTCAAACCAAAAGAGCAGAATACCATGGATTCCTAAATGACATTTTAAGGCTGTACAGCAGGTTGCCTGGTTGCTCAGGAAAGTTAATGAATGTAGGGTCACGTAGGGCTCAGGAAAGTACAGAGGCCTGTTGTACCATGCCTTCTAAACAAGAAAATAATGTACGAGATAAATAAGATATAATAATAATAATAATAATAATAATAATAATAATAAAGTAATAAAAACAAGACAATCCCCATTACTTCAAATCATAAAATAATTCCTTAATAATAATTTGGTTTAATGCAGTACAAAGAACTTTTGTCCTCAAAATATTGAATCTAACAAGTTCAAACGGCTTCCGAACAAAAGCCCCCAAAATTGAATACAATCCCTTTTAAGTCGGGCTTAGGGTTGTGCTTCCAGACACACTGGGGTGTTCACACTCATACACACATTTCCTCTGCTTTTCTGTTTATTGTGACAATAGGGGGATTTTGGGGATCAGCGTGCACTAGTCTGGATTTTACGCTCCCTTACTCAAAGAGAGCTTTGCTTTTCTGACCCCTCCATTTTCACTGCTGTCAATCAGCACATCCTCTCATCATGTGTGATAAGACTGACTCAGTTTCTTTCTTACTCTTTCTTGCATTTTTTTTACCAACTCCTTTCTTTGCTTTTTTTCAGTGATTAAAGCACATGATCTAAACATCCTTAGCACCATATGCTAGCATGCTATTAGCAGTTCTTAGAATCACATTGACATACACATTCTTAGAACTTCATCCAAGCAATTTCCTTTCTCATTTTTCAGAATGCTATCAGTGTGCACACTATCTGGAACACAGAAAGAATAACAACAAATGGATATAAATCTTACAGCTTTTTCCTCTATGAACTCTCCCCTCCTTCCTTAAAGTGACTTTGTTTAAAAGCAGTGCTTTATTTAAATGATCTTAACCTTGCAGATAAGTTGGCAGTGTATTTATTTACAGTATGTTACTCATGTGTGGCCAGGGGACTGCAACTGGACTGAAGAGTAGAGCATCATTCTGGAACCAATACTGGTGTGTTTGTCAATGCAGTTCATCTATGTATAATCCAGTTTTTGTTTGATCCAGCAGTACGCCAATTCTATTTAAATTCAGCAAGTGTACTCCCTTGAAAAACTGTACATTATATGCATTGGCCACAAGAATCACCACCAGATTTTGCAGTTCCCCAACCTCCAAAATTTCAGTTTAGCCCAGACTGCAGCATATTTAAGTAATGAGATGTCCATGTATACCAAACTGCAACATTAGTCCCACATGTTAATGTTCTCTATGAACAGTTTTAGATTTCCTTTTGTAAATAATTCCTGTGAGAATGTCTATTCAACCTGTCGCAAGTTGGACTTGTGTCAAAGAATTAGTCAAATAAACACTCTCATTGGATGTGGACTGCCAGTCATCATCGTACGAGAGCTTGTGGAATGAGATTGGTCTGGTTATTCCACAGGCATGAATCATCCATCAGTATCTTTTTCTGACAGTTACCATGTCAAACCTTCTCAGCAGATCAATTACATCACTGACTTAACTATTAGTCGACGTACAAACTTGGGTATGGATACACGTTCATGTGAAATGTAATAATTTCTTTGCATAAAAACCACAGAAAGAATGCTCTGCAGTGTCACACTTCGCTTCAAATCACATAACATAACATCCATTCAATTAATCAGCACATTTTACTCAAAATTATGTTTTTCATGGCAATCTACCAATTATTTTTATGTGACATTATGCAAAGCTTGCCTCAGCAGAGCTTAGTGAAGGGTCAGTGTAGCTAGTGTGAGGCTGTGAGAACTAATGTCCCTCAGTATCACTTGGTTATGAGATACAGCATGCACCCTCTAATAACCAAGACAAACTTTGCTAAAAGGCAAGGGGGTGTTAGTTTACCTCTAATTTACGAGTCAGCAACAAGGAGTGAGTAAACCAAAGAATGCAAATACAAGGTAGCACACAAGCTACAGTCATCTGGAGTCCTCTGATCTGCTCAATAGCTTCATGTTTGCTAAACTTCGTTTGGATGAGGCTCTAACAGTTGCTGTTTTTCAAACAACAGTAAATATTCACATTAAAAATGAGAAAAAGTGGTACTTAGTAATCATATTTGGCAAGGCATGCTGGAATACTCAACCAACAATGATTGATTCCAATGTATAATTCATGTGTCAGGGTGTATAATATGTCCGGATCTGAGGCAGGATGTCGGATAAATAAACATTCTTCTGTGGCATTGTGAGGTGGAGGACTCAAACACTGGTGACTTTGAACACTTCCATAGAGAGTAACAGGAGAAAGAGGAAATCTCACAGATCCTGGAGATTTTAAATGTTTTCCTCTTAGCTTGACATAAGCACCTGGTGTCTCTCTCAATGAGTGAACAATGGTTGAATTAATTGGTTTCATTAGTGGTACTTGCTAAGGTAAGCATCATGGCTCTATGGATTTTAAAAACTTCAAAACTTTGGCACAGTAGTACTTAGTCATATAACTAATACGACAATAACAATGGGACACTTTCAGTAAAGAGTTTACAGGCCTCCAACAGGCCTGTCTGTTGTTTCACATTTGTATGTTTATATGCAGTAGATTTGCTTGCATGTTTATTTGTGGCTACCTCACGGTTTAAGGCTAATGCTAATGTTCATACTATTGTCGTTAGTATGTTGTTGCCTGTTAGCATGTTGCTATTTGTTAGTATGTTGTTGACTGTTGTTAGCATGTTGCTATTTGTTATCATGTTGTTGACTGTTGTTAACACGTTGCTATTTGTTAGTACATTGTTGACTGTTGTTAGCAGGTTGCTATTTGCATGTTGTTGACTATTGTTAGCATGTTGCTATTTGTTATCATGTTGTTGACTATTGTTAACACGTTGCTATTTGTTAGGATGCTCTGGGTGGTTACTTACTAGCCAAAAGAGCACAAGTCTCTATGCTATTTTTGTCCCTAAATGTAGATATGTCAAGGATATTGTCTCTCTCTTTTTTCATTCACCAGGTGTGCTATTACATTTCCAAGACTTACATTCTCTTTTTATGGACAATAAAATAATTTATAGTCAAAAAGGCAAAGAAATCCTCACAATAACTAGTAGTGATGCAGTGACACATGATAAAAGGTCTTTTTTCCATGTTAACCTGAGTTTTTGTTAACGGTGATAAGCAATAGGGGGATTCTATTTTTGAAATACTTTTTATTTCCTCGACATCGCAGCGAACAATGATTATATCAGGTACTTGAGTTTTGTATAATATTTAAATGGTTTGATTTGAGATTGAATATAATTTTTGCATGCCTTTAATGACCATAGCGACAATAGATAATGTACCTCAGATTTTTATACAAGATAGTTCAAACTGTGAACTCTATGTGAACAGAAAACTGTATTCCATGACAAAGATTGGTTATTCTTTTGATTCTTATTGTATATACTTATTTGTTTCCATTTTGTTGTGACACGCTCTTCTCATGTGGTTTGTGACTTGTGATTCGCCTCTTGCCTTGTTGCATCTGACTGGACAGAAAACTTGCTTGTCACTTGAATCTTTTCGCTTCACGTTTGATCAGGACACATTGTAAGGTTGAAGAAGGACCTATCTACAAACCAAAATATCATAGTAACTAACAGAGTAGGTTTTTTCATATACTGGGCCAGTAACCTAACACATAGTAACTATCTAATAGCAAAATATAGTGGTAAAGAGTATATTCGCTTACCAATCCCAATCCTGGCATTTTGGCAACTTTTTGCCCAGGCAAGCACCATAATAATATTATTTGATTTTAACTTTCTCAATATGTATGTGCTTTCTCTGCTGCATATAGTCATGAGCACATACATTTATATATATATATATATATATATATATATATATATATATATATATATATATATATATATATATATATATATATATATATATATATATATATATCTCACCTGGCAGTAAATTGAAATTGATTCTGGTTTTAATGACGAAGGAGTGGGAGAGTGAGTTTAATAGAGTAAATTAGAGGGATTATACAGCAGAGGAGCGTCTACTGCCTCTGACGGAGTCAGTGTGTCTTTCCAAGAAGCATCCTGCTTGGACCCTGTGATTCCAGCTACACATCACTCACGGGTCACCAGCACAAAATAGGCGATTTAACGGCTAACTTGGCATTGAAGAACAGAGAATTTCCCAGAATAATTTTTTTTTAACATCCACCCAGTTGCCTGCAGTGTGGTCTCAAATTTCCTGACCCTCATTACTATTCCTTTTCTCTGCCTGTTTACAAAGCCTGTATACACATACATACAACAGACACACACACAAATTCAATATATTTAGTCCCAAACAAATATTGTGAATGAGTATCTAACTAATAAGAATGCTACTTTATAAACGACTGCTAAAAACAGTGATAATTCTTCAATGAATCTCTATAAAAAATATCCTAAATTCTCCCAACCTGACTAGCTGACAAGTGCTCCAAACGCATCTAAAACCAACAAACAGACCAGTAAACCAGCTTAGGCTGAGAAAACTCCATCATTGTTGAATTAAGTTCCAGTCGAGAAACAAGGATCTTCAGTCAAGTCAGTCTAGCATTGCTAGCAACTTCAAAATCATGGGTTTGACTTCTAAGGAACACAATGTATCAATCGACTGCACTGTCACTTTGGATATAAACATCTGCCAAATGCATAAATATATATGTAAATATTCCTCAAACCCTCTATTGTGGACATCAAGCAAAATCTTTGTACCTTTATCATTTTCAAAGCTTAAATGAACATGTAACCTGAATTCTCATTTACAATAATAAAATAAATGATTTACACAAACTCTTTAGAGAATGTAAAGCATGCAGTGAGTGTTGTTTTGGTCTATTTGGAATCAAAGTGTGACAGACTATAGTGACACATCAACAAGTGTTCTCATATAGGCCAAGCTAAAGAACACATCAAGACTCAAATATAAACAAGAATGTAAAGCTTCTTAAGTGTCACAAGAAACACTTGTTTCTATTTTGGCATATAATATATGTATGATTTTAAGATCTTAAGGTTTTGTAATATTTTTTAAATAAGTCTCTTATGCTCACCAAGGCTGCATTTATTTGATCAAATAGAGTAAAAGCAGGAATACTACTAAAATATTATTACAATTAATTTTTCTTTATTTTTATTCTGTATATTTATTTGTTTGAAAATGTATACATGTTAGGGCAAAGAAGCAATTACTCCAGTCTTCGGGTTTTTTTATTTATTTATTATACGTTCTGCCTGAGAGCCTGTTAAGAATAGCACTTGCCTGATCAATAACACTGTTAAAGCTTAATTCATTAAATGGGAGGCAAACTCAATTTAATACAGCGACCCTGTTAGGAAACAGGAAGAAGCAGCACATCAAAGACGGGCTTTGTGAAGAGAATCAGCAAATAGGTCCACTGATGCAAAGAGGGAGGGTCAAACACACATCCTCAATGGCCTTTCCCCCTCTCAGTGTCGCTCTAATATCTCCTCTCTCTCTCTCTCTCTCTCTCACACACACACACACACACACACACACACACACACACACACACACACACACACCATGCAAATAGCTATACAAGACCACCGTGACATGCTAAAGATTAACACTGTAGGAGGGGAAAATACAGGGTCTCTGAGGGTGTCATTCATCATAATTATAGTACATTACAGAAGAACTGTGCTCTTTATTTCCAAATGTGATTAAGATGATTTACACATATCTTTTTGGAAATAAGACAAAAAAGGCACAAAGACGGCAAGCAGCAATGTTCCCACTTTATGATGGAGCATTCCTCTAATCTAATTTTCTCTTCATTCTTATTATATACAGTACATTGCATTATTTAGGTCAGTTACCACAATGTATGTTAAAGCTACTGCTGCATGTTTTTTTAAGAGTTGCTGTAGGACAATAGTGATAATATGAAAAGCAGTATATGGTTTGTTTTGGGCCATATGAACACTTGATCTAACATTAAAATTAAAAAAGTAGTTAATATTCATTAATCTAAAGGCCTGGGGTTATGACTACTTCTATGAAACTATCTCCACAACCTAAGCTTCCTGTGCCCACAGTCTCTTTCACACACACACACACACACACACACACACACACACACACACACACACACACACACACACACACACACACACACACACACACATACTCTATTTTTACGATGCTTTGTTTCCTAATAAACTTTTGTGGTGTTTGAAAGCCATTAGAAACAATATCCTACTTTACAAACATCCTGGCACACCAGTGGGAGGGGAGAAGGATGACTGATCACAACACAAAGTAATTCTCATAAACTCCATAAAATCAAAATTGATCTTTTATGGCATTTAGTATGTGGGCCAGATTTAATAACAGCTTGCACCAGCTAGCGTCAAACCCTCTTTTGGCATTAAAAAAGTACAGTCAGGATTTACGAAAGACACGCAGTGAAAAAAAAAAGCACTGAAGGAGTTTCCCTTTTGGATGCAAAATTTATGGGAAAAGAGTATTTAAATTAATCATGCAAGGTGATTTACTAGGGTTTGCGCTAGTCAATTTGCTGTCATTTGTGCTATTATTTACTGCCAAAAAAAGCACGTCTAACAAAATGCTAACTTGCGCTGTTCTTGGTAGATTGTGTTGGTCATTATGGAAATGATCCGGCTGCGTCTGTGTTCTTTAATTTGTGCGTCGTCAGAACTTTCCACTCTCATCAGCACTTTTTGGAATTGTGCTCTCACACTAATATGCCCCGAAGTGCCGCATTTTTTTGTGAGAAAAATATCCATATTTAAAACGTTATAGACTAAAATAACTAACTTCCGGCGTAAAGCCATACACAATTCGACTAACGGCAAAAGAGTAACCCCTGACGCGATGTACAGGAGCATCGCAAGCTTTGACGTCTCTCGCGGATAGGGCTGGGCAACAAACTCAAGCCCCTCTTCTCTTATATCGAAATCCTCCGCCATTTCTCTTTAGAAATTCTCGCTTTAGACTCTAATTCATGACTGGTGTTTTGTTTTGCTCTATCCTCTGCGCTTCTACGTTCATCAATACACATGCATCAAGGGTTCAAGGGTCAAGGGTTACTCTTTCGCCGTAAATTGATACATACGGCAATCCGCCGGAAGTTAGTTATTTTAGTCTCTAAAGTTTTAAATATGGATATTTTTCTTACACAAACGCGACACTTCAGAAGGCCTTTATTAAACCCCTGGAGCCGTGTGGAGCAGTTATATGATGGATAGATGCACTTTTATGGACTTCATAAACGAGACAACAATTCACTGTCATTATAATGCTTGGATTAGCCAGGACTTTTTTAATATAACTCCGATTTTATTTGTCTGAAAGAAGAATGTCATATACACCTAGGATGACTTGAGGGTGAACTATCCCTTTAAGGACGTGACACACCAAGCCTACATCAAAGAATAGCGGCATTGAAAAATGACTGTGTTTTCACCTTGCATCACCTATGTCTGGGTTAAAAAGTCGGTCTTGAACACACAGCAAAGACTACAGTCATCGGCCAACTAGCGTTACTACAATTATACGTTCTGCGCCTGCTAGAGAAAAAATAACTCTCTATACCAACAGGTGGCAGTAATCTGTATTCATCATTCAAACAGGGAAACCAGACTATAAGAATAGCCTTTTTTGTGTGACCACTTGACTTTGTTGTTTGCTTGCTTTCGTCACTTTTGTTTTTCTTTTCATGCATTGGTTCGCCAAGCCAGTCAGAATGATCTCTCTTACCGATGTCTCTGACGCCGATTCAATGGCCAATTCAATTCCAATGGTGCGGAACACACCGCAAAATCTAGGCTGACAGAATGGTGGCCTCACATTGGTGTCACAGCCTTTACATGTTTAAAACATTCACTTTTTCTCTTCCAAGAAAAAATGTATATTAAAAAGATTTTTGTCCTAGAGGAAAAAAAAGGGAAAAAAGAGGGAGACACCCCCACAACTTTTAAACACTTTTTTGATCTGTTGTCACTTGTTATAGTGACATCACAAGATTTATTACCAGCACTAAGCAAAACCGTGGGCTACAGGAAGCACACACATAAACAGACTTAGTCACTGGGTATTTTGTAGGACATATGCAGACCGTGTCTCAGGGAGTACTGTCCTTAAAGCAGACTCATGTTTGTCTTGTGGTGATTTGCAAGACCCTGAGACGTCACTAAAACACCTGATTGTTCTTGTCATGTAAGATATGGGCCGTATCTACAGAAACCACTAGAGCTTAAAGACAAAAAGCTGGAAGGCTGCCAACACAGCATGAGCTGGAATACGACTGCTTAAGGAAGAAAACAACAGAGCACTTTCAACAATGTTACTTCCCGCCAAAGAATACCAACAAAGCCTCTTCCTTTCTGCATGCCCCCTTGCATGCGCCCTCACTTCCTGTTTCAGAGCAGAGCCGGCGCTCAGACATGTGCCTGACGCACTCAACAACTCCCACCCCCTCTCAGCACTTAAAAAAACACTAGTCTATACTACAACTATTAAAAATCGTTTCCCGTAAATTAAATGAAGCTGAAAATATGAAAAAAATAATATTAAATGAAAAACGTATAATGAAAATTACAACGCTAACTGAAATAAATAAGTACAAATATTAAATATCATAGAAATATTAGGAGAAAAGTAATACAAAAAATACTGAAAATATAAAAATAAAAACTAATTCAAAATAATCATAAATACTATAATGCTATATAAATAATACTAAAATAACACTAACACTAAAGTAATAGTTCACCTAAAAAAACTTATTCTGTCTCCATATCAGACCCATTTAACTTTCTTTCTTCCATGGAATATAAGGTACATTTTCAGAAGAATGCTCATGCTGCCCCTCCTATCCCTGTTGAAAAAAACAGCATATGGCAGCTGGTTTAAGCTGGTCCTTAGCTGGTCATGAGCTGGTTTAAGGCGGTCAAGTGCTGGTCCTAAGAAATTAGCTCCAGCTCAGGACCAGCTTAAACCAGCTCAAACCAGCTGCCATGTTTCAAAACATACCTAACCAGCATATGCTGGTTTTTCAACAGGGATATACAATATAAGCAGTGACTAAGGAGTTTAATAGAGTGGTGCAGGTAAAATATCACTTTCTAGGCCAAAACGTGGAAGCGAGTTAGCATTTTATCCGGTTCCATCGTCCCAAAGTCAATGGGGTTTTGGTTAAATGACTGAAATAAGCTCTGTGGTAAACACAAGCTCAAGACACTCACATTTTACTCTATGACATAAAATACACAAGTATTACCCCACTCATAATTTTTTAAGCTGTTATGTGTCTTGAAAAAGGCAGTTGCTAACAAGTGGCTAAATGGGACTACAGAGACTGTCGGGGAGATAAAACGCCATCACAAAGTCGAAAAGGTAAACTCAGTCCACTTTTACAGCCTCATCATGCTCATAATTGTGCTCTTATAAACTATTCTAACCCAAACATTCTGGGAAAATGTTTTTAGATAAAAACGGAGAGAGTTATGGGAAGCTTAGCAAAGACGGACAGTAGTGGAATATTTTTACTCTGCTTAAGTAAATTTTTCAAGTGTCTGTTTTTCTTTGGAAAACTTTTACTTCACAACATTCCAAAGCATAATGTCATACTTTTTACTGCACTACGTTCCATATTGAATATCATTTAATACTTAATTACATTCAAAATGTAGTACTGTATACTTTACTCAAGTAAAAGTAATTAAAAGTAAGAAAGTACTACATTTTTATGTAATTAATATTAATGGTAAAACCTTTATATATGAAATGTAGTGCAGTAAAAAGTATGACATTATATATTATGTTTTGGAATGTAGTGAAGTAAAAGATTTCCAAAGAAAAACACTGATAAAGTATATACTTGAAAAATGTACTTGAGTAGAAAGTAAAAATACTTAACTACTGTCCGCCTCTGAAACTGAGTGCTGGTGACATTGAATTTGTGGGACCGTTACAGCCTACCTTTAGCTTTTTATTTCTGCTAACTGCATTTAGGTTTCAGAATTCATAAAAATTGTGTTCATCTGTGATCATTATCTTGACGGACAAAACGTGCAAGTATTATAAACTTTTGTTAATCACATTATAGTTTTTAGCTATAATCCAAAAGCCTATGGGAAAATCCTATTGGGTTTTTGTCAAAGGAACCAGTGTGATGCTAACTGACACTGTCACAAAGTGACATCATACCTGCACCACTTCACCACACCAAAAGTAGCTTTTTTTCAGCTTGCAGATGGATTTTTTACATTTAGAGGCCATTTACACAACACCGTTTTCAACTAAAAACAGAAATCTTTTTATGCATTTTGGATGTTCATTTACACGACAACTGCGTTTTGTGGGCCTGAAAATGCTAACTTGTGAAAACAAGTGCATGTTTTTCAAAACTATACTGTTATCGTCTCCATGTAAACTACAAAAATGTGAATTTGTGAAAACGGTGACGTAATGTGCATTATGTGTCTATAAGCGCATATAGTGACATCGCCAACTACTGGCCTGGCAGCAGAATACAGTGTTTATAGTCAGATTTGTGTGAATGGGGATCAAAACATTTATTACTTAATAAATGTTTATTAAGATCTTTTTGTGGTTTTTTACAGTATATATCAGTGCAAATTACAGAATTGGATTGTGAGTGTTTACTGAATACATTTTTCGCACTGACATACCACATGCAAAAGTGCCAAAATTGTTTAGTAAATTCGCTCCCACATCTTTTACAGTAAAACCTTAACAGGACAACCAACATGAATCAATCATAATTCAAAAACAGATGCTAACCTTATTTTATTTAGTAGTATACAAAGGCGGTGTGCAATGTCCTGAGTTCAGGGTGAGGCATCGAAACAATCAGAAAGTTCCACCAAGACTAAGTCATCCATAAGTGTATTGTTCTACGGAGTCTTCCTCTAAGGATCCCTCCCATCTCTGGGTTTTGAGAGCAGCATGCTTTGATGAGGGGAAGGGTTTCTGCAGCTAATAAAAAGAAAAGAGAAAAGGAGAACACCAGGGTTTGTGGGTAATTATGGCACAGACGAGAGCGTTGGAGGGCCAGATGTGTCAGGAATGTTCTGGCTGGATCCGTTGACGGGGGAGGGGGTTAAGAATAGTCGACTCACCGTCTGCAGATCGTTACAGGGCTGTCGAGCCTCCAGCGGTCTATTTTATAACGTTTAGCTGAATGTCACTACCACAACGATGATAAAGATGCAGGACAACCATGAGTTATCTGCGTCAATCGCTGAGATTCATTTACTCAATCTGGCAATGTCGCTAACACAAAAGACATCACAATGATTGAATGCACTGAAGTATGTCACATGTTTTTAAAGGTGCATTTTAGCATGAGAATGATAAATCTGTGACTAACAATAATAATCAAGTGGCTAATTGTTTTATCTCATCAGAAAAACAGCATTAAAAGTGGAGTAAAGCAAATTAATTTGAAGTTTTATCTTATCTGTAAACAGTACCTTGGACACGAACCCCCAACCCTCATTCGCTCAGTGAGCCCATTAGTTATGTGCTGCTATGGTTGAGCAGCGCTCCAGAACAGCCTCTGTTTGTTCAGCTGTTACAGACCGGCCGCAGAAACCCTGGGAGGCCGTAGAGAATTCACAACCCCAACTCATCAAATGAAAGAGGAGATGGTGGAGGGAAAGAGGAAGAATGAGAGAGAGAGGTGAAGAGGAAGGATGAGTGCAGTGGAGCCAAAAGATAAGCTGACGATGATGATGATGCCTTCTTTTAATCACAGAGCGAGAGCAGCTACTTGCCTATGATCTGAGAAAGAAAAAAAAAGCTTTTGAGAAACATAAGCTATACCCTATGGAGCAGATTCTGGCACGTGCTGGATATATAGCGGTGAGAACTGCATATTCATAATTCATACTTCAACCCCAAGGCCCTTTTAACATATTAGTGCTGGCTTCCACAAAATACGAATAAGCCAGTTCCTCTAATTTGTTTGCAGTACTGCATGAAAATGTAAATGCAATGAAAATTTAATTTAATGTGCCCATTGGGTTTCAGCAAGCCCTCTTTGCAGTTAAAAACAGAATAATGGTTTATACATGTTATAGAACATATTGCTGGTAAATCCAAACAAAAGCAAACACACAGGGATCAAAGTGAACTTTTTAATACACCTGCCAATGGTCAGTAAATATTGGTAATATTTATGGTAAATATTTTTACAGGCCACAAAACTGTAATATTTTTATTTTAAGTGAGTTTTACCTATGACAATTTTTTTTTTAGCTGTTTCTCCTTTGCATGTCTGTGTCAAACAGTGCTCTTCTCTCTCTCTCTCTCTCTCTCTCTCTCTCTCTCTCTCTCTCTCTCTCTCTCTCTCACACACACACACACACACACACACAAATATTGTTGCACTTTTATTCCAGGAATATTACACATTTGTCACCATAAAATAAAATACTACATACATAAACATGATAACACAAGATCATTAAACTGACTATTCTTCATAGGCTGGCAATGTAAGATCACTAAACTGTTTTTATTTTTTAATCCGAGACCTTTTAAGCAATCAGCACGCCTAGATTTTTGTCTTTTATCCTCATTTTGTTTTGCATGGTCTTCAGCTTTCTGTCAGCTTATTAATTGTGTGCTTGTCTTTTGCACATATCTATTTACAGTTTGACTTCAAAACCAGAGCAAAAAACAGTACATCTTTGTCATACAGTATACGCACTTATTAACTTTGATCAATTGCCTGATACAGTGAAAGCCAGTTAAGAAAGAGCTCTCTGTTTGACCAATGAATTTGAGTTTTGCACACTATTTCTGGTCGTGCTGACAGATACATATGTTTTCGTAAGTGCTAAATAGGCAATCTAGTTCCATAGAGCGCAGTAGAGAATGAGTCAGTGTGTCCAGTTAGTGTTGGCATTTATATGTGCTTCCCAAAGCGCTGAACATTTCCCCAGTCATCACCAAGGCCAGTGCACAGCCTCTATTCCATCCTGTTGTGTTCCGTCCTAAAGCGAGTGTGGCCTTACTTAAATGTCATGTCAGCAGCCCATACTTCCCCAAAACATTTCCTTGTACAAACATACTGGAACGACTGACCCCAGATCAGGTGAAAACACCTAAAGTCTGATGATATGCCAATCCACATGAGTGGCACATGGTGGTAAGACCAGTCAGGGTAATAAACCAGCCCATCTAAAATGCTATATTATGCTGTTTTAAGCTGAATATTTTTAGATATTCATCCCATGTTGCATTAAGGCAGATTTGTGTTTTTTCTTGCGTAATGCATTGATTAAAAAAAAAAGAAATGAGTAAGAAAAAGGCGGGAAACCCACACAACACAGTTGTTTTGAGAGCCAAGTCATTTATTGCCCTCAATTTGCAACGGGTTGAAATTTCAGCCTCGCTAAGCGGGGAAACTCGAACCGATGGTCCAGCTGTCCGCAGGCTGCCGTCCCACAGCGCCTACCGCCCAACACGGTTCCCTCCCCTCTCTTATTCCATTCATCCCCTCTGTTCCAAAGAAGCAGGTGATCGATTGGAAGAACAGACCCAAACAAAACATGGTCCTGAGTGTTGAGCTGTTGCCCAGAACTCTGTTTCCCTAAACTCTTCATAAAAGCCCAGTTGAGACATGCTACTGCCACTAAACAAATCTGTCATCATACTAAACAGCCGTGTTTCAATCTATTAGTTAGTCATATGACTGACTTTTTAATATTATTATTGCTATGGTGGTTGCTAACAAGGCATTAAGAATTTAATTGAGAATTACTTTTAAATGAAACTTTTCAGTCAAATTCCAGAATTTGAATTGAGGTAGCAAATGGGATGCAGAATTGCAATAAGTTGTGAATTTGAATGTGAGGAAGTAATAAAGTGAATTGAAAATCAAAGAAATTAATATAAAACTGTCATTTTTAACAACGTTTCAATGTTGGCTTGACAAATGCATGTTTAAAACTTTTTATAAATCATTTAAAAGTTAAAAAAGCGGTTAATAAACAGAACTGCATGTGTCTTGTGGAAGAACATTGCAGCCGGAGCTACATCTCTCTGTTTATGTCTATGGCGAGTCACGCAGGGACTGTGCTCCTCCGCAGCGGTTCCTATCAGACCGGTCTGAAATAGTCCCAATATAAACACTTATTATAAGTGTACCATAATGATTCAGGGTAAGACAAAAAACACGGTTTGGAAAATGGATTCATGTTGTACTTTCTCATTATATAATTTTTGTAAACCTTGAACACAAAAAAAGTTACAGACAGCAGCTTTAATAAATTGCAAATACATTTTGGACCATTAGAACATTTCATTCCCTAGTATGCATTATCTGTGTTGAATTGTTTTGAATTGCAATTACATTTTTCTCTTCCTATCATTCCAATTTAAATTCCAGCTGAACTTCCTGTGAGGTGTGGCCAATTTCATACAAATTCCAATTTATGATTTAAAAGGAGTCAGATTATTACAGTTATGTCCTCTGAAGAGTTAACATGTGATCTTAATTCATGTCTGTAGCACTTGCCTTTGCACTAAACTCCAATTCTGTATCATCATCAAATACAGATAATTAAAGTGAAACAATTATGAACAACCTTTGGCCATGATGACTATAGGCTTTCATGTCTCATAGAAAGCTGGTTAATTCTTTACTCAAAACTTATGACTTAAGTGCTTACCACTGTGGAATAAGTTGACATTGACGTGTGACTTTATCCATGGTGGCACTAACAAAAAAAAAGGACAGAAATCGAGTTAAACCTGTCTGCAGATTTGTTGCAGATTAATAAAGAATTTGAATCAGAGTTTCTTTGCTTGTTTGGATTGACTCACGTCTGAAGTCACCAGTCATGCTGGCGTTATTACATAACCAGAACATGCCAGCTCAGATGGCAAGGGCTCTACATGGGATGACACAGCATGACAATAACGATCCCAGTAAATTGCACATGCTCAGGGCTAGAAGAAGGAAGACAAAATAAACTCAAAAAGGAGTCATTTAGAGTGACAGACTGACTGAATGATTGAAAGCGAATGATAGAACAATGAACGGATGGATGGATAGACAGACAAGCTGCAGGTTTGGTGGCTATAACTTGAAATCTGTAGGATTTCAGACATGTTTATTGGAAGCATAAGTGATTTTGGGTTAATTTGATCATTTGCTACTTGAAAACCAAAAATCTGATTGGTTAAAAAATATATATAACACCAAATCAGATTAGCAATGTAGTGTTAGAGACCCTAACCCAAGTTTGTGCAATAACAGTCTAAATGTGCTTTCCTCTAAAGCTCGTGGTGAGAGTCCATGTGTCACCAGAATTCAGTTTGTTTGACTGGTTGTGACAGCTGTTTTCTGAACAGCCTGCTTGAAAAGGTGGTCTAGAGTTCAGTTCATATCCTAAACTACGGAAGTGAAGCATTATAGATGACACATAATTTAAATCTTTGCTCCTGGTCACATATATTATAGCATAATGCATTTCTTAACCAAGAAAATTGCCTTTTGAACTCGGCTTCGTACCAAGAAATTCAACTGAGTGTGAAAACAGCTTAAGAAAAAAAGTTGACAAATTTAGCCAAACACTCGTGACTGTTTGTCATCTGCTGGAGCTGTCATGACAATTTTTGTATGCACATCTGTGCTTCAGCATCCCTCTCTTGTGTTTTCCTCTCTTGTATATATATATATATATATATATATATATATATATATATATATATATATATATATATATATATATATATATATATATATATATATAACTTTTAAAGAAATAACTACTAACTGTAACTAATTACTTATTTTTCAGTAACTTGGCCAACACTTTTATATAAGTGTTGGCCAAGTTACTGAAAATAAGTAATTAGTTACAGTTACTAGTTATTTCTTTTAAAAATAATTGAATTACTTTACCAATTACTGTATATCAAAAGTAATTAGTTACTAGGAAAGTAACTTTTAAAGTTACTTTTATGTCTGCTTTTTAAATGTAAATATGAACAGTACTGAACAGTCAAACACAATAAACAATTTTTAGACCTATTTATGTTAATCAACAGTGCAACAGGCCTTCAAATCAAGCAGTAGTACAAAAGTCTCTTTTAATACTTGAAACGAAATAACAACTGTCATTTAACAAGGTTTTTTATTTATTTTTTTGGACCACATTAGGCCCAATGAAATAAAAGTGACTGGCCTACAGTATTAACACTAATTAAAAGAGAAAACAAAGGTGCCTTGAGGTGCTGCACATAATTGAATATGTGATTTAACAAAAGCTTAAAAAAATGGTTTAACAAACATGCCTCATAAGGCAAAGCTAAATAGAGATAAGAGATGAGATTCTCAACAAATGTTAAAATGGGCTAACAAGTCTCATCTCTAAAAACACATCGTTCTGAAAAGTGTGGTGCACTCTTATTGGCCAGCGATCCAGTGCATTGTGATTGGCCTGAATACATAATGCATCTGACGGAAATGTCACACTTCTTACCAAATTTGGAACATCACCTCCCAAAGCAAAGCAATATTGACAGATGATAATGTCGGTTCTATAAATTCAACCCCGAAACTGATCCGGATGATGGAGATGACCAAGCTGATCGATCAACGCTGATCGTAACCAGTAAGTATCAGATTGGTAAGTTTGCATTTGTTATCATAGAAATGGCAAAGACGTAGAAACGGTCTGTGCTCTCCCAGGTGCTAGAAACAGTCCTCTGAAAAACGTGCAGAACACAGTTGAATATTTGGGTTGTACTGTTCTGGAACAGTGTTGTAACTAAAACTTAACCACTGTTTTCTAATTGCCTTCTCTTTTGGAAGGCCAAAACAAAGTTTGGCTTTCGCAAAGAAAAACACAGCATCTCCACAACATGGCGGCAACTGTAACGGACTCTGCCCTGCGCACCAGACTCCTTCACTCCGCCTACTCATTCCTTGTCACCTGAATACTGAGCACCTGCAATCAATCTCACCCTCACTATTTAAACAGCACTCACCCCGCTCACTGTGTCTGGTCTCGTCTTTACTACCCGGACTCTCCCTGCGCTACTGAGCGATCAACGAACACTCTCTCTGAGTACGTCCTGAACTTCTCTTCCAAGCATTCCCGATATTTGAACTTCTCTTCCAAGCCTTCCCGGTATTCTCCAATCCCTCTCTAAGTCTTCACCAGCCTGCTTTCACCATACCGCTATTCAGTTAAGATTGCCATTGCCATTACCTTCACTGCCTTGCATCCGCTACTGTCTTTGTGTCCTGCCGAAATAAATCCTGTTCCATCTCACATCTGTGTTTGAGTCTTCCGTGATGATAGCAACAATACTACAGCGAGCATTCATTTTTCACAAAAGAGAGTAAAGCGAGTAACAAACTCATTTAAATTTCAGTAATTTGATTTAAAAAAGACAGAAATTGTTACATGCTTGTTACCGCTAAATGTAGTGGAATTACAACTCCCAACACTGTATATGTACATGTCCTGTAAACATGCTGCAAGACAATTGCTCCAATATGGTTACCATACAACTGATATCAATCTCAATTATTAATGTTCTCATAATTATGGTGCTTCTTTCGCATAGTCTCTTACTATACTTTTGGCATTGCACAGGAATGAATGGCAGGATATTGCATGAAAGAGTGTGTGCAGGAACCCTTTCTTTGTCTTAGTACTTGCCTTTTTTTTCCTCACAAAGGACTCGAGGCAGAGTGAGACAGACAGTAGCTGCATTATCAGACAGATGACTGGACGGCAACAGTGCCCTTCCCTCTGTCACACATAGTGAATTAGGGACCTCGGGTGGGACAATGAGGGATTGTTCTCTTTAAGTTCATAATCGTTCACATCTCCATTGGAAGCCAGAAAGGCCAAACCAGCAGGACGGTCAGAGGCAGAGAAATCCTATCTGACAATTAGATTTTTAGTTTATTCAAAATTGATCTTTTATTAACAAATTTTGGGAGGAGCATGTTCAGATAATCTACCGAATCAGCACGTGAGGAGGAATATACTGTATATAGCTGACTTATCTCTGTTCTATGACAGCTTTTCCAGCATCCCTCCTCCACCCCAACTACTCACTGTCTATCTACTCTTTCTGTCCCAGCCAGGGATGCGGTGGGGGGTGGGGAGGCTGTTCTGGGTTCGGGCCAAATTCCGAGCTCGGAGCCCTCCCCTTGGACAGCACGCCAATAAAAGCATATTTTGTACTATATCTGATTATATGTAAGTGCAAATTAAATTAAAGGGGACATATCATGAAAATCTGACTTTTTCCATGTTTAAGTGCTATAATCGGGTCCCCGGTGAATCTACCATCCCAGAAAACGTGAAAAAGGACAACCCAGTAACTTTGTTTTCTGCAAGCATGTGAAAAAACAAGTTGCCAGTTGTACACTGTCAGCCATTTCCTCCGCGCTCGAGCAGCTATAGCGACAGCGTCTTGTAAGCAATGCAGGTGCATTGCCTGAACGAGGGATAATTCAAGGCTGGTTTTGCTAAAAAGTTAAAGCTCAAGGATGGATCAGTACCAGCTGTTTGTAATTCAGCGAGCGATACTGGTCACGGCAGTAATGAAAGGGAGAGGGTTACAGTTCATCTGAGTTGCCTGAAAAGGCATAAGAGCTGTATATATTGGTTTACTGTTAGTTGTAACAGGTGTTTTGTGTAATTCGCTGTGTATGTTGATGATAGAGTTTATGGATAAGACTTTAATGCACACATCTTTTACTGTGTATTCATCTCTGATGGTGATTTTCTGGAGTGAAAATGGACACCATCTTTTGTGTGATGAACAATAAACTTCATAAAACTCATCAGTAAAGCTTTGGCCATCATTCAGACTGGGTCCGCTACAACAGGCTTGTACTAATAGTGGATAAAAGCAAGATAAGATAACATAAGTTATAGCTGCAATTAAACTAAACTATACCCGTTCATCTTCATGCAGCATATATTCTCTGGGTCTTTATGCATCATTGTCTGACTCCAGTTCGAACTGAATACTGCTAGTTTCTGACTCTTTTGTTGTTGCATGACCTGGGGTATTTTGAGCTAAAACTTCACATACACATTCTAGTGACATCAGAGACTTATTTTACATTTTGTAAAAGGGGCATCCGATGTCCCCTTTAAAGTTCTGTCATTATATCAGTAAATGCAACTAATTCTCATTAATTTGCAACTACATGTTAACTAACTCTGATTAAAGTAGGAGTGTCCAAACTCTGACCTGGAGGCCCGCTGTTCTTCAGTTTGGCTCCAACTTGCCTCAACACACCTGTCTGGAAGTTTCTATGCCTAGTAAGACCATGATTAGCTGGTTCATGTGTGTATAACTGGGGATGGACCTAAAGTCTTCAGGACAGTGGTAGTTGATGTACTTAAAAAGTTACTTATAGTTAGTAGAATGTCTAAGTGTTACAGAGTGCATGGACAAAAAGAATGGAAACATTTTTCAAAAGATCTCTTGTGTTCCACAGAAGATAGTCATAAGCCCAAATTATACTTTGGTTTTAATTTGTACATTAGGGTACTAAAGATTACTGAAGACTGCAACAACAGACACCTGTGTGAGGTGGTTAGGAAAACACGCATCTCGCTATTAAATGAGTACAAAGACCTTTTATCATTGTCATAACTTCTGGAGAAAAAACGCATAGACACCGGACACTGTCTGCGCAAGTTATCAAGGCTATACGTGTTGGACTGTACACGTTGGACTGCAAAGCATTAACACCAGAACTGAAGTAATTTGGGCTATACAGGTTTGGAACGACATGAGGGTGAGTATATGATGACAGAATTTTCCCTTTTTGCGTAAACTATACCTCTCTATGTGGGTGAACTAAGCTAGTCGCCAGTTTATTTGGTGTGGGTTGTCTCACACTTAGTACATAAAAACAGTACTACTGCAGAGAAAACGTCCTCTTAGTGAGTGTGAGAACATAACTGTCCTGTAATGGCCGGGCTGCAGGGAGGACAGGTTGGCATGGATTCTAATTCTGGTGCAGGGCATGAACTGGAGAAGAGGAGAGGAAATCGGGAGAGGAGGATGGGGGCCAACAGATGTTTCAGCTTTGGGTTTTGGCTGGAAAGGGCAATTATGAGGCACTCTTAATGACGCTGGCAGCCGCCCCATAAACCTGGTTCAGTGGAAGAGCTGTTCATTAGGGTGACCCACCAAAAAACACTGCAACCTGTCCAAACTCTTCCATGTCCCCCCAAGCCAACCAAACATGCCAACGTCACGGCTACAGGAAGCACAGCTGCAAGAGTTGGGAACTGTACGGGTCCCATGGAATATGCAGACGACGGTGTTTGAGCATGTGGATCTAGGGTAACAGTAAAGCGCTCTAGACGGGAAATGAGTGGCATAATGATGTAGGTTTTCCATTATGCAGGTCTGTGCGCGGACTAGATGTTGGAAGCTGGTGAACCAGACTGCAGAGAAAATGATAAACGGAGAGAAGGGAGACGTGGGGTGGCTTAGGGGGGTGTTGGGGAACTGGGCACATTAAAAAACTGAGTTAAGAGCCCAATATAAGACATCCTGTAATTTACACGACTGATTTTCCCACTCGTTCATACATATTAACTTCACCGGGCGCCATAAATCTGTTTAACGACCACAAGGCTCAGCACCAACATGGCTACCTCTACAAGGGGCTCCGGCTTCGATGACGGCAGACAGACTGCGACATGTTCCCTAGTGCAGGGGTTTACAAGAGATCTCCCCCATTCTCATGCACCTTGGCATGGCTAGATCTCAAACCTGTCTTTCTAGGCGAAACCGCTGGCACACGAGAGCGCTTGGCACAAGCCCTGCTATTGAGTTTTCATGAAAGTAGGTCACTGCAAAGCTCCTGTAGGAGCTTTAGAGCATGAGGAAAAGAAAATAAATGAGGAGATGAATGAGGATAGAAAGTAGATACCAGCAACTTCCTGTCTAGCACCATGGGAGGACCCACAGGGACAGGAACTTACGCAATATACTGATAACGGTCTTGACTTCTGAAATTTTGAGACACCTTTGAAATGGCAGCGAGAGTAGCAAACACATTTGCTAGCCATATTGGTAACACTTTATTTTGATGGTCCCTTTTGAATATTCTGTTGATGATAAGTAACTTTGCAACTACATGTTAGCTAACTCTCATTAGAGTATTAGTAACTCTTTATTGTGATGCTCCTCCAACAGACATTCTACTGACTATAAGTAACATTGCAACTGCATGTCAACTCATTCTAACCCTAACCCTACCAGTCTATTAATACTCTACTAACACTCTAATGAGAGTTAGTACACCTGTAGGTGCAACGTTACTTATAGTCAACAGAACTTGTTAAAGGGACCATCAAAATAAAGTGAAACCGTCATATTATTACCTATGATTGATTTACCCTACAAAGTACACTTTAAAATGTTAAAGCTCAACTACATGAGGTTTAGGTTAAGGCTCATCATGCACTGGTTTTGACCAGTCTGGACATGGAAAGGTTGAAGCTGTTGAGAATGTAAGAATCTCAGTCAAGAGATTCAGCCGCAGCTGACGCATGTGTCTTGCACATGTTCAGAAAGATTGAAACAAAAAATAGCAAAAAGGTGCTATAGATCTGTGAAATCATTTTCATCCTAATTCATCTCAGCACGTGTACCTCTACTGCTGGACTTACCAGACACTTAATTTTCCATGTGTTTGATCTCACACCCCATAGATTTAACAAATCATTTGGGTTATGGAACTTTTAGGATCATACGTTCCCTCTGTCTTATTCCTGTCCATCACACATGTGGTCATCCTCCAATATCCCACAATTCCCTTGTGCCATCTCCGATACCACATGTAATGGCGTAGATGGATGACAAAAACAACCTGACGTGGATGGGTTGGAACAACGATTCTGAGAAAGAAAACTCAGACTTTTATGGAATAGATTTAAACATAGTAAAATCAAATATTAAAATATTTAAAAAAATTGACTGATAACAATTCAATGTTAAATGTTACAAATCTATTCGTGTCTAAATAAATTAATAATAAATCACTGGAAACTAAAATCTTTTAGACTAAAGTCTTTTAAATGCTAAAGTTAATTTTGAAAGATTACAGTAACACTTTACAATAGGGTTAAACTAAATAGTTAATCTAACAATCAAAAACACTTCTAAAGCATTTATTAATCTTAGTTCATGTTAATTTCGACATTTACTAATACATTATTAAAATCAAAAGTTGCTTTCTATGGAGCTCTTGGGTTCTTTCTCTGCAGATTCCGTTCTAATAAAGCGTATATTATGAAATCATCTAATTACAGTAAAATGAGAGTACTGGATCGGATACAGGACATCAGGACATTGCTTCTCATGTCTCTTTCCCAATATGCGAGGGCAGATGGGAAAAGAGAAAAAAAAAAAGTTTTTACGTGACAGATCCAAAGTCTTGGATTTCAAAGAACACACACCAACAGGTGTGTTAGATCATATTGTGGAGAGATTCAATTATGCGCTGCGTGCATATGCACACACAGACACGTGTGAACATTCAACATGCTGGACTTTCTGGCAAATATACTGTGCATGTATTTTCAGCATGTAACATTTTTTGCAAATCAGAATGAAATAAAGCACTTTCATCTGAGTTTTTTTTAGTTCAGCTGAAACGGAAAACAAACAAAAGCAAAATTCATGCTTGTCCACACGTGGACAACTACTCATATCTATATTCAGACAAAAATAATCACTTCCTCCTCTGCAACACCCAAACACCCACACATATCAAAACACAGCCATGGCACTGTCAGTGCGTAGGATGTTACATCACTTAATATAGAACTCATATCAAAATCCCCTAATGATCACGTGAATCAGGTGGGCTGTTACGAAACCAAATCTGTTTTGAATTATTTGTATACTGTACATGTAGGTGTGTTTACAGTATGTCTCATCTGAAAATGTTTTAAAGTCAAAACCAGTTGGTTTGGAAAGTAGCAGAGAAAAAAATATTAAGCAACTCCGATTTTTCAACTACGATTTGACTAATAAGCTAAAAGTTAACCTATGAATAGTATAAAACATAATTCTCGCAGCATTCAAAACACATATTCATCACAGGGAGGAGTATAAAATGAAGAAGGGAAAGAAGAAGTGGATAGAATGCAGTGCACTTGATAAAAGGAAGTGAGAGTGTTTCAGTGCAACATCTGCTCCTCCTGTGGCCCGTCTCTCGGCGAGCCGCTCTGTTTGTCTACGGGTCACAAACAGCCAAAAAATACAAACACCAACAAAGGCGCTCATGGACATGCGGACGCATAGAAAGCCAAGTTAATAAGTAAACAGGCAATGCTCCATATCTGATTTGGCATGGATGGATCCCGTCTCACAGTGAATAACAAAGGGGAGTGACAAAAATCTATGTTATCTTTTCATTTGGAAGGGAGAATGCAAGAAGTGATGAGGGCCCACGACAAGAAAGGAAGCGAGGGAGAGAAAGCCCCCTTCTGACTGCTTTAAACCCACATACATCTCCCCTGCTTAGCTTAACCTCCCTTTCTCTTGGCAACACAAAGTCCGGCACAAAGAATTCCAGCGTTCAGCCAAAGGTACAAACCAGATGAAGCTCCACCTTCCAGTTTGATAGACAGTTGCCCATGGAAACATGAGCCTGATAGATTCAACCGGTACTGTGGCTGGGATCTGTTGTAGAAAATACCCAGACATAGTATTTGTATCAAAAACTCAAAACATTAGTTTGAGTTAGCATGGTTGTTGGAGACTTCTTTCAGAATGGGCTAATTTGATTTAGCATAGCTGTGATGCTACAAGGGGATTTTTTACCATATGGGTGTCCTTATTAGTAGTCCAAAGATGTTTTCTGCCTCCTTCACTGCTTTATTATTCCACATACACACTCTCTTTAGCTCTGTTCCAAAACCTAGCATGCTTTGCCTTGCTGTCTACTGCCTACATACATTCTAAGGCAGAAAACTAAATTAAATGGACCATTAAGTGACTGATTTGGAACATTCTACATTGGCGGCAAATGTAGGCAACACACAAATAGAACACTTTACATGAAGTGACTCAATTCACAATCGATTTGATAGCATGTTGTTAAGCTAACAAACACAATACTCAAAAGCCACCTTTTCACTGCTTGCAACAAACAGAAAGTCATTAATTTGTAAAAGAGTGAACTTTTTACTATTGATTTGCGAGACTAAACAATATTTGTCTGAATGTAATTCTTGTAAATGTATTCTTATCCAAATATGTGTGATAGGAGAATTGTCAATATGTTTTGTTTAACTTTATCTTACAAACATGTACCTGCTACATTTGTAGAACAGACGTTTATGAATTAAATCACTTACTGTAAGTTAATACTCAAGCCTTGGACAATTTATGATATGCTTCCTTTAGAAGCAATCTATTTGTCCCAGATGGATAGCTATTCATTCATTATTCATACATCTCACAATGGTCAATAAGTGGAAAGTAAATGGTCTTGCTTTCACGCTTTTTTACAGGAGACGTAAACAAAACCGCTTCACATACACGTTTTTAAAAATAAAAATAATTCAATTAGAATTAATTACATCATCAATATTTATTTATTTATATATATATATATATATATATATATATATATATATATATACACACACTTTTCATTATTAAATAAAATAGATAAATCAACATTTCTCCTGATATTTCAGGTTTTGCAACACTGCTTTTCTTTCTCTTACATATGTATATAAAACTGATTGAGCAGAGGTTAACTTAAGCTGATCCATCTGTTTGGACTGTATCAAGAGAACGGACATGCAGACAGGGCCCAAATCACCCACGCCACATGACACACACACAGCCCGCCAGCATAGTGAAGTGCTAGAACTGGACTTCTCGCTCATTACCCGCTTTCATCTTGGCGTTGGCAGAACTGTTCATTTTCAACGAGAGCCCACATTTGTGTCTGGTCTGGCCGCTTCAGAACGACTGATGTATACTCTTTACCGCTCTCTCCACCACTGCGGCTGCACTGGGCCAAAGCCACAGGCGTGCATGAGAATCTGATAGTCGTGGAACCCGCGCTGCTCTCTCTCCGTGCTGGAATGCATTTCTGCAGCACTGCACTTTTCACCATATCAGGGGAATGATTGGAGGTCCCCACCAGAGCGATCAACTTCCACATTCAGCCAGACAACCAAACCACCCACTCACCCACAGACACACACACACACACACAAACACTTGATACTGGACAACCTCAGCAGATTGAATGTGTGCTCACAAACATATGATTCACATGCAGAAAATGACAGTTTTTTGGAGTTCGGGTTTCACTTCTGCAAATGTACTGGTGGTGTACCAACATTTCAAGAAATCAGTGTCGGTTTAGCTAACAGAAACACACGTACGAACACAGACATATTTACACACACTAATTATAAATGATTCACAATACTCACCATTATGAAGCTTTCACACTCATGTTCTCAACATGAGAATTCAAGATCTTGTTCTTTGGAGTCAGATCTTCTCAATTATCTATAGTTTGCTGATCTAATTCACAAAAGCAGTTTGGTTGATATGTTCAGGAATCATACTGATCTGGTTCTGATTGATTTGTTTTTACGAATCATACTGATCTTGATCACTAACTGACTCAAGTGGATGCTTCAAAAACGTGAAATACACTCGAAAACTTGAAATCAAAAGAACATTTTTCTGATTTATGGATACAGAGGAAAAGAAGGTAAATAAAGCAATCACTACTAGGAGTCGAGATGTGTATGTTTTGAGTAAAATTTACATTTAGAAACTGTGTGTGCATGTAAAAAGCGAGTTTGCCATATAAGACATCATATCTATGAAATCTGAGATCATGAAGGTGAATTTGTCAAACTGTTTTATGGAAGCCCAAAAGCACTACATACTTCACTTGATGGTCTACAAAGAGAGATTCGCCACCTTTAATCTCCTCTGGGAACTGTTACATCGCCCCCTGCTGGATCAACTGATATTAGCTCTGTTTCCAAGCTGTCTTTCTACAGGTAAACTCTGATAGCCTCTCAGATATAATTAAAAACACTTTGATATCTCTCACAACCTTTGTCCTGCAGAGAGTTCCATCACATGATTCAGTAACTTTAAACAGCCTCAATCTTCAATGCAGCCTACGACAATAATTAGTTGGTTATGAAACAAAGCTCATTAAAAAATATGATGTATGACTTTTTCCACATTTTACAGCTCTTCACACAGGCCATGAAATATCTCAATGAGACAGGTAGAGGACACATGGAGTGTCTGGAACTTTTGACAAGAACTGGATTGTGTTTGGAGCATGGTTTTGTCATTTGCACTGCTTTTCTCTGTATCTAGCCATCTCTCTTTTCCCCTGAAGGTGAATGAGGAATCTAAGAGAACCTGACACCACAAACGTGCACCACACCCTATTTAACTCCACACATCCTTATTTAGTTTTTCCAAGCATAAAAGGGGCAATAATCTCATCTATATCAGAATCCTTGTAAAGATATGGGTGAGGGTACAATAGACTGCTGTAATTTGCCCTGATTCGACATCACTGCAAATTTTCCCCCAAGCTGTAAAGCTTCAAACCTAAAAAAACCTATATATATTTACTTCATAATAGCACTCAAAACTGAAAAACTCTTAATTTTGGGAGTGTAAAAAAGCTTCACTCGAAATCACATACTAACATACTATTTTAGACTAAAATGAAATATGCATAGTCTGAGTATGCTACAAAATAGCTACATTTTGTCCACAACATTACTTTTAACCTTTATTCTGTATCTAAAAAATACCTACCTTATGCATCGCTGCTTCCCAAATTACAGTAGGAGGATTTTCTGATATTTTAACTGGAAAAGATGACAAAAATATTTGTAAAGAGCAGAATTCTTTGCAATGTATCTCTAAACTTCTGCTTCAGCGTTCTAAAAACAGAAGGCGTACAGGAATATCTGGTCAATTTGTTTTTCCAAGAGCATGTGGACGTTACGTTTCGGCACTTATTTCATTGACTTCACGAGCTGCCTGATGGCAGGGATTCCCCGGGACTGTTTTGTCATGAGATGGTAATGGCTGTGAAAGCTGCATTCCAGTGTGTATTTTAATAAATTTATAAGTAGTGAAAATCATTTTGTTTGTGTCCAGGAATTCCCTATCTTTCTTTTAGAACAAAAATGTTTTGTTCTTACATACTGCATTCAGTATCGAATGTTGTTTTTAAGAATCGTATGCAGTATGGTAGGCAGTATGGATTGAATCCAGGCCCTGGCTCTCATTTCAGCTTGTAAATCTCACTGTGAGCTCTACAGCCAGTTCTGTGAAGCCGCTGAAGGTAATCTTATTGTAAAATATTTTAAAGTCCCAAATTATGTCCAGTTAAATGCAGATCTCACACCAAGTTTTACATCAACTTCAGCATGAAACTGTTGAGTAAAGACCTTGGAACACAAAGATGCTCAGTCTTTTCCAAATCTTTTTCTTGCTTTTATAAAGAAACATTATCACTGGCAACTGTGGTGGAAAAAAAGTATTACAAGCCTTTGTTACAAGCAAACATTCTGGCTTGTTCACTTGTCAATCAGTGAGTTGCTCAGACGAAATAATGGATGAGCCGTAATGAATTGACTGGAGATTCCCCAGTGGTTCTGAGAAGGCTTGTGCTTACTGGTTTGATGGCCTGATTTCCAAGAGAACAATAGGTAAGAGAACACTACCTGATAAGGAAGTGAGAGGCACTGCTGTGATTTGTTTTTCCCAGCATGCTCAGAGTGCGTCCCATTCAGGTATGGTGACTCATCAAGTGCTCAGAACTGAGACAAAGTTTGTCACAGGCAAACAGCCACAACAAAACACACAGGGCAGGTGAAATAAAGCGACAGGGACAAACACTGTGCATCTTCAAACAAATGATCCATCGTATACACTGGGTTGACGTACGGTCTGAAACTTTCGAGTCATTTACAGCAAATCCTACTTAACCACTGAAGTAGATCTAACCTCACATTTTCCTATACTATGTAATCACAAGACCTACGTACAAGCGGGATACACGTCGGTCATGCTGAAAGGACGCTCAGATGAGATAATGGCCACAGTCTTATCTGACTTAACACGGGAATTGTTATACCACCCTCATTACATCTCCTCTGATCTCACACCTGCTTCAGACATCCATAAATTCTCCCATATACAGCTCAGCTATTCAACTTCATGTAGAAGGAAACAGCACCCTTATAAACACTAAGTAACAAAACACAGGCCTACTGGATTCTCCTGGACACTATTGACCTAAATACAAAAAAGTAAGTGTGTACAGTGCGTACGTATAACTTTTGAGAGTGTACTAGATGTTACAGAGATTGTCTGTCCAAAGCATGAGGAAATAAACTGGCTTAAGTCAAAGGTGGTTCTACGAAAACATCCAAAGGACCATAACTGCAGACATGCTGTTAGCGAGATGTTATCGCAAAGTTTTGACTCAAGACATTGTTTGGATTTGCGTGTCACAAATCAATGTCTTTATCTTTTCCAGTAACACTCCAGATTATCAAGAAATCATGATTCATCATCGCAGCAACTTTTGCTACGCTGACCACAGACACAAACAGCTCAAGTCCGACCTTAAAAACCTCAAACAGAACTGAAAAGGTCTTGATCCCTTTTAATGGAGGCGACAGACCCTCATTGCCCAGACTGGAGATACTAGATAGGACAGATTCAATGTCTAGTGTTAGACCGGTCACGTATGCTTTGAACACGACGCAGGCTGTGTGAGCAAGCAGGTTACGGTGGATCCAGATGGGCCCGAGGGTTGGGGGCGAGGGGTCGAGGGAAACACACGGTACAGATACGTAAACCTGGACGATCTAAATACCGGGTGGTCTGTTATGTGGCTGAGGAATGTGAGGATCGCAGGAAGAACAGACGCTCAGGAAAACTGAGGAGCCCACATCAAACGTGATGACCAGGCGGGCGAATGTAGAGGTGACCTGATACAGCGTGTGTGCGTCTGTGTATCACCGAGAATATGTCGGTCGCACGCTGCTCAAGCTGCTGTTCGTTGGATCACAGCAGCCATTCTCAGATCTGTTACAGGGTCCCACGGGAAGAAAGAGTCACCCACCCACAGTGCCACTGTCAAGAGCATCAGCCCGCTACCTCTGAGCCTTAAGTACAAACATATGACCAACAATATCTGAGCCTAATATGACCCATATTATACAGTTCATTGATCTTAATCAATGAACCAGATAAAGTGAATGAACCAAATAAAAGTGCTGAAAAGCTTTCCTACAGAAAACATACAAATAAGTTTGTTTTGTTTTTCAAATGTCTGTGCCATTAGGTAGGTATCTTTAACTCTTTCCCCAGCATTGATTGCAATTTCCATTTTTCTGTGTTTTCACTGTTATACGGCAGGGTGCGCTATTATGCATCTTTTGAAAGACATGTGAAGAAGCAAAAACAAGCGATATCATATGTAAGCAGATCCATGTATACAATAATGCGATAATCAACATTAAACATATAAATCAAAACTGCCTAATGTTACCAGATGAAATGTCAACATTTTTGCTCAAAATGTTGCTTTTTTATGAAACTTACCCACATTTAAGTGTTGATAAAAAAGCAATGCATGAAGCTAGAATTTGTTTAAAAGCAAAAGCTCTGTTCTTTCTGTTGATATATTGCATGTTCAGATATTCATACAACAAAATATTCTGGGGGCCATGAACATTTTGTGAAAATGATCATAAATGCTGGCGGTGGCTGGCAACTTTTTTTAAACATGCTGGAGGGGAGAGTTAAAATAACCAAATTGCTCAGCAAAACTGGTTTAATTGTTGTTCTGCCATGACAGTTGACATAAAAGAGAACATGTACCATAGAAGACAACATATGATAAAGTGCACTATAGCGCCCCTTGTGTTTAAATGTGGTGTCGAACTTAAGCAGCTATAAGCGTACGTTCACTTCTAGCATAAAGTCAGGCATAATTTCTAGAGCTAGCTGCTTTAGCATGTAGCTACACTTGTCCAGGACATTTTTGTCTTTATAAAAGTTTTTTTTATTTGTTTTATTAAACTGTCCATTGTTTTGTTTTGACTATGGCTCAGGGATTGACATTTTTTCTATAACTCTTTTCAGATGTACTCTTTTCCCCATCTTCTATGATAACCTTAAGAACAAGGTCAGGGAGCATTAGGACCAGTATAAATATTTTTCCTTATCAGTATTTTTGTCTACGGGTTAAATCAAGATGAATTGAATGTGTAAGATAATAAAATGTTTCTGGAATTATAAACCATTATATTTTTTTTTTTTGTTTTGAGTATAAACGTCACTAAACTGTAAGATTTATGCTTAAAGCAAGAAAATAATGATGAAGAAATAAAGTTAACTGATATTGTTTTTAACTTATATATGATATTGTTTTATGGCTGTTTTGTAAAAAAAAAAAAAAAAAAAAAAAAAAAAAAAAAAAAAAAGGAAAATGACCTATTTCTGATTAAGAAAAATGTTGCACAGCTTTGTGCTCTGCCTGTTAACTCAACCTAGTTTCCTTTCATTGTCATCAGGGTGAAAAAAGATGATTGACATCTCAGAAAAGCAAGAACAAACATGAATGAGTGGGTGTAGCAAGCCTAATAATAAGATAGTTGAAATGTCAGTTGGTGTGTGTGTGTGTGTGTGTGTGTGTGTGTGTGTGTGTGTGTGTGTGTGTGTGTGTGTGTGTGTGTGTGTGTGAACAAGTCAATTTATCAGTGACAAAATAAAAGCCCCCAAACACAGAGCTGTCTTAAAAGAGTTTTCCCACTGTTACATCATAATATATTTGGGCTTTGCTCTCTCTGTCTGGTGATGAGCTGTCAGCCAATCAAATCCTGCTGGGAAGCACCTCATTGACTGGTAAGCCTCACAATTATTGGCAGACAAATGTAGAGGCCTGTTTCACAGCCCTAGTTACAGAGACAATACAAGATTTCTGTTATAGTCATAATGATCTGCAATGAGTATATCAGTTGGCTTATGCATATAGCTTATGCAACGTCAATCGATCTTAACAAAAAACAGATGAGGTGATTGTACTTGGGTTAATAAAAATTTAATAAAACTAATCCTATTGACAGCTGTGATTCATTTGCAATCACATGTAAGAAATCACTCAACCTCATCAGTCACATCCACACAAAAAAGGCCTACAAAAATGCCTATGACTTTCCTTGCATTCAAGGAGCATTTTTTAAATGACCATAAGCTATTTTTCTTTTTCTGAACACATTTGGTTAATTAAAATAAACTGTATGTCTGATTTATTTAATACATTGATGTGTTTTTCTACTCATAATGGGTGTTTTTAGTTACTTATCTTAATAATAGCCACTTTAAAAACATTAATGATAATGCTAAATGAAATCCAGTATATTTCTGGTTTGGTGAGACTTATGGGGTACCGAAGATAAAAAGCTTGTTGCAAAACTGTAGTCAGTAGTTAAAATGTAACAAAGGAGAGTGATGATACACAACAAGTTGCGCAGGGGAACATAGTGACAGCAAGACCCTGTCCTGAGGGAAAAGAGCCAACACAGAGCCAAACTCAAACTTACTTCGAGTCCAAGAACAACATTCCAAATGTAAGCATGGTCTTTTTTTAAACCAAACTAAATCACGCTTTTTACAATCTGAAACTTTTTATAGAAACCCAAATGAGCCTCTCGCTTGAGCTCCTGTGGCTCCAGTGCATTTTACAGCTCCACGGAGAGTCAATGAGCGCATTGGGACAACTATGTTCAGAGAGGAAAACCACCTAGACCGCAAGAGATTCGGCAAGTTGTACAGCAGTGCATGAAGACCAACCCCTCTCTAGGAGTATAGAGGATTTGTAAATAATAACGTCATGTTATGTTATATTGTAGGGATGCACACATTTTTAAAAATCAACTAGTTGGTGGGTTGCCTGAATGACTAGTTGAGTAATCAGTAGTAATGATGTGTTCACATCATGTCAGAATTACTGTAATTAAAATTTTCTGACTTGTAAAAACCCATTTGAGTCTGCGTCAACCTCATAATTATTGGTTGGAAACAGAATTTTCAAAGAGCTCTGACTTCTAGCACCTGACCTCTGTGATGTTGTGTTTAAACAACTAAAATGGCAGCACTTTGAGCAGTAAAATGTATCTAGTGTGCTTTATGTGTCCTTTAATATTTTGTAACAGCACAGAAATGTGAATTAATGTTGCAATTATGTACAGTATTGTGCTGTAATCGACAACACAACCTCAAAGAGGTTCATTAAGCATTGTCAAATAAATGAATAATTCCCATTTAGAGAATAAACAATCATCTTCAAGAAATCTCAACTGCAGTAATCCTGACGCACATGGAACAAAACTTTTGAAAAAATAATGAGAATAACAAACACATCTATCTTTAAAAGAGGGTTTGCTACAAAAAAAGTCTACAATTAGCTGAACGATTCAACCACTGTGACCCATGTTTACTAGCCTATAGTGTGCCTGTTTGATTCAAAAGGAATAAGAATTTTTATTAACACCCAGTAAGGACAAAGACAGTGTTTATACACAAACACACATGACTTGGAGATTAGATCATATGTGACCCCACCTTTAGAGTCCATAATGCACCTCTCCAGTCGTCATCCAGCAAACATTTCTTAAAATAAACCTCATCTTTTTCTCAGCTAGACGTACTCTCACACATTTTCTCTCTCTCTGCGGCTCTCATGCGAGGAGCGGAAATTTCACTGCTTTTTTTTAAAGCCTCAAATGGCCACTTTAACACCGACCGAGCAGTTGAAAAAACAGAGGTAGTGAAACGTCTCACATATTTCATAATCAGATGTAATATGCACACACACCTGCAATAACATGGTTTGCACTGTATCGTACACCCCAGCGGTGTGCTCTTACGCCAAACACCCCAACCAAGACTACTATACCGTAACTCTGTCCTCAGGCCTCATCGTCGCCTGCCACCTCACTCTGCATCCCTGTACGCAACTAAAATCTGGATTAAATCAGGATCAGACCACTGTTCTAAAATAATACAATAAAGTAAGAGCGATGGTTGATACACAGTGACACATTTTAGTAAATAGTCAATACATCTAATGCTAGCGTTAATGCTTTTAAGTCCTTTCAAATAATTTCCCGTCAAAGGCTGGTTTGGATGCTCTTTGTGGAAACAAATGCATAGATCTCACAACTGCCAGCTGTTCACCTTAATACCTTATTAAAACCACACACACCCATTACACTTAAAACTTGGATACTAATCATAAAGTTTGTACAGCTAGCAGCTGCTTTGAAGGAGACGCCCATCCGTAGTTCATTAAAAACATAACCGATACCTTTATCTTTATTATAGTAATAATATATTTCAACTAATCTAGTTCCACTGAACCGAACGAAAACTAACGACTTCCTGCAGTTCATTCGATAAATGATCTGTGGATATGGGAAAAGTAAGATAGTGACCTTTTGACTATCAAAGAAAACATACCGGTACAGCTGTTTGGTACCAACCGTTTGGATTGCCTAGAGCGGAACAAGCAAATCTGTTACCTGCTCTCACATGCACGGTTGCTCAACTTAAAGGGTTGGGATTAATGTCTTACGGCTTGAATCTGTCATTAGGACAAAAAAAATGGTGTGTGACGGGAACTTTAAGAGACTTGGAGAAATGTTTCGGAAAATGGAGACAAAAACAAAGATTAAGCCTATTGAGCCAAGATTGACTTTTGGATTCTATGACGTCAGGTTGTACTAAATACTAGTATTCCCACTTCAAAGGCCAAAGATGGGGGTGGATTTGTTCTTCAGGAACAAACTGGGTCCGCCGGCAGCCTTATGGAGCTTGTTAGGACGTTAGGCAGAATGGGGCCAAGGACTCTGAAGCCATCAAGTACCTGGCAAATGGCCTAACCATGCCACTGTGCCAAACCAACTACGGAAAAGTCCAGAGAGAGAGGGCTTTGACATGTAATGGGAAGACACATACAACATTGATGGAAGTGTAGGTACGAGACGGAAGAAAGTTGAGAGGCCTGGCTCTCCACCCCTGCCTGGGGTCTGGACCGCAGGATGAGCGGCAGCTATTCATTTTAATAACTGCACTTATTTTCTCCCCTGCCAGGAGCCATTACCATAATTCACACTTTCTGCACAGTACCTGGAGAGCTTTAGTGTGGTTTACAAGTTCTGGATTTAAAAAAAGTCTGGAAAAGTCTTCTGAAACGAAGCAAGGAAGAGAGAAACCAACCAACAGTGTTACAGATGTTTAGAGCAGACATACAACAAAAAGAGCGAGGCAGGTTTTGGTCCAAACAAAAAATGAAAATTCTGTCATAATTTACACTAATTATCTTTCTTTCTTGGAACACAAAAGATGGATTTAGAAAAAGTGTACCTGATGCGTTTTCTTTCGAGCAGCAAAAAGGATGTGATACTTTCATTGCAGTAAACACACAACTCTTGTACTTAGCCTGTTTCAAGTCTTCGAAAGCTATAGAATAGCTTTGGGCTGAAGATTAAATCATTATTTCCTGAATATCTTCAAATTTCTCCTAGATCTAATTGGCAGGTTCAAGCAAGTTTATGATTAGCGTTGTCATTTCTAAATGACTCTGATTTCTGACAAAACTGGATTTCCCCACAAATCAGACTGGTTTGGTTTTCAAGTTAAACTCACTGACTTGAAGTGGCTGCAACAGTTAACAGCTCAATGGAGTTGAAAAGTAATTCAGTGACTATAGACTAAAATGTTGATATGTTTCCCACACGACATGCAAAGAAAAACAGATATTGTGGCCATGAATTAAGAATGAATTCCCATGATTTAGTCATTTGTGGCCTTGTTTTAGTAATACGTTCCATACTTTTAGTTAACTTGAGGCCACGTTGTACTAATTCATTCCCTCCTTAGTGTAATTGTGGCCACATTGTAATTTGTTCCCTAGTTTTAATTTAGTTAAACCATGATTACATTTTGACTAAAATGTTGGAACAAATTCTTAATTTGTGGCCATGATATCTTTTTTTTATTATTATTATTATTTCTCCAAATGTAATGTGTAGGGTTCTGTACAAAGCTATGGTAAGATTTCAAATGACTATGGCACAAATCATATAGACCAGGGGTGTCTAAACTCTGTCCTGGATGGCCTGGAAGTTTCTAGTATGCCTAGTAAGGCCTTGATTAGCTGGTTCAGGTGTGTTTAATTAGGGTTGAAGCTAAACTTTGCAGGACAGTGGCCCCCCCAGGAACAGGATTGGATACCCCTGATATAGACTATTTTTTTGGTGCCTTTTTGAAGTTTGAAAGCTTGAATCTCCATTTATTGTAATTGCATGGCAAAGAGTGACCAGCACATTATTCAAAATTTCTCCTGTGTTCCAAAGATGAAAGTACGAGTTTGCAATGGCATGTAAATGGCTTTTCATTCTTAGGAACTATTCGTTTAAATGTGCCATAAACACTGAGGAAATGTTTTTACAAGGCGGTAGCTTTGAGAATACTATATCTGCAAGATAGCAAATGGAGACCGCCTCCTTTAAATCACACCATGCAGAGATAAAACATCCATGCTTGTGCAAATTCCTCTTCCCCATCTTCATCTACTCTGTCACACACATTGTACTGGAACTATGGAACCTATAACAGTCATTCTGAGATGTGACAGCAGTTGATAACCACTTGGCATCTGCCTAACTGTTTTCACTGCCTTACCCTCAAGCAGCAAAGCACTAAATGTAACAGATAAACCAGAATGAAAAACAAGGGGAAGGTTATTGCTCTTATCTCAAAAAGAGAAAGAAAACAGAATAGCCTGCTGCTCAAATACCCTGGTAAAAATGCAAAGCAGTGTGGGAAACCTCGGTGTAACGTTATGCAAAGCTGAGTGGGAGATAAGCAATGGCCGTTTACATAACAGCGACAAGCCAGAGTGAGAGGTACAGCTGTCCACCGTTTAAAAAACTGTCATAAGCACTCCTACAGGTGGATGTTTGTTTTGGCTTTTGAAAATTACGATTTTGGCAAACGATTTGGACTTCCTGTGGAGGAAAAAACTGAAGGACTCATGGAGGAAAATAAAAATGGAGGTTTGTAGTAAAATATTAAAAAATTCCACTACACTCAATCTTCTTAAAACCCAAGTTAAGGCCACATTTATACGCTGGGTTAAGCAACATTTAACCCTGGATTATGAAGCCTGGCCAACGAACTGTATTGTGAATGGTGTACAATGTGAATTAACCCAGTATGAACAAACACACTCTCATGGCAATTTGTAAATATTTTACATTTGGTGGATTTTTTACATTTTTATCTCATTCATACGTTTTCGTACGATCTGTTTGAGGCCCATTGATAGTTAGTTTTATGGGTGGACCTTCATGCTTACTTTTTTCAAAAAATCATGTTTTTGATTTTGTATGGATCAAATCATGTAAATCGTAAAACTTTTTTTTTTCTTCATGAAATGTAGTTGGCATGATAACCTTTTTAACAATGAAAAGCCTAGCAACGTACATCCAATGTACAAACCATAACATCATGATTTTTCCACTATGTCATGTAGAGAGGATACATACACAAAAATTTAAATTCTGAAATGTGTAAGTCACTTAGACATTTTGGACAACATATCTTATTTTGTGTTTCAGAGAAGAAAGTAAGTCATACAGGTTTGGAATGACATGACGGTGAGTAAAACATGATCTTTTTGGGTAAACTATCCTTGTAACTACCAAATATGAACTAATATACAGTTTAGAGAGATGACGAAATAACATGATTTATGATGTATTGTACTATTCTAAATAACTTCTACTTCTATTCTAATAATCTTTCTCTAAGTGTATAATTAATCTGACTGGCCAGTTTATAAACTGCCATTGCAATCACCATGTACCACGTGTGAAGGTACAAAAAAACCCAAAAAAAAACACCTAGTTTAGAAAGCAGTTCCATTCTGTAAGGCGAAAATAAGTAGGCCTACATGCTCTACTAGTCTTTTGTTAAAGAGATAGTTCACCCAAAAATGTAAATTCTGTCATCATTTACTCACCCTCAAGTTGTTCCAAACAGGACGAATTTCTTTCTTCTGCTGAACACAAAATAAGATATTTTGAAGAATGTCAGTAAACAGTTGATGATAGCCATTGACTTCCATAGTATGGAAAAAAAATACCATAGAAGTCAATGGGGCCTGTTTGATTACCGACATTATCAAATTCAACACATTTTCATTTTTGGGTGAACTATGCCTTTAAAATGCCTTAAATAAAGGCAAGAAGTGTCTCAAACCAATCCAGTTTTTCTACGGTCACTATCACTCTGCATCTCTACCCCACATAATATGAGCCCAGTTGTAAAGCAGGTTTCCTCCCATTGTATGTTTTATATGGTCATTCTCCATTTCAAACCTGCTTTATGAATGGATCTGAGCCCTGACACTCGGATCTATTCAACATGGGCTGCTCTAGACACACAGCCCTCAAATGCAGCATGAAGCCATCGTCTGCTCCACTGCTCTCTGACAGCTTTGATGACTGACATGTTTAAAGAATACTGTAGTGATACCCCTCCCCACAGACTCGGTTCCCATGCAGCACACTTCATTTAACCAACCCCCCTTCCCCATCCTCCTGGAGCTGTTTGAGCTGGAGTCACTGATTGTGAGCTGCTTTGCCGCTTCATTAAGCTGGAAAGAATAAAAAAAAAATTAAAAAAAGAAGAAAAAAAAGCACAGAAATCAAACAGAGCGACTCTACATACACGTGGAGAGGAAATAAAGGCTATTTATGTTTCACCTGCACCTTAAAGGGTTAGGACCTGTCCATATTTGGATTGTTGACAGATGATTGGTTGCGTTGCTGCTGGAGGCGGAGTCTGGGTGTGTTTTTTTTTATATATATATAGGTGCAATGGCATCTTAGCAGACCACACCCACCACAGTCAGGTGAGCTCATAGGTGAGCTGTCACTGCAATCAAAGGCGATGAGAGAAGAGTTACCAAATCACAACTGAAGGATTTGAGGTGATGCATAATTACCCTAGATAGCCGCAAGGTTTTTTTTTTTACAGAGTCTACAAAAAGGGCAGGAAACTGGAGAAAAGAAAGAGCACATAGGTTGAAAAGCCTTTCAATGATATATGGTGAAACTTGGATTAAAATGAATTGTGAGGATTAAGTGATAGAATGCGATCAAATGTAAATGTCTTGAGAGATAAGTTTATAAATTGTATAATCTGTCCTAAAGTCTCTGGTATTTTGATAGAAAGCAAAAACGGCTAAATGGACTAAGATATCATGTTCTTATAATAAACTGCTGATTCAAACCATTGTAGGTTACAAGCTGACGAGGATATGAGTTGTGGACAAGTCTGACAGAAATACTCACACAGCTCACATAGAGACATATTCTCTGAAAGATAACAAAACATACCACATAGCCTGAAAAAATGATCTTCATGAAATCTAAGATTCTGTTATAACTGCAAAAGTGTAGAAGAATATAAATGTATTAATGTATGTATTATAAATGTAAACTACATTTATGGTGGCTGGCTAACCACTATACAGCTATAATAACTTGGTATCATAGCAACTGCTGTCATCCAAACAAACCTGAAAGACAAAAAGGTTCTTACGCTGCTTGGAGAATAATTTATAGTAACTGAGGTAGTTTAGCAGAAGCAATAGGCTAATTACCTTCAACTTGTTGATTTAAGGCGCCAATGGTGATACGACGCCATCTAGCGGTCAAGTGACAGCATCACATTCATAGATTAACCTGCATTTAACAATTTCAGTGTTTATATTAGATAACCCCTGATTCAACGGCTGATCAAATGAATGAAGTGATTCGCCGCTGGAGTTTTAGCTTTTTCGAGAAGCGTCAGCATGTTCACTTAACATCTCATTAAGTAGATGGTGCAGCTCAACAAAAGATAAAATCTGAGAACTCATTACAATAGATTATTTGCAAGAATTTGAGGTACAACGAATATGGGAAATTTCCCGGTAAACACCTTTCAAGTAACGTATCAGTTAGAGTTAGACTAACGTTAGTTAATTTTCGGTGAATAACAGGGAGGACGTGTAACCTCTAATAATACTTACTTTTTTGATCGTACAAATATAAAATACAGTCAGAGATAGCACCTCTCTGGGTTGTATCCAAAATCGCTCCCTATACATTCGTTCGTTATTCCATGCATTACTGCACTAAAATTATAGTCCACTGAGTGAGTGAATGAAAATGAGAGTGTACTCGGACGCCGGAAGTCCTGCGGACGCCATCTTCTGGTGAGACACTCACAGAGCATGGCTGGGTCATTACTGTTATCCAACATTTTGGCTTCATAATTCAAAGAAAGTTGCATGTTTTCCATATTTTTAGCCTTCTACCAAAACAGTGACATGTTTAACTATTAGGAATACACATTAGTCAAGCTCAGGACTAAAATAATTATAATTATGGGTAGATTCATTGTTCAGACATTCCACCCAGTTAGGGACATATAAATAGTTATCACAAAATGTTAATAATGTAAATGTTAAACAATAACAAGCTTTTCTTGGATAGTATATGTCCCTTATGCCATCATGGTATTTTTTTATTCTATTTTGCCAACAGGATGGTAAATAATAATTTTAAAATTGTTCAAAAACATATACTGTATATACTGTTAATGCTCCTCACCTACCAAAATAAGACATAAGTAACATTTAACACGTCATTGTCAAATTATTATTTAAAAAAGACTCGTCTAACAGGGTGGAACCGAGTATAACAGTGGATGAGTTTTCCGTCATTGTCTTGCATGGTTTGCCATCAGTAATATTTGGAACTGCATATATATATATATATATATATATGAACAATTCAAATGCAAAAGCCTCTAAAAGCCACTTTGGTCAAAAATGAGATAACGTTACTGAGTGAATGCTCTCCACATATAGTATACGTTCATAAAATGCTTTCACTTCAAACCCATTAAATCCCAGCCTCAGCCCATTCAGAAGTACCGGTACTTGGGTAGAAACCTATACATAAGAGCCTGACAAAAATGCTTATTTTAAAGAAAAATGTCAGACGGACTTAGAGGCTTTTGCATCTGAACTCTTCATATATATAATATGTATATATACATATATATGTATATAGAATTTGCAATATACACTAAATACAATTTATTATATTAGAATTTCCACTCTGTTAGGTTTATAGACCTAAAATTTTAAGCTAAGTTAGCCGTAGCTCTTTGAGTGCTCAACATTTAGCTAGCTAACCTTCTACAGATAAACAGAACTTTTATAACTATGTCAGGTATGTTTTTACATATTTTTGACGGACAAACATTCTTCATAACATAGCCTAACAGGGTGGAACTTTTAAGAGTAGGACAAGCAGGATAACATTTAAAAAAAAAAAGGTAGGAGTGAGAGCTGTGCTTCTCTAACAGAATACTGCTATCTAGTGATGGTGTGTCCATCCTAATTCAGTCCTTTGGCTTGTAATCCTAGTATAAGTGCACAGCACATGGCTACCTTAATGTTTCTGCCCCCGCACTCACAACAGGAAAATACTATTAAAATTATAATCTGAAAAATACTTTGTATTAAAAACCTTAAAACTAAAAACTAAAGAAAACATAATGCCTTTATCTCCATTTTCTGTGAATTGGAATGTGTGCAAAGGATTGGGGTTGGAGGACTCGTAGGATACACTTAGGATGTAGGATGCGAAACAAAGGCTGCCTTCAAAGGAAGGATCTGCCTTCAAATTGAGACATCCTGGAGCTTGATGACGTAGCAGCCAAGACACGCAGCCTTACTGGTACGTAGATTTCCAATTGGGAAGCACCCTACGGCCCTGTCCCAAATGGCACCCACTTACTTTGTGACGTAACACCTTTTTGACTGTCGGGAATAAGTCTGCTGCGGAGCTCGCTTCAGTGCGGGCTCTGGAAAAAGCGTGTTCAGGGCGCATATCGACCACAAAGGGGGTGTTTGCGAGCACCCTTCTGAAACCTAAAATGACAAATGGGACAAATGAAATCCCATACTTCCCATATAGTAGGTGAAAAACAGTATGTGACAGAAGTAGTCAGAATTCACAGTACTCATAAATGAGTTGACAAATAGTACCGGGATGACCTACTACTTCTGGCAAGATTCTGAAGTGTGCATACAATAGACACTTTATTATGAGGCCACGGGAGAGGATTTGTAAATGGCAGTGATGCGATGTAACTGACACTGATCACATGATAATGACAGCATGGCAAATGTAGTACGTCCAAATTACATTCATACTACACCCATTATAGAATGTACTATTTTAGTGGCCGTGAAGAAATTACTTATTCAAAATAAGTACCTACTCAAGAGAGTATGCGATTTTGGACGCACCCAATGACTTAAAGGACACGTGCGCAGCAGCCATTGTCCACAAGACCCGGAAGTGCATATGAGATGTGCCATTTGGGACAGGGCCTAATTGTTATTGAGGTGCATTATGGGATTGAATGGGAGCACTTGATAATGTGATTTTGGGCACCACTACAAATGGCTGTCCCCTATTAAAGGTTTTTATTATTATTATTATGCACAAGGTGCTGCAAGCCAGGGGTTTTCAAACTGGGATCCACAAGGGAATGCCAAGCAGCATAAAATATGAAAATAAGTAATCAAAAAGGATTAAACTAGTTAACCAATAAGCAAATAAATGTATTAAATTATAAATAAATTAAAATAAAATAAATGTAACCATTTCACTATATACAGTGAACAGCTATTAAAAAGCCATAAAAAAGCCATACTTCATCTGCAGTAACTTTTTGGCTGTAAATAAATGTATTTGTGTTATTAAATTGTAATTTGCAGTTGTCACATAACTTTACTCGTAACATCAAAATGTAATCTGATTACGTAATGCACATTACATGTAATGCGTTACTTTACTCGTAACATCAAAAAAGTAATCTGATTACATAATGCACGTTACTTGCAATGCATTACTCGTTACATCAAAAAGTAATTTGATCACGTAATGCACGTTACTTGTAATGCATTACCCCAACATTGCTCATGTCTGATGAGATTTGAAAACACCTGATCTAGTTTTTCCAAAGTCTGAAAACATCAATAGATCAATGTAGATTTTCTCACAGAGTAGAGGGCTACATCCATTTTGAACATAATCACAATGATCAGCTAATAAAGTTAAATCAACATACTCTGGTAGACTAGAGAGGAGCTAGTGTTATCTAGTCTAAGTTGTATAGAGTTGTAGATTTACCGTTTTAGAGATCTTTGATGGAATCACGTCCTCATGTTCTGATATCAAAGACATTCAACTTGTATAAAGTTCTTCTGACTTTTTTGAATATATTTTATAGTTTTCACATGATTTTATATCATGTTATTCATTGGTTTGCTGTACTATTACTGTATTATGTTTAATACAGTATCTCTTCAGTTATAAACAAACACATACCGTCTACTCAAGTGGACATCTGAAAATCATGAGTATAAAAAAAGTTAAAAATCTTGTTTTCATGCCCCAAGAGGAATAAAAACACAGGAAAAAATCTTGCCTGTGGTTATCCTAAATCAAGCATGATAGGGTTAAAAAAAAACATTTATTAAAATAAAGTATAAACAGTACATAGAAAAAAATGCAATGTAACATTATATTAATTTTCAAGGTTCTTTATACTTGAAAATATATAATTGCCTTTTATATTTTAAGATGGGGGTCCCTCACATGATGATGACGATGGTCCATGGAATCGAAAAAATTGAACACACACTGGTCATCTTCCAGGCCATCTTCTTTAGTTGTTGTGATTCTACTTACATGAGAAGGATCTCTGTCACTGTCACAGCCTTTCAACATTGCCAATCTATTTATGAACTGTCAACTGTCAAATGTATGAAAGTATCAGTTACAGGTTCTTATTTGCTTAAAATCGCACATTTGAAATTCACATAACAACACTTGCGCTCCTTTCAAACATCGAATTATCATTGCCTGAATGCTTGACCGAGGTGAACAGGCATAGACATGGCACTGAGGAACGACTCCATTACGTGATCCATTACTGCTGTACCTCTGTTGAAATGGTCCTTGCATGAGGGCCTGATCTGTATTATAACATTATAGAGTGTGATTACGATGCAGGAACACAAAGGCAGCACACCGTAAAATTTCAAGGGAACAGAATAGCGCTATTCATCAGCACTTGATAATCATTTAAGATTTATAAACATGATACTCATATAACACAACAAAGAGAAAGACATGCAAAGCGTTGTGACCTTACAAGGAACTTCAGAACAATAGATGCACAACTGACAAAGCTATGAAAATAACATTAAATAATTATATTGCATATTTTGTAGAAGGCTAAGATAAAGACAAACACTTTTTCACTTTAGAAATGTTTTATAACCAATAATATTGAGGGGTAATTGGACAGGACTTGCATTCAGAAATTGGTGCTTTTAATACATTTTTTTGTTTGGTCAATAACAGCATAACCAATACAGCAAAGCAAAACTTTCTGGCAAATCCACAACCTGTAACTGTAACCATGCGGGTAATACCAAGGTGATGTTGGCATTTTAAAATAAAATCCTCCACAATATTTTTTTATCCATTATTCAATGGCATATAAGAGACGGAAGTGAAATAATTAACATTGACATACCTGAGGTCAGTGAACCTACATACTTAATGCCTTTATTGTGACCATTGTCAGATTCCTCAAAACGACTCAGTGAGAATCTAGCACCAGTTCATAAACGCACAATAACACATTCTCTCCAGTGAAAACACAAGATACTGTGATGTTTTTATGGTTTCAGTACTGAGCACCAGGACTCTATATATGTAGCAATACAGTATTCCTTTGTGTGTTCATCTCCATGAGCAAAATAAAACAAAACAAAAAATGGAGGAAATAAATTGTACACAACAAGATCGAAGATTAGTCTCAGTATGAAAAAATCTCCTGGAAGACAACTTTCATGCACATTCAAGCACTGAATCTTTTGATGAATATAAAAACACCAAATTCAAGTACAAGGCATTGCTTTAGGTTATACAGTATATCCATTACATTTTTAATATATTATCATTTCTTAACTACATTTTAGATATTAATAAATAGCACAAACTAACATTCAAAAGGTAAGCTTTTATCCTAACAGTTGTTTGCATTTGCTACTACATATACATCATAGACACTGTTTATAATCTAAAAGGACTTGCTTTTTTAAAAGCACTTGATGTATACATTTTGTCTCTCTTCTTGTGTTCCTGGTTTTCAAGTTTTTTTATTTGTTTGTTTTTTGGATGAGGGAACAAGTCATTGTCCCCTCCCAGAGTGTCTGGAGTGGATGGACTGGTTTGGGAGGTATGTGGGAGAGGTGGAGGGTTTATTCTCATTTTGCCACCTGACACCACTCCTACTGACAAACCTTGTATTTAATAGCTACTCGCCTGAAGTGAGGACAGTGAATGGTGAACACTAAGGTGGCAAATAAACGTCCCTCCACGTGAATGAAGAACACCAGCTGAACGATATTTATTTAATCAGAAAGTCTCCGTTGAAGCTGCACCAACTGTGTCCGAGCAACTCTTTCCCTGGAAGCATGTGGGAGAGAGTCTAAGAGATATGGTCCGAAGTGAGGACAGTAAATGTTGAGCATTAAGGTGGAAAATGAACGTCCCTCCACATGAACGAAGAACGCCAAATGCACAATATTAAATCAGAAAGTTTCTCACAGTTGTGCAACTGTCTCCATTGGAGCTGCACCAACTGTGTCCAAGCAACTCTTTCCCTGGAAGCATGTGGGAGAGAGACTAAGAGATGTGCGGATAGAGTCATGGGTGACGGGAGGTTTGAGATGGGGAAAGGGTGTTGAAAACATCCTCAATCCACCTTCACGTAGCCATTTGCGCTGGTTGCCCCTGCTCTGGCCCCTCTTCCTCTCTGGCCAACACCTGCTCTTCCTCCACCATCTCTGTCCGACTGTTCTTCAGCCTGGCTGGCCACGACAACCTCATCGAAGCGCAACCGGAGTGTGTTGCGAATCACTAGGCGCTCAACAATAAAGGAAGCACAGAACCAAGGCACAGCATACTCTGCCGTGATCAGGCCCATGAAGTTATATTTAAACTCAGAGTAGTCCCACGGACAAGCGTTAAATTGCCGTAGCAGCAAACCTGTGCCAAACTCCCACAGATATGTCCACAATGTATAAATGATGCAGCGGAGCAGCACATTGCAGCGGTCCCGCAGACAAATATACATGCGCTCTACGATCAGGATACAGGTTCCGTAGATGAAGAGTGCCCACACGCTCGTCACGCCGGGAAACTTCCAGTTGCAGTTCACCACAAACTCCCAGGCAGCCGTGAACATGACTTCACAGAAGTAACCATGGATGGCGTATAGGTACCACCGAGAGAGGGCAGTAAGGGGCTCAGGGGTCACTTTGGTTTCCATGGTGGTTGCCATCTTCCTTTTATTTTGAGTTATTAGGGTTCAGGAAGTTAAAAAGAGTGTGTTACAAACTGCATACGCTGCAAAAAAGGCTATATTCAAAATGGAATACTAGCATACTGCATTTTGTGCATTTTGGCTTCATTATGATTGTTTATATGTTGAATTTATAGTTTAAAAAAAGATGCCACAGAGTGTGACATATCACGACCGTTGTAGCGTCCCTATAAATTTTACATGCTCAAAGTCTAGTGCAACCGTGGCAGAAGGCATTAGCTAAAACAACATTAAGGGTATGTTCACACTTGTAGTTTGGTTCTTTTGGTCCAGACCAAAAAAAATAAAAGAATACATTTAAGCCCAGTTCACACCAAGAATGATAACTATAAAGATAGCTATGTGGTGTGGACGATATCGTTCTGTTTATTCTAAGCGTGTGTTTAACTACCGCTTTAAATGCTCAAGCTTGTTAAAGCAGGATGGATTCCGATTGGCTGACAATGTTTTTATCGTTCTGAAAGCGATTCCAACTATATTGTTTCTCTGTATCGTTATTGTTATAGCTGTGGTGTGAACTCAGCTTTTTTTATATTGAGAATGATTTTTAGAACTATATGTTTATCATTATCTTTATAGTTATCGCCCTTGTTGTGAAAGGGCCTTTAGTCCTGGTTCGCTTAGCGTTCTCCATCATTTTTTGGACGCCTGTACCAAACTGTAATGGGCAACGTAACTCCTATGATGAGAAAAAACAGATATGGTTTTCTTTCCTTTTTAGAGTTGCATCTTGTGACATCACGTCCTGTTTTTCACTTTGGTTCGTGTTACATTCATATTTCAGTCAAACCACACCAGAGTAAGCAGACCCATGAGAAGCGCACCCATCTTTTCAGTGGTCTCGCTCTGCTTGTTAGGTGCGCACCAGGGTTCAGATGGCAGCGTTTACACTTATTTAAACAAACCTAACTAACAGAGCACTCGCACCAGAGTTGACCGGTTCATCTAACCAAACCTGCCAAGTGTGAACACACCCTAAAAAGTTACCAATTGTAAAAAAATACCAACTGTAATATTCAGTTGTACATATAAAAACACAAACCAACACATTATCCCTCTTCGTCAGGAATATAAATCGAGGCGGTTTTTACAACCAGAGGCTGTGCACTGTTGTGGCAGAACTCATTGATTACTTGTTAGTGATATCTTTAATCATGGGCACATACTTGACTGGCTGGTGACACCACAATTAGAGGTCGACTGATATTTGTAATTTTTTTATATATCGGCATCGGCCGATATCCGTGTTTAGTAGCGCCGATTTTAAAGTCAGGCACGTCATCTATTTACAACGTGTGTTTGCAGCGGTGAGTAATGCAGCCAGATCTCTTGAACGTGATCCAAGTTTTTATTCAGTGCTGAGTTAATGCAGGCTTGCGAAACTCGAGGCTATACAGTCTATACAATCCTTTCACGCTGCTAAGAGGACCGATGGCCAACCGCATGCTGCAAAGTATCGGAAGTGACATCTAAATATAAATGCTGGATTGACTCTGCACGAGACAGAAATATCCTCCTGACACCCAGAATAGAGGTTTTGCCCCTGTAGAGGACATTATATTTTAGTGAATTTCTCTGACAACATACACAGTTTTGTCTGGATATTCTTATGAAAATATTATTTTTTATTACTCCCATTATTATACGTCTTTTTACATTACATATTGTTCTAAAAACATTACTATGCAAATTAGATATAGTGTATAGATGCATTTCATAGAATGGGAATGGCATTTATGGCCATGTTTATCATTAATACTTGGTCAGTTTATTGATTTGGTTGGTTAACTTTGGATAAATATTTAATTTTAATACCATGCAGTTCACAAAATTAAGATTTGAGAGATGGTTCATGTCAGTGTTCAATAAATAAAGTTAAGTTTAGAAATGTTGTGCATCCACTTATTATTAGTGTGACATTTTAGCATTCAAATGAAGGCGAAAACTTCAAGATCTCAGCCCTAAAAATCGGCTGCACATATCGGCCATCGGCTGTCCCTGACCTCTAAAAATCAGCATCGGCTATAGAAAAAACCCATATTGGTCGATCTCTAACCACAATAATGCTAAATTAAATTATTAAAAGGTTAAAAGGTTTTAAGGGACTTTTAAAATAAGGTTTTAAAATATCTGTTATAACAAAGCAAAACATATCAAATTTATATAATGCTAGCAAAACATTTTATTTTACTCCTACTGCTACTATTGAATGGCCATAAATATAGAAAGATAGCTTTTGGCAGCTGAAAGTTATGGACCAGTTATATGCCAGCAAGGGCTAACAGGGTCATGATAACCAGCCAAACTTGACCTCTGGAATTTTATTGAGTGATATCCAGTTATCATATATATATATAATATAAGTTAAAAGACTTCTACTGATATTACTTCCAGTTTATTTTTACATGGGAATGGAAGGTCAATCTGAGTGATTACATTGTGGGATACAGTATTTCACACAGGGTGCTTTTGTTGGCAAATCTGGGCCAAATAGTAGGGTATTTGGGTATTCTCTGCCTACAGAATAGAAGCATATGGTGGCCAACTTACACTACTGTTCAAATGTTTGGGGTCAGTAAGATTTCATTTCTTTTTAAATAAATAAATGAATACTTTTATTCCAGAAGAATACATTAAATTGTTCGAAGAGGCAGTAGAGACATTTATACTGTTACAAAAGGTTTGTATTTGAATGCTACTTTCTATTCATCAATTTTTTTTTTTTTATCAAAATCAGTATATTAGAATGATTTCTGAAGGATCATGTAAACTGAAGATTGGAGTAATGGCTGCTTAAAATTCAGTGTTGCCTTAATAGGAATAAATTACATTTTAAAATAGAAATCAGTTATTTTAAATTGTAATAATATTTCTTTGCAATATTACAGTTTTTAGTGTATTTTGATCAAATTTAAACTTGATGATATTTCAAAAACATCTTACCAACCCTAAACTTTCGATCTGTAGTGTATATATTGCAGAAATCATAAGAGTAGTATGCAATGCTAGTATGCAATTCGAACATAGCCAACAAAATAAAAATGTTGCATGACAACACACAGTAGAAGTATTTATGATGATAATATATAAACTTATGCATGTAAGTTACATGAACAGTACACTTGAGGACATAATAGAAAAAAATAACTGATCTTAGTATGTAAATCCATACACATACCACACTATACACAGCTTAAAATACAGTACCATGTGTTCAGAGGGCCCATGGAGAACTTAAAGTCCTTAAAACAGCTCATCTGTGTCCAACTAACATCAGAGTGAAACTGTAGGGATGACTGATCAATTCTAAGGCAATTATGACTCTTTTGATATCCAACTGTTGCTGGAGATGTGTGTGAAATTGAATTAGAGGTGAATGTGATCTCATTATGAGCTATCAATTAAATTTAGTTACTTGCCATTTAGCAGATGTTTTTCTCAGCCAAAGCTGCTTACTGTAGGGACAGTCAGCTAGGAGCATATGAAGGTTAAGTGTCTTGCTCCAAAGACCTCATGGGAACTCAAAGTGACTCTTTAAGTCACACCTCCTGGGACAAATATAAACCTTTACCACAAGTGTACCATCACATTTAAAATATATCTGCTAAGCCAACTCGAAAAGCAAAAACTAATATAACCTGTACTGTGACTAAACTAGACTGAGGATTTATTTAATGGGGAGGATATGTAGGGAAATAATTTTTGCAGATTTTACCCAACCTGCTGTCTGGCAGTCTCAAAGTCTACACTCAACACCGTCTGTCAGAGTCCAAGGAGAGCGGTACTGAGTTCTGCGGCCGATGCTGACGTGGTACTCATGTACTGGAAAAAAAACAAGACGTCAACATTAACATCCTGTTTAATTGAGTGAATTTCTATCTATGTTTTAAAGGAATTTTACAGGTGCAAAACAAATTAAAGGGATAGTTCACCCAAAAATGAAAATTCTCTCATCATTTACAGTTGATGGACCCCATTGACTTCCATAGTAGTAAAAAAAACCAAAAAAACCTATGGAAGTCAATGGGGTCCATCAACAAATCTGCTTACCAACATTCTTTAAAATATTGTTTGTGTTCAACAGAGGAAAGAAACTCATACAGGTTTGGAACAACATGAGGGTGAGTAAATGATGACAGAATAATCATTTTTGGGTGAACTATCCCTTTAAGTTTGGTGGCATGTTACATTCTTCTAAGACACTCCAGGGTGCAAGACACCCCAGGTGAACAGGGTAAAAAAAAAAAAAAAAACTTATCTAATAGATATCACATCACCATAATTCCCCAGTTGATTGATTATATTAAGAATTGCAAACACTTTTTGTATTACAACTTTTCTGAAATGTTTTTGACATTAGAGTCAAATGTTTTTACAGAGGGGATTTTGGATCTCTCTTTTATCACTCCATAAATCAGAAAATACTGTCAACAGCAAGGAAATTTTCTTTATATTGTATAAAATCAGGCAAATCATATATGAATAAACCCCTCTGTAAAAACCTTCAGAATATACATTTTCCCTTTAATGTTAGAATTATCCCTCATGGTACTGTTCCAGACAGATAACCTTCAGGTTATATGTTGGTAACCTCACGTTCTCATGACAGAGTTTGAAAGATTGGATATAGTTTTGCACAGACAAGAAAAGTGAAGAAAAAGAAAAGTGTTTTTATTATTCTAGTCTCATGTTAGCATGGAACTGTGCATATGCAAACACTCAAACTGGTTCTGGAAAGAAAATCTTTAGGTTTACTATAAGCTAAGCTCTTAGTTCCTCAACAGTAGCATAATACACATGATTAGGTAATGGATACAGTAGGTGTCTTATTAATTGACTATGAAAGCTCACATACATTTCTGAGGGAAAATACATATGTTGTTGAGGGAAAATGTTTCTTTATAAATTTCTCTTTGTGAGATTTTTGAGGGAATCTGATAGTCTAAGTATATTTATATAACTAATTATTATTATATATTACAATTATATACAATACCATTCTAAGATTTAGGGTTGTTGGTAAGATTTTTTCTTAAATAAGTTTCTTATGCTCTTTTTTGGATCATAAATATGATAAAACTGTTTTTTATTAAATATAATTTATTCCTGTGATGGCAAAGCTGAATTTTCAGCATCATTACTCCAGTCTTTAGTGTCACACGATCCTTCAGAAATCAAGAAACATTTCTTATTAGTATCAATGTTGAAAACAGTTGTGCTTTTGCAGAAAGTGTGATACATTTTTTCAGGATTCAAAAGAGCAGAATTTATTTTAAATTGAATTTTTGTAACAATGTAAAAGTATTTACTGTCATTTTTAATTCATCCTTTCTAAATATAAGTATCAAGCGTTTGAGCGGGAATAAATGTTTTAATATTACTTTAAATGTATCATTATTGTTTTATGAAGTCATTATTATACTATTTGATGTGTTTGTGTCATTTAAACAATAATAGACATTGTTTTGTCCAGTGTTTTTAAAACCAAAAAGAAAGAGTGAGAGCTTGTGTGTGTTATAAATAACACTCGATAAAAATTGCATTTCATACTTGAAAACTCCAAAGGTTTTATCAGCGTTAACTCCACGAGAATGCAGTGCACACTGCTAAAAGGGTGATACACTCTAATGGAAAGGCCATTATCAAATATTAATCTATGCGTTGAGATAAGACACAGCTCTTGTGCCACAATAGAAGTGCTCAGTCATCCGGACAACCGAGAGTCATTAAAAAGTGTCTGATACAGAGCCCAATGCATGCTACGGTGTTTATATGTTGTGTTTGTATCCCATCCCCCTCATTTACTGGCCTTGCAGTCAGCATTGCTATTGATCGCCTCCTGTCAAACCTCTATTGACCTTCTCTGCAACCTGAACAGACCAGTCACTGATGTTAGCCTGACCATCACTATACTAGACACGCAAGCAAGCTCCGCTGCACAGATCAGCATCAAAGCAGAACGACTGAAAGTGCTGGTTTATGTGACATCGGATGATGAGAATTGGTTCTGTCTAGCCGACAGGGAGTCACTGTGTAATGTGCAACCAATAAACAGAGGAACTGGTTGAAGAAATTGTCTTTTAGTGATGGCAAAATGCATTACATTTAAGTTCATGTAATGTGCAGTAAGCACATTCTTACTGCACATTACATGAACTTAAATTTAATGCATTTGAATTTTAACCAAATTTAAATAAATACATTTCAACAAATGGTGCTCAATCGACAGCATTCATGGCATTAGGTTGATTACCCAAAAAAAAAAAAAAAAAGTAGACTAATCCCTTATTTTTTTAAATAAAAAAGCTGAAATAAAGGTTACAGTGAGATACTTACAATGGAAGTGAAGTGAGCATTATTTTATTAAAGGCAGATGGTTAGAGTGTCCGACTGGTAACCTGAAGGTTGCTGGTTCGATTCTTATTACCGGCAGGAAAAGACTGAGGTGCCCTTGAGAAAGGCACCTATCCCCTAATAGCTCTGCGGGCGCCACATCAAAAATGGCTGCCCACTGCTCTGGGTAAGTGTGTGTGTGTGTGTGTGAAAGTGACATGTTGTGAAGGCCAAGTACAGTAACCCATACTCGGCCTTGTCACTTTCACTTTCACTTAAAAGCACTTATATTGATTCTTCTGTTAGCTGTTTAAGCTGTAAAGAGGTTCAAATAATTTATACAGTTTTTTGGGGTTTCTGCTGTTTGGAAGCTTAGTTTGAAAATTGAATAACTTTCTAGAATATATTTTTGGATAACTAAAATCATCTTAATACTCATATTGTTTACATCTTGTGACACTATTAAAGTTGTATTTTAATGATGTTTAATTAACAAAATTTGTGATAACATTCAGATAATCTACCCAATCAGAGAGAGGAGGCCTATTTATAAATAGCCAACTCACCTCTGTCCCACGACAGTTTTCCAGAGGTCGACTGATATATCGTCCGGTCGATATTTGTCATTTTTTTAATATATTAGCATGGCCGATATCCGTGTTTAGTAGCGTTGATTTAAAGTCAGGCACGTCCGTGGGCAGCCCCGTGTTATTGGTGCGGTGGAACCGTCCGGAACTGGCATAATGCTACAACGCTTGCAGTTAACTTTAAGGACTGTAGTCGAAAACTATTAGCAGCTTGTTTGCTAACATATTAGCTCCAATGTTATAAGTTATGTTTTATTTTTCCTGTATCGGAGTCGGAGAATTTCACTCTGTGCGCGGGGTGGAGAAAGCAGCGGGATTGAGGGATTCGTTACTCCGCCCTGCTCGGAGACACAGAGCTGTCCTCACTCCTGGAGCAGCCCAGAACAGTGTATGACAGGCTAGACGTGTTTATACTCAACACATCCGCACGAGCGAGGGTGCGCGCTGCAAAAATGATTTCAACGCGGAGTGGGCGGTCGTGCGCATTGAGCGCAGTGATTGGAGGCGCGTGCGCAGTCAGCGGAGGCTCGTGGAAAGTATAAACAAGGCTGAAACACCCTCAAACACAAGCAAAAGCAGTGCACTCTCAGTTGATACTGTAATAATATACTGGCGAAAAAGATTGGGCAGATTTGCACATTTGTGTTCGCGCTCTGGAGAGCGCCATCTATTTACAACGTGTGTTTGCAGCGGTGAGTAATGCAGGCTCGCAAAACTCTGGAAAAGTTCTCTGGGTTGGGGCCAGATTCCGATCTGGGAGCCCTCCCATGGACAGCACGCCAAATACGCATACCCTTTACTCTTTTCAATTACATGTAAGTGTGAACTCATGCAAAGTTTACGGATTGACTCCATTCACCCATTGTAACCCAGACTTTTGCTTTTTAAAGAAAACAAAGGACAAGTGGAAATTACTTTTTGTGGTAATCAACATTATGCCATTAAGTGCTGTTGATTGAGCTTAACTAATAAAGCTGAAATAAAATATACACTGATGAGCCAAAACATCAGGTGAAGTGAGTATCATTGATAATTTCCTAACAAGGCTACATATTAAGGTCTTGGTAGATGGTAAGTAAACAATACTTCAGTTCTTGTAATCAACGTGTTGGATGCAGGAGAAATTGTCAGGAATAAAAATCTGAACGAATTTGACAAGGGCCAAATTGTTATGGCAAGGCGACTGGGTTAGAGTACCTCTGAACCGGCAAGGCTTGTGGGTTGCGCCCATCATCAGGGACAAACCACAAACCGGCGACAGGGTGTTCATCGATGTTCATCGTGCCCCAGGCTCATCGACGCACAAGGGCAACGATCCCATCTGGTCTGAGCCAACAGAAGGTCTACTGTGGCACAAGTCACACACAAATTTAATGATGGTTATGGAAGGAATGTGTCACAACACTAGCCACTGACCAATCAGAGTGCCTATGTTGACCCCTGTCCACCGGTCAAAAGCCCCTACAATAAGCGAGCATCAGAACTGGACCTTGGAGCAGTGGAAGAAGGGTGCCTGGTGCAAAGAGTCAAATTTTCTTTTACAAACCCAATTCGAAAAAAGTTGGGATACTGTACAAATTGTGAATAAAAAAGGAATGCAATAATTTACAAATCTCATAAACTTATATTTTATCCACAATAGAATATACACTCACCTAAAGGATTATTAGGAACACCATACTAATAGTGTGTTTGACCCCCTTTCGCCTTCAGAACTGCCTTAATTCTACGTGGCATTGATTCAACAAGGTGCTGAAAGCATTCTTTAGAAATGTTGACCCATATTGATAGGATAGCATCTTGCAGTTGATGGAGATTTGTGGGATGCACATCCAGGGCACGAAGCTCCCGTTCCACCACATCCCAAAGATGCTCTATTGGGTTGAGATCTGGTGACTGTGGGGGCCATTTCAGTACAGTGAACTCATTGTCATGTTCAAGAAACCAATTTGAAATGATTCGAGCTTTGTGACATGGTGCATTATCCTGCTGGAAGTAGCCATCAGAGAATGGGTACATGGTGGTCATAAAGGGATGGACATGGTCAGAAACAATGCTCAGGTAGGCTGTGGCATTTAAACGATGCCCAATAGGCACCAAGGGGCCTAAAGTGTGCCAAGAAAACATCCCCCACACCATTACATCACCACCACCAGCCTGCACAGTGGTAACAAGGCATGATGGATCCATGTTCTCATTCTGTTTATGCCAAATTCTGACTCTACCATCTGAATGTCTCAACAGAAATCGAGTCTAATCAGACCAGGCAACATTTTTCCAGTCTTCAACTGTCCAATTTTGGTGAGCTTGTGCAAATTGTAGCCTCTTTTTCCTATTTGTAGTGGAGATGAGTGGTACCCGGTGGAGTCTTCTGCTGTCGTAGCCCATCCGCCTCAAGGTTGTGCGTGTTGTGGCTTCACAAATGCTTTGCTGCATACCTCGGTTGTAACGTTGCTCTTCTATCAGTGTCTATCAATGTGTTCCTAATAATCCATTAGGTGAGTGTAGATAACATATCAAATGTTGAAAGTGAGACATTTTGAAATGTCATGCCAAATATTGGCTCATTTTGGATTTCATGAGAGATACACATTCCAAAAAAGTTGGGACAGGTAGCAATAAGAGGCCGGAAAAGTTAAATGTACATATAAGGAACAGCTGGAGGACCAATTTGCTACTTATTAGGTCAATTGGCAACATGATTGGGTATAAAAAGAGCCTCTCAGAGTGGCAGTGTCTCTCAGAAGTCAAGATGGGCAGAGGATCACCAATTCCCCCAATGCTGCAGCCAAAAATAGTGGAGCGATATCAGAAAGGAGATTCTCAGAGAAAAATTGCAAAGAGTTTGAAGTTATCTTCATCTACAGTGCCTAATATCATCCAAAGGATGAATCTGGAACAATCTCTAATAAATATTTTTTTTTTGGAATCGGGTTTGTATATATATATATATATATATAAAATATATTCAGTGAACACAATCCGCCATGCCATTCACCATTGCCAACTAAAACTCTACAGGTCAAAAAAGAAGCCATATCTAAACATGATCCGATCCAGAAGCGCTGGCGTTTTCTCTGGACCAAGGCTCATATAAAATGAACTGTGGCAAAGTGTAAAACTGTTCTGTGGTCAGACCAATCAAAATTTGAAGTTCTTTTTGGAAAACTGGGACACCATGTCATCCGGACTAAAGAGGACAAGGACAACCCAAGTTGTTCTCAGCGCTCAGTTCAGAAGCCTGCATCTCTGATGGTATGGGGTTGCATGAGTGCGTGTGGCATGGGCAGCTTACACATCTGGAAAGGCACCATCAATGCTGAAAGGTATATCCAAGTTCTAGAACAACATATGCTCCCATCCAGACGTCGTCTCCTTCAGGGAAGACCTTGCATTTTCCAACATGACAATGCCAGACCACATACTGCATCAATTACAACATCATGGCTGTGTAGAAGAAGGATCCGGGTACTGAAATGGCCAGCCTGCAGTCCAGATCTTTCACCCATAGAAAACATTTGGCGCATCATAAAGAGGAAGATGCCACAAAGAAGACCTAAGACAGTTGAGCAACTAGAAGCCTGTATTAGACAAGAATGGGACAACATTCCTATTCCTAAACTTGAGCAACTTGTCTCCTCAGTCCCCAGACGTTTGCAGACTGTTAGAAAAAGAAGAGGGGATGCCACACAGTGGGAAACATGGCCTTGTCCCAACTTTTTTGAGATGTGTTGATGCCATGAAATTTAAAATCAACTTATTTTTCCCTTAAAATGAGTAAATTTGTCAGTTTAAACATTTGATGTCATCTATGTTGTATTCTGAATAAAATACCACATTGCATTCTGTTTTTATTCACGATTTGTACAGTGTGCCAACTTTTTTGGAATCGAGTTTGTACATCACATGGATGACTGTGTAATTAGAAATGTTGCCTTTGCTACTAACTGAAATAAAATAAGTTTGTTAAAATACAAATAAAAAATAAACAAATAAAAAAACTAAAATTACTAAAACTAAAATGAAAATATAAAAAGTTCATTCAATAATAATAAAATATTAAAATAGTGTATAAATAATACTAAAATAACTTTAATAACTTATTCATTTAATAAGACTTACAGCACACAAGGATGGACTATGGTGACAGCCCCTTGTTGTTGCTTCCACCATATAGATGAGCAGCTTGAACATTTTACAAAATATCTCCTTCTTGTGTTCCATGAAAAACTGCATGGCATATTATATATACATATATATATAATATATATATATATATATATATATATATATATATATATATATATATATATATATATATATATATATATATATATATATTTGTTTTTGTGAACTGTCACTTTAAGACCCTATTTGAGCACTTTGAGAATTTTCTTTTTATTCTGTTCTTCCTTTGTCAATATCAAGACACACTGCCAAGAGAACAATGGCACCTCAATGACAGGAACAATATACTATAACTTTATCCTTTGCCGCACTGGAATGACCGGCTCTGATGCATTCTTACTGCCACTTTTTCTAGAGGTGACTTATGAGAGCTCTGGTCTCTTGCCACAAGTTCACTCCACTCTGCACAAATATAAATGGGAATGGATCAATAGCACACACAGCTCAGTTACTCTAGACAGCACCTTGGCTCCAGGCCACACACAGCCTTAATTCTTCTCATCAGGTATGAGCAGTGCTGCTGATAAGCCTCCTAAGGTCTGATAAGTGATGATCATGTTTCAGATGGAGGCAGAACCAGTTTCATTAAATTCTTCAGCATGAGACGGACAATTCATCCTGAGTTTCACTCATTAGCGTGTTTAATGCGCCTAATGAGGCACAAATGAAACATAATGGATAACAATAGTAGCTGAAAGCTGTTAGGAATTGGGAGTGTCTAAGTAATTATGATTTGTGATTTTCAGATTCCATATATTGAGCAACACAATTTAATGATTTGAAATGAGAAATATGCAAAATTGTGGACATTAAATGATTGCCTATTTTATATGATATTTATAAAAAAAATGGCAAATACAATGATCAAATAATTGTAAAATTTTGCCACATATATCGGTCTATCATTACTCATAAGTATTTACTCATAAAAGTATTTCTTTCACACATTCTGGTATAAATATTAAATTTCATGAATGCATAATAGTTATTAATCCACTATGTTGTAGATATTTGGAGCCAAATTACAGGTGGGTAAAAATGACTTAAGAAAGATGGCAGCATCGATATTTTATTTTTACACAGAGGTTGGTAGGTCTATTAATAAAATCTGTTGACTTCAGCGATCTTTGCACCATTATATGCCAACGGTGACAGTTCAAAAATGGGAAAAAGCACTTTTTTGCCCAAAGTTTGCATGCCTGTAACTCGAGAAGTATTAAAGATTTTTTTAATATCCTTTTAGATTGTGGTTTTTAACAAATATTTATTTTGGTATCATCATTTTTAAGGCCAAATATGGTTCATGTTCAGAGATATTGGGATTACAATGTGGCTCCATGAGTAAATTGGTATATTGTACACATTTTCAGTGGTCAAAATTATATTCCATAGATATTTTATATTTAAAAATATAGATAACAAAAGAAACGTTTGTTAAGAAGAAGAATATAAAGAAATCAAGCATAAAGTTACAAGCATGCAAACTTTAGGCAAATTGTTTTAGGCTATTTTTGAACTGTCACCGTTGGCATTTGACACGACAAAGATTTCTAAAGTCACAAGATTTTACTAATAGACCCAACAATCTCTGTGTAAAAATAAAATGACAAGGTTGCCAAGTCATTGTTACCCCCCTATAATTTGGCTCCAAAATCTCAGGTGATCAAAATGGTCATTTTGACCCCTCTCTACAAAATAGTGGATTACTCAGTAAATATACATTCATGGCATTTAATATGTTGGCTTTCTTCACAAAACTTTGAGCCAGGTAAATTTCTGAAATTTGGTTGACTTGACAGAATAATCCACTTACTGAAACTAAAACAGGGTGGGCCAAACCCACGTTGGATCAGGACCACCCAGCCCCGCTCTGTAGCTTGGCCAGACCAGTTATATACTATTTTACTTCAAGTGATTATGACGCAGCCCAAAAGCTTTTAGTTTCTTCCCCCGAAAGGACCACAAGTATGTCCCAGACCCTCCAGACTGCCTATGGGTCAGTGCCAAGAGATTAACAACTTCTGAGCCTTAATAGAGAGGGTTAGCCACGTGACTGCACCAAGCCACAGCGATGTTAAAACAGACTGACACGTCAAGACTTTGATTCCACCATGAAAAATAAAATAATGACAACCCGACATTTGCCATAATTACACATCTTAAACGCTATTTTGAGAAGCAAGATTGAGATGTGGACAAGTTAAAGTGCGTGTAGTGCAGTGGAACTGATCTGCCACACTAAACACTAAATCCCCAGTTTTAATCAAGTCAGCTTTGAGTGTCTTTGATCTCACGCTGCTGATGTAAGTGGGGCTTCAGCTTAGCGGTATGAAATATGAGGACAGAGTCAGCGTAGTAAATATTGACCCGTCCGAACTATCCCGGAACGACCTCTTAAAGGGCACGTATCATAATTATATACGCTTTACCCCTACTGTATATTAGGTGACTGATAGGGGAGAAGCGAGGTGTCAATGCCAACGGTCTGTTCATAGCCAGTGACGAATAAGTGTTAAGAACTTGAACTCTTTGGTGTGTTTAGTCAAAATAATGTCTATTTATGAGGTGTCATCAAATATTATGCGAATGAGCCGGCTTTATTTAGCATCTGATATGTTAATAAGAGTTGTGTGGGATGTGTAAATTTGAGGGGTTTTCTTACGAGACCGAATATACCGCAGTCGTGACAGCAGATCCGCTCGGATGCGCAGCGCAGGCCTCCATGACAACCGACCACTGCAGCGCTGCGCCGGCTGCGCAGACACAACTGTACACTAGCACAATGTATCAAACAACATAACTAAGTTATGTGATTTATAACAGTATGAATCTGGAGCATTGCACTTCCTAGTTTAAAAAATACGTTATATAAAGTTCCCAATCGCTACCGTATCTGGCAACTAAGAAACGATATAGGCAGAATCAACGCAAATGGTAAAACTTTAGCAAGTTCCTTCGTAATTAACGTTAAATATTTAAACGCAAATGAAAGCTTTTAGGATGAATTGCGCGATGGAGATGGCAGCATTGACTTCCTCGTTCGCCTTAGGTGATGATAACAGTCCGTAAACAGCGGGCAGATGTCCGAGAGAACATTCAGAAAGGTGCACTGGATGACACTGGTTTACTTTGACTCTTTCTCGCGTAAATTGTGGGATAACCCATGCAGGAAACCCAAACGGGTCTACTGAAACATCCTAAAAGCCGGCGAGACTTACCTTATTATTCTTCCGCCGCTGTAGATCTAAAGGAGCCGGGCCTCATTTTGGTGTAAAACAAAATAATTCTACTGTAAACCGTTGCACCGGTTGCCTCTCAGAGTGCATTTGTACCCGTCTCTCTCTCTCCTCTCGCTGTTGTCCGGTGATAACGGACATATTTTACTCCACTGCAGCAGTAACAGCACATGCTCAGACACCGGCTGTGTTTCAAAACACTGTGAGCTACCTAGTGCCTACATAGTAGCAACGGATTGAATCGTTCTTTTGAGTCGGATCTTTGTGATGAATTAGATGAATCGGTTCACAAAACTGGACTTCGTTCACGAATGGGACTTAATCGGTCCGATTGGCTCTCGTTCACTGATTCAATTGAATCAAGAACCGTATCCACCGGGCATGTCTGATTCGTAATGAGCCGAGAACAGAGTGAACCGAGGATTTGACTGATAAAATGCCAATAGCGGAACAACTTGGCACTTTTATCAGAACAGATACTGTATGAAACTGACATGGTTTTAATAGCATTTGATTAAAACGCGCAAAAACGTCAGTTAGTTATGTAAATTAATTTTTGTATTGACAACAAAAAGTAGCCTATAAATTAAAAATTAAATTTAGGTTGTCATTGACTGTTGTTATAGGTTGAATAATAAACTGAACTGTCTGGGACACATGATTGAAAAAAAATAAATAAAAAATAAAAACAATCAAAACGTAATCTTATTGGACAATATAACAGCACGCGACAACGCCATTACGTCAAAGCGTAAACGAATCACTTTTTCAACTTTTTTATTATTGGACTGTTTCTTTGAAAACAACCATTCCGTTGGAAATATGGAAACACGAGCTTTCTATCCCTACAGCAGGTGTTGTGTCGAACTCTGACCCCCGCCAGATTATTACACCCCCTAAATCCCCAGTTTAGGATTAGGTGTAGTGCTGGGGTAAGGATTAGGCAGTCTGGTAGAGGTTTCAACGAGGGGGATAATAATTTGGCAGGGGTGTCGAAATTAGGCACAACACCCACTATGTATGCCATATCTTTATAGTAATATGCTTGTATGATATTACAAAGTCAACCAGCTTGATTCAATCTGAGCTCACACTCGGATGCACCGATGGAAGGTGCTTATGCAGCCCAAAACTGCTGGCATGTAGCAAGATTTTGAGACTCACAAGTGTCCACTGGCACTATTAACTTTTTCACTGCTGTCTTCGACTAAAGCATCATTCTTGTGTTGCAATAAATGTCAGCCCTATGTCATGTTTTGACATGATTCATACTGTATGTTTATAAGGTAAAATGACCCACAGGCATAATTAAAATATTGAGTACTGACAGCTGGAGTATACTTTTTTTTTTTTTAGATTTAAAAGATTATGGCCAATAGGACCAGTGCCCAGGGCTTTGAACTGAGGAGTCCAACAGCCTTACACAAGGTACTGTCCCCCTTCCCCCTCAAGCAGTGCTTGAGTATGTGCCAGTTATATAATAAAACACAATTTATCAATTAAAAATGCACATCAATATCACAATTAGGTGTAATTAAAACCTTAAGTATAGTCTGATTTTACAGCTATAAACTGGTGCCTTGCAGGACCATAATCTATCCTTTATAGAAGAAAATAACTTTACTTTAAAGTTGGTATGAAACTGAAGTTGCGATAGACTTCCCTATTGTGATGTCCAAGTGAAACAGTTTCTTGAACAAAAAAATAAAATAAAATGTAGGATGGGGCTTGATTTTGTTCATCAGCGATTGTTTGGAACATTGCTGCCTGATGTCATGTGAGTGACAGGTTATCCAGTCTCTCACGCCCCAAATGACATAATTTGGTAACGCTTTGTTGGTCCCATGACGCTGATCATCAGCTTTCTCTGTCAACTCAGGCTTTGATCCTGAGTTTGGGAGTGTAGCTGTGACATCAGTAGTGAACAGCCAATCACACGCTGTGGATCAGTGAAACTGAGATTCACTTCTCGCGAGAGAAGCAGTGAGATCCATTTCTCTCTTCTGCAGAATATTACATGATTGAAAAATATTAAGAATTTAAACAAATTTACACAGCAAGAAGAAAAGAGCTGTCTATGAAAGAGGACAACTTAAAGAAAAATCTTATACGTCAATGCAAGTAAAAGTCATGAAGTTAGTTTAGTTGATATATAGAGAGAACTGAATATTTAAGATCAGTAAGCTTCTTTATTATTATTTTATAGCTTTACTGATTTTAAAGCTTATTTGTATGACTTTATATAGGCTATTTATATTAATTTTAACAAAGTGCCTATTAATGATTGATTAACTAAAATGATACGTGTAATTGATTAAGGGTATAATAACTACATAAATGATATCTAAATCATTCAGTTATTGTTATTGTAAATAAGCATTGTTAATAGCCAGACGCTTTAGTCTTTAAAAACCATTTGCTATGTAGTGACCTTTAATTTGGAGTAGAAAAGGGGAGTGACTTTATTGCATCATAGGTGTGCTCACAGCTGATTGGTCCAATTTTGAAGTTTCCAAGTTTGAGATCTCTTATCCAGAACATAACCTGCCCTGGAGCAGGTTAGCTGTGGAGCGTAAGTGACTATGGAGATGAACACTGCTAAAAGCCAAACCCTAAAACCCAGGACTGGCACAAACTAAGCTTAAACATATCTGATATAGGCCCCAGATATCCCTTGAATAACAAAATAAAAAATACTGTTTGCCTGATATCCGTCGTAGATCAACTAGAATGTAATTTTTTTTTTCACAAGTGACTTATTTAACATCGGTTTTGGAAAGAATAAAATTATATTCTACCTATTCTGCTTTAGATATGATGGTAGATCATGGAAAAATGTCTATAAAACATATCCCTCCACAGTTACATCCTACCATTAACCTCTTGATACCTGTTAAAAAAAAAAAAAAAAAAAAAGGTGTGATGAGTGTAAGAAGCTCTGCGTTGGCCTAAAGATATCAATAATTGATAAGCCAACTGCAGAGTAAACTGGGTTGTATCACATATCCCTGACCTGAAGCGGTCTAGTTTTTGAATGCTGCGTGCAAATGTGAGGAATAACCACAGGAACACCACACTCTCATACAGGCTCATTCTTAAGAAGGTGCATGATTGTATTAATGGGGTAGTACCTTTTCAGATTTCCCATCACCTCTCCGTATATGCAGGAGAGACCTAGGAAGGTTTCCTTACAAAAAAGACAATTCAAAGAATACGCTGTGCATGGCAAATCCATTACAACAAGCTTTGATAATCGCCAAAGGCCCAAAATGCACCACTGTACAATAACGCCTTCCTCCTGTTTTCATTTACATATTCACAAAAGAGAAATTACATATAGAAGCAGTTGCAATACTCGTGAAAAAGGTAGAAAAAGAACGTTTTGTTGTCTTTCTGAATAATTTAAACTGCTGTGGCAGGACGGGCAAACAGAACCAGAGAATACTAGCATCCAAACGAAGTGAAACATAAGTCATATAGTCCTTCATGTCAACGCGGAGCTGACATGTTACAAAACAACGCAGGAGACAAAAATGACAGTTCGTCCCACCTTTACATTATGGATTGGGAGCAAGCCGTTTCAAGAAACGTTCAAGATTCATACATTTTCTCAAATCATTAAAAAGAAAATGGTTATACTTCATAAAAAAGAACAGTAATAATAATTGTAATAATTATAATAATAATAATAATAATAATTATAATAATAATTACAATGACAGAAGAAACAGCTGATGGTAAATAATAATAATAATAATAATAATAATAATCAGTCCTGTACAATCAGGTCAGTCCTGCGATTGGCCACAGGCTGTTAGAACCCATGGAGACATCAGGGCTTTGCAGTCTTTTCAATGGCTTCAGCTGTAAAAATGGGCCGCTTGGACAGGACATTCTGACCGCAGATCCTTACTCAGGTCCGCCCGTCACTGAGAGTTGAAAAAAAAAAAAAAAAAAAAACTCTCGAGAAACCTGGAAAACAAGCATTATAGAGATGCTGTCAGAGTTTGTAGTACAAATAAAAAATAAATAAAATAAAAAATAAATGATTATGTGAGAATATTCAATCTATTCATCATATAAGCAGTGATCGTGTCTCTTCAGAAAATTTGGACTAAACCGCTCAATTCATATGGATTAGTTTTTTACGATCTCTTTATGAACTTTTTGAAGCAAGTGGTAGTTGCATAGCTGTCAATGGAGGGACAGAAAGCGCTCAGATTTCGTCAAAAAGATCTTTATTCGTGTTCCGAAGATGAACGAAAGTCTTACGGGGTTGGAACGACATGAGGGTGAGTAATTAATGACATTTTTTTATGACAGTAATTAATTGACCCATTTTTGGGTGAACTAACCCTTTAAATAAAAAAATACACACTAAAACAACAGTTTCAACTAGGGCTAATGAATGTGATGCATGATAAAAAAATAAATAAAAAAAAGTATGGGCCAGAAAGACTGGCCCATAAAGTATTCCAAAAAATAAAAAAAAACCCCACTTCTATTCAGAAGTTTGTAAGATTTTTGAATGTTTTTGAAAGATGTCTTATGCTCAGTAAGTGGCTCAATAAATGGCTCAGTCCATTTATTTGATAAAATGCGCTGGAAAAACAGCAATATTCATTGCAAAATATTATTGTAATTTAAAATAACTTTTCTATTTTAATATATTTTAAAATGTAATTTATTCCTGTGATCAAACTCTACTCCTCTATTACTCTAGTCTTCAGTGTCACATGATCCTTAGGAAATCATTCTAATATGCTGACTTGCTGCTCATGAAACATTTCTCATTATTATCAATGTTGAAAACTGAGGTTTATTATGTTTGTGGAAACCAAGACGCATTTTTTTTTTTTTTTCAGGATTCTTTGATGTAACATTCTAAATTATTTTTACAGTCACTTTTAATCAATTTAATGCTTCCTTGCAGTAAAAAAAAAAAAAAAAAAAAAAAAAAGTATTATATTCTTTAAAAATTGTACTGACCTCAAACTTTTGAACGGTACATTTAAACATTTTTAAATGTGCTAGGTGTTTTTTTTTTTATATTTTAATTGCAATGACCTACAAATTTACCTGTGGAAAAACACACATTTAAAATTGTTTACAAGGTTACATGTTTCTCAAAGCAGCTCCAGTCACAGTAAGTGCTGCTCCACACAAACCCAGTCACTGCATATGCTGTGAGTTTGGGCTTTCTCTTAGGAACGCATATAAAGTCTGACGTGCTTTATGATTATCATTATCGTTATCGTTATCATTTACATGTGTGGAGCATGTCTCAAGCTCCATCTCTGCATATGCTGTGAGTTTGGGTTGCTTATAATGTTCATCTGAGAACATTCAATTAAATGTTGTTTGATCAATATTAAACAAGGATTTGATCTGCTGTAAAGTGCAACAACAATAATAACCTGGCTGTTGGCGGCATTTGTAATAATACATAATGTATTTTAACAGTGTTGTTCAATAAAACCATATGATTACTTGCTTTTTGATACTTTATTTGAACCTATTATTATTATTATTATTATTGGTTCACTAAAGGTTCGCTTAGGTCTATTTTTTACTACCACAAAAATGTATATGATTACTTGATTAATAGTGAAAATAAATCGACCAATTACTTGATTACCAAAATAATTGTTAGTTGCAGCCCTAGTCAGGAGACTTGTACCTGCTCATCTTGTCAGAGAATAGCAGTCAGTCGTCAAAGCAGAGGTCAGTCCAGTTCATGAACTTCATCCTGCAGGACAGAGGGAGTTCGGCCTTGTTCAGACACCCTCTTGGCCATTATTTCCCACTGTGGAGCCAGAACTTTGGGTTTGGGCCCTGACACGCATAAAAAGATAAAAAGTAGGGATAAATTAATCTATACATGTTGGTAAAAGTATTTGCAATAACTGTCAAAATACATACATAAATGAACAAGTAAAATAAATAAAATTATAAAAATGTAAAAAATTTTTTCACAGAAATTAAATATATACTGTACATGTTTGTATTCTGTACTGTATATTAATTACTGTGTGCATTTTTAAATATTAGTTGTGATAAGAGGTCATATATATATATAAATAAATTTTTTTATTTAGCATATAATCTATAATATGTAAATCTATTTGCATTAAGTATTGTATATTACATATTGTGTGTATTTGTAAACATTGTAATAAGAGAAAACCCTTGGCAAAATGTTGGCAAAAAGTATTTGCAGCTAAAAATAATATAATATAATATAATATAATATAATATAATATAATATAATATAATATAATATAATATAATAGTGTTGAATTGAGTGCGTGTCATGCTACTGTCTTTGAGACTGCAGTCACTGCTATAGTTTCATGTGCCGTTCACCCCTGAAGGGTCATGTCGCCCTATTGGTTCTAAGAGGTACTACAGGGACTCTTCTGCTAACCCCATCCTTTACATAATACATGCGGCTCACATGACAAAGGACCAGGTTTGAGGACAGCAACATGGAAACGAGACATTTATCACAATCACATAACACCAACTGTAACAATAAATGAATAAAGAACCCAAATATAAAAGCAATCTGAAAAATCAGTATGGGGTGAAAAAAAGGATTTGCTGCTTTGGACAGAATGGTGCCAAGCTCATCAGGAATTTATATAACCGCTGAACATTGGTTTCTCTCCAAACCCTTCATAGAGACAAGAGGGTAATGAAGCACAGTGTGACAGGGGAGCATACATAAGCGTTCCTAACATCCGCGCCACGTGCTTGGGAAGCCCTCCTTTTGAATCGACAGTTACAGTGCCTTTACTCTGTGTTTTTGGGGTCTGATCTCCTGCAGGACTAATGATCCATGCGAGTCACTGCTGATCCGTTACCATGACAACCCTGAAAGCCATTCAGAGATTAAAGTAGCACGTGTATGTGTGTGTGTGCGTGTGTGTTTTCCTGTATGGGGGTTGGTGAAGATAAGAGTGGGAGAGTTTAAGACAAGTGAATGAAACATGGCAAGAAGAGTAGGAGTAGTGTTGTGTGGGCAGCACAGAAAGAGCATCTTGCATACACAACTCAATTGCTTACCGTCCAATCCGTTGTGCTGCTCGTAGGAGCGTTTGCCTAGGATGGTTGGGGAGCCGTTGTTGAGGATGGGCGTGGATTTGATGGGCGTCAGGCTGGCTGTTGAAATGGTGGCTCCTCGTGGAGGATCTAATTTGGGCGGGCAAGGGTGGGCCTCTGGAACATGTTTGGATAAAAATGTATTAAAATGGGTTTGCTATAAAAAGAAAAAATTGAAAACAAGACAGCTTTACTCACCCAGATATCTCACCACTGACTCCAAAGGCTTCCTTACTGTTTGCTTTAGAGCTGCAGGCTTTTTAGACATATCTGGCAACCGCACAGCACCTGAAATATGTATAAAATTATACATTTAAAAATAATTAAGAAACAGCATTAAAATTATGTTCTAATTAGCATGGTAAAATGTACTAAATGTATTAATACATCTTGAAATGAACATTAATAAGCTTAATAAATGCTGTAGAAATAGTGTTCATGGTTCATGTTAACTAATGAAACCTTATTTTAAAAGTATTACCCTTATTTTTAAGTTATTACTTTTTACTTGATGGCCATTAAATGTAAACTTTTTTCTTGAAATAATTTTTTGAAAAACATATAAAACCCCAAAAAATAAAAATAAATTAAATTTGGCACATGTTTTAAAGCTAGATTTTTAAAAAGATTTTTCCTTCTTTCACATTCTTTATCTTGGACACTCTTCATGTCATTAAAGGCTAAATATGTAAGATGTTTGGATTAAAATGTCCAAAAACCACTAGAACAATGTTATATATTTTGTTGACTTTTGTATTTGCATTATCCCAAATGTTTCCAAGAATGTTTAACCAAGACACGGACCGTGTCCTTGTGTCGCCTATCAATGACATCATACCCGCGTTACCCTCAAATTCCGTTTACCCTCAGTTTTATTTAGTAAAAACCATGGAAACACCAAAGACGCTTTAATCATTGACAGAAAACAAATCATTGTTATATACCCGAATATAAGACTAGGTTTGTGTCCTAAAAATAGGCTGAAAAATGGGGGTCGTCTTATATTCGCAATATAGACAAAATCACGGGGAAAGGGAGAAAGCAGGGGGAAACAGTAGAGGGCGCCAACACGATAGGCTACGTAATTAGTGACAGTGTTATGAATTAAATAAACAGTAAAGTGCCGCCATGGAGAAGTCAAGAGATCATTTTGAGAAAAGCTTCAAAAGTTGGTCAAATAAACCAACACCGTCGAAACAGTTATGACACCAACTTTAAACTTATGGTTGTGAGTGAGGCAGAATCATCTAATAATTGCAAAGCTGGCAAAAAATTTGGAGTCACAGAATGCAATGTTCGGAGGTGGCGAGCACCTTTTTTTCCCAAAAATAAGTCTGGAAAATGGGGGGGGGTCGTCTTATATTCGGGTATATACGGTAGTTTCACAGTTAGTCTTGTTTGAATCTTCTTGATTTACCTCAAGTTCCATGCGTTTTACCATGCCTAATATCAATCTAGCTTAATGTAGTGTGCAACAAGTGTCTCATAGTAGCCGCTGAGCGAACGCACAGGGAAGCATTATAACATGACTTTCAACACATTCAAATAATGTATCTAATATGATGAAACAGCGCTGCATACGCATGACTGGAAAAAGCGGAAGGGGACGTCTGCTGCATAATAAAAGCGCTGCGAAATCCAGGCGTTGTCAAGCTATGCCTTTGTTTTGAATAAGCAACCTCTAACAATGAAAAATTACATATTGTGGCTTTAACCCACGATTTATTATAAAAAAAAAAAAAACATTAAAATCACCACACAATTCATAGATAAATTGCATAATAATATCATCAGAGCAATTCAAACTTGAAGTGGCACATTCATGTCTGACGGCAAGTACTCACACTCGGCTTTGATAGCAGCAGTGTTGACAGGTGTGTACGGGTGTCTGGCCAAGTATTTGGATCTCAACAGGTCCTGGCAGACAAGTCGAGCCGCTTTCGTCACCTGAGACGTGTGCAGGTAGAAAGCCTGTCTGGTCTTAACTGCAAACTTTGGGCTTCCACTGTGTCTCACAGGCACACCATGAGGACTCTGAACACAGACGGCAAGATGAAAGTCAAGTCCTGGGTGACAGCACAATCTAAATATTGCATTTTAATTCTGTCGAAGTGAACGAATTCCACTTTTAAATATATTCATTCGGGGCGGAAATTCATTTAACAGTCACAAAGAGGCATAATAAAACAGAATTGCTCAGTATAAAAAAAAAAAAAAAAACAAGACTTAATAAAACAGACTCATGGAGAATTTGATGTCAAGAATTGATTCTGCGCCCTGTGGAGCATGTTTGGAGAGAATCCATTTTACACCCACCATGTTGTTGCGGTTGGGTCCGGGCCTCTCTCCATCCAGTCTGGTTGGCATCTTCAGACCTCCGTACTTTTTCCAGTAAGTCCAGCAGGAGGCACACAGTCGGCACTGCATGTTGGGCGGCCCCCATGAGTACCACTGATACGAGCTAGTAGCTACACACAAAAACAAAACACATAAAGCTCCATCCAAAACGACTCTGCTCTACTCACTGTAGTTTAAACTTTGACTTGAACTCATATTAAAGCCAAAGAATCTTTTTTTAAATAAATAAATAAATACAAATAAAAAAAAAAGCTACTTTATTGTATTCAGTCTGCATTGGTGTCATTACTTAACTCCTTTGCATATGTAATATGTATAAGCAAGTCATAACCAATCATAACAGATATAATTTACATGTATTATTATTTTAATCTTTCTACTTGGCTATAATTTATTTTTATTTATTTTAGAACCTCAACCTAAACTTATTTCCGTTTTTAAGTTTAAGGGTGTGTTCACTTGGTAGGTTTGATTTGATTAAAACGAACTCTGGTGTGACTGCTCTGTTATTGTGGTTAATTTGAATACGTGTGATTGCTGCCATCAAACCCTGGTGCCCACTGAACAAGCAGACCAAGATGACCCACCTTTCCAGGGGGTTCCGATCCGCTTCCAAACGAACTCTGGCAAGGTTCGACTGAAATATGAACACAACACGGACCAAAGACCAAAAACGGGATGTCGCAAAATGCTAATGTTGCCCATTACAGAAAATATTTCAGAAAATATTGATGAACTTTCAGAAGCTGTGTGTGATTATATGTCCTTCTGTACAGATTTCATTATCCCTAACAAAACGGTTATAGATTTTCTAAATAATAAACCATGGATTTTAAACCATACAAAAGACCTCCTGCACAGAAAACAGGCGGCTTTTAAACAGGGCTATCTGAATGCAGTTAGCAAATTGAAAAAGGCAGCGAGAGTTCAAATGAATAAGGCTAGAGAAAGACATAAAGATTGGTTATGGCAGGTTGTAAAGAGGATAGAAGGGGGGGAGGGATATTAAATTGAATGGTTTTAGTTCATAAAAAAGTTTGCTGATGAGCTGAACACATATTTAAGGTTTGATGATCAATGATTTTAAATCAGATATAGAGATTTAAAAAAATAGGACTGCATGTAGACAATCCTTTAACGTCAGTGTGCAAAAGGTTAAAGGTCTGTTCCAGGGTATTAACACTAAAAAAGCCCAGCCCAGATAATATTGGAGGCAGGCGCAGGGCCTAAAACTAACTTTTTGCCTCACCTGCCAATGGCCAGTGACTTAAGAAAATATACCGGCCATAATTTTTTTTTACCAGCCAAGAAACCAGATTAATTCTTATTAAAGTTACAAATGTTATTCGGTCTAAAGCAGTGAGTGATTGTCTTTTGTTGTTTGATTAACATTAAAACCATTAAAACGTGTTTGTTTGTTTGTTTTTCTCAACTGCTTACATTCATTTATTACGAGGATACTTGCCAAGATGGGCATTTTGAAATGATTTTGTTTAAATATGCCTGTTCAAGCACAAGAACTGAAAGAGAGCTCAATTCAGTCTGAGATGCGGATTTCTGGGTGCACGCTTCGGATGTTTGTGCACAGAAAACTTCCCACACTGCCGCGAATAACAAATTGAGTTCCCTTTCGCTTCATCTTGCGCTTGAATATTTAAATTGGCAAGGCTTAAAGTTTCATGACAATGCAGCGCTGGCCCATCAACTGTCCTGAGTGTCGTTCACGTTTATTCGCATTCATGTTGTCCCAATATTGCTTTGTTAGAATTCATAAAAATGTTACCGGACAACTGGTGACTGACAGTTGCATATACTCACCAACACTGATTTTTACTTCATTCATTTTAGGCCCTGAAAGTACGTATGCTGTGTGAGACATTTCATTATATCTTTTCTCAATCCCGTGAGTTGCAAAGAGTCCCTGAAATTTTGCAAAAAAAAAAAAAAAAAAAAAAAAAAACACATCAATTATAGTTCCTGTAGCTAGGACTAGGGCTCTAAAGGAACTTAATGATTTTAGGTTGGTAGCGCTTACTTCAATATTTCTGAAGTGTTTTGAGAAGGTACTTAAGGGAGAAATTCTACAGGAGTTCAAAGATAGTTTTGATCGTTTGCAGTTTGCATTTAGAGAGGGCAGGGGTGTCGAGAATGCTAAACTTACTCTGAAATTGCTTGTTCAGACACCTGGAAAAGCCAAAGACCAATGCCAGATTATTATTTATTGATTTAAGCTTTTAACACAATATGGCCCCATTTATTGGCAGAGAAAATTATTTCTCTTTTTAACTCGGCTCTTCATATTTCTGGACGGATTTTGGATTTTATTATCAGAATGTTCTCAGTATGTTAGAGTCAATGGCGTCCATTCTGTTCTCCGATACTGTTCTACTGGTTCATCACAAGGTTGTCTTCTTTCACCTCTTTGGTTTATTATTTATACTAATGATTGCCAGAGTAGGCACAAGAATTGATTCAGTGATTGTGAGTCTTCTCCATGAACAGGATCTGGGGCTATATGCAAGCAGAGGATTTTGTGACATGGTGTCATCAAAATTATCTTCATTTGAATATTAATAAAACAAAGGACGTGGTTATGGACTTTAGGAAGTCTCCACCTAGTCCTTTAATGACCACAGTTAAAGTTAAAATGGTCTGGACATTGAAATTGTCATTAATCATAAATATTTGGATGTGGTGATTGACAATAAGTTGAGTTTTCAACTCAATGTTTTGGCTGTTTGTAAAAGGGTTCAACTAAGTGTGTTATCTTAAAATCATTTAGAGTCTGTCCTACAATGATGATTTTGTTCTACAAACAATTTATTAAATCGGTTCTCTCCTTTTGCATTGTGGCATGGTATGGCATTTTAAGTTTGACTAATAAAAATAGGTTAAATAGCCATGTGAAGGTGGCAGGGAAAATTATTGGCGTAGAATAGACACCCATTACGATCTGAGTTTCAGGAGTTGCCTTTAGGCCGTCGTTTTAGAGTACCTGTAAGCAGGACAAAAAGAACTAAAGATTAATTTGTGCCTGTGGCTATTAAGCTACTAAACTGTTCTGGCCCTGATGAGAGTTCACAGAATACACAGAATTTATTAATTAATCAAGAATAAAGTCTGGTATTTTTGTGTATGCTTTCTGTATCATTGTATTGTTTATAGTTTATTAACTTTTGTATGTAATAGTTTATCTGATACATTACATGGATGTGGTTAATGTTCTATCAGCTTGCTGCAATCTTAGTTTCCCAAGTGAGAAAATAAAGCTGAGTCTAATGTGGCGTCTGAAATCAAATACTTCTCTACTATGTAGTACGTGAAAAACAGTACGCCAAAAGAGTAGTATGTCCGGATACACAGTATTCGAAAAACAGACAGGCAAAATGTCCACGGATGACCTACTACTTACGACGAACTTCTGAAGTGCATATTCGATGGACAATTTACTATCCCATGAGGCTGCGAAGAAAGTTCAAATTCAAATGTAGTACCTACTCAGAAAGTACGCGATTTTGGACAGTGTAAACCAGGAACCAGAACCAGGACTACATGCATCTTTTTCTCTTTTGGTCCAAAACAAAAGAGCCGAGCTACAAGTGTGAACACACCCTAAGTTCTAATTTTATTTCAGTTTTATTTTAAATTACCGAAAACAATTTTTAATAGTTAACAACAACTATTAAAGTGTGTGTGGGGTGGGGGGGCTACAAAAATGCTACAAAACCGTAGAATGTGCTCTTCAAAGGGAAAGTGCATCATTTTTTAATTTTTGTACAAAAACATTGTCATATTCCAGTTTAATGTCACCTTTAACATTTTAAGCACTTGACAGCAGGTCAAATACTCACTGTAACAGCTCTCGCATGCACGGCCCAATCCGACGGGCTGGCCTGGTGCTCCTGGAAGCACCCCTGCTCCATTCACCAGCCCTGGTTTCACACTGTTCATGCTTAATTGGTTAGGGTTGGGCTTGTTACTGTAGGAAAAAAGGCAAACCTGGGTTACTGGATTTCATCTGGTCAAAGTTCAAGCACTCAAAGCTTACGGTGAAATGAAATCTAGAGTTGAACTTTGACTCATTGAAGTACTCACTAGTTTGGGATGTAAACCTGCTTTAACTTGCTCTCAGCTTCAGCTGCTTTTAATCGTTTCTGTATGAAACAAGAACCAGTTAGTCTCAGTGTGAAAACTATCTAGGTTGTCTACCTGCACACAGAGACTTGAGACAGCTGTGTTGAATTACCTGCTGAACGTATCTGTCTGTGGTCTTCCACATGTAGTAATACTCAATGATACTGGTCAGAGACTTCCAAGGAAGCTGTAATAATGAAAAAAAAAAAGTTAATTTAGACTGAATAATTCGATAAAATCAAACAAAATGACTATTTATTACATTTAACCCCATATTTGTTCACCCCAAAAATGAAGTTGTCATTATTTACCCTCATGTCTTTCCAAACTCCTAAGACATTTGTTCATCTTCGAAACAAAAAAATATATATTTTTAATGAAATCTGAGAGATTCTGTCCCTCCATTCAAACCTAAACTTTGACGTTTCAAAATACTCAAAGACATCGTAAAAGTAATCCATATGAATCAAGTGATTTAATCAAAAGTCTTCTGAAGAGGCTCAAATTAATTTATATAAAGAACAGACTTAATTTAGTCTTTTATTCACATATAAACATTGATCGACAGTGCAAGTGTTTCACTTGCATTTGCTTCTAAAAATAGATGTGTACGAACTGTAAAATGCATTTAGGAGTGGGAATAAAATGTCTTAAATATCTAAAAATGACAATTACCGATATCAATTATATTAATATTAATTATTATTAATTATATAATTTAAGAGGTCTAATTTAATTAAGATTTAATTAAATAAGTGTTAGAGCTGCAAGTTTCAATCTAAAAATGAGGCACTGTTGTGCATTCAACAAGTTTTAGAGCTGTTCGCAATCAATGAACACTGGCTCATTGCAAGTATATTCCTTATGATCTACTGGTGATGAATTATGACAATGTTGGCAACAGTAAAGCATAAGCATTTCAAAATAAGAGTCCTGGTGTTTTGGAGTCCTGGTGTTTCGGCCTCGTTTATAATTAAAAGTCCTGTTGTATGCATCAAGTTTTTTTATATTATTGGTATGTTGGTTACAGGATTTTAATTTAACGTAAACTCATGTTTATTCTGTTTGGGCAGCACACACACACACACACACACACACACACACCTTACAGTATATACAGTTTACAGTAGGCCTATAAATAATTACATAATTATTAAATAGTTTGAAGCAGAATATTTAAAAATCTAGTATAATATTTGTATTCTAATAAATTAAAAAATTTTGCTTTGTAAATGTCTCTTTGTATCCCTTTATTAAGGAAAAAACAACATAATTTGATCAATCTTAAAGTTTTTTTAATGTGCTCCTAAATTGTTCAACTTCGGAGTATATGTGCTCCTTGGGAAAAAATAAGTACGAACGACTGTGAACCACCATGACTAGATCATTGAGCCAGATCATTACCTTGAGAAATGGTTAAGTGAACGAGTTCACTGAGTTTCACAAATTAGATTTGTTCAAATCACTTACTGATCCAGTTGCAGCAGCTCTTGAGGTGCAGCTCACTGCAGGTGTAGATTATGAGTAAATCATTTACATTTCAACCCCCTTCTTATACAAAGTTTTCATATGGCATTAGAAAATTTGAAAATGAGTCATATGGACTTTGTTTGTTTTTTTAGCTTTTTGGGTGTTTTATGCCACTTTGACAACTGTTGTTGTTGCATAACATTTCTTTAAAATATCAATTGTTTTTTTTCCCACAGAAGAAAGTCATATGAGGTTAAAAAACAACTTCAAACAGGTGAGTAAATGATGAAAGAATTGTCAATTTTGGGTGAACTATCCCATTATGTAATCTTTAGTGATCTTATTAGAGCAAATCTGGTCATGACGGCAAACAGAAATCCAGCTCCATTTCCCATTCTTTGTGTCTCTGAATAAGCTGGTTCACTTCTTTAGGGTGTGCCCATTTTCCATGACTGGCTCCTCCCTGTTTCTCTAAGTAGACATTTCTGATGGAAGCCCAGAGCAAAAACATTCAATACTGCATGTACGTCTATCAACCACCAGGTGGCAGAGTTAAACATGCACTTGGCACACTCCCTGTCCTCTGAACAAAGGCAGTTTATCAGTCATTACTGCCACAATTATCTTAGCATATGCTGCTTAGATCTTTTTAAAGCCATACTATTATTCTGTAGTACAAACTGAAAAAATTCTGCTTGTACAAATACTGCTTGGGACAAACTTACAAAGTCTTGCTGGATGTCGGTGAAGTCTTTGCCGTATTTCTCAAGCGCTTCCTCAAACAAGTTGGCTTCAGATGCGCTCCATTCCTCCATTTCATCCCTGCAGAGCACCGGCCCACCCTGGGGTACCAGCGCAGCGATGGCCCGCGTCATGTCGTAGCCATTCTTATGCAACGTGTCCATGGCATGAAACTGAAAATAAAGCATTTGAGATAAGAAAACAGGATAAATGATGGCTCAAATCCAATATATGTCACCAAACACTCCATTATTTTAGCAGCGTGTTGTCAAACAACTCCAAAATCTGAATTGCTCAACCCTGGGAACAACACAACACTGACACTAGATGAAGAGGATTTGTGTGGGCAGCATAAGAGTGTGTATGTTTATGCATGGGGATGTTGCCCTCTGGTGCCTTTCCTTCATGTTTTGTACACAACGGGCAGAGTTGGGTGGCTGGAGAGTGAATACCCTGTTCTGCTGCTCTTCTCGTACAGCCTATAGGCAGAGACTGAACAGAGCTGGCAACAGGCCCTTTGCAATTATTACATAATCGGCTGGTGGAGATTATTTGATCTAATCATGATTATATGGGATGATCGTGATCACTGTGCACTTTAAACTCTAATCACATTTTGCCACCCAAATTATGGAGTTTGTTTGAGCATCCTGACAGAGTCTGAGCGAGTTTGGTGTAGGACTATCTGTTTGACTGACCTTATTTTTTCACTTCTGTTTGGCGCACTTTGACATACTTCATACGGAAGCAAAATTGAAACTGAAAGTTTTGGACACACTGAGACAGAAGCTAATTTTAAAGTAACCTTTGTTTTGAATAAGTATACATTAATATAATATAACATAAAACACAACACAACAAATATAATAATTATAATATTATGTAATTAATATAATATAATATTATATGATTTCCTTCAATTGGTGTCAACGAATTAAAACGTAAATGCCAAAAACTGAAAAATATTGAAGAGTATAATTATGTATGTAGTTTTTAGTGTACTTTTTCAGTCGGCGTTGTTTAATGTAATTTTGTTCAAATTTGCAGATATTTTCTCTTTTAGACAAAAACAAACATATTTTATGGCATTTATAGCTGAAAGTGTTTGTGGCTGAAATTCTAGTGTATCCCTACAGCTTACCAGACCAAGCTAAATAACATGCGATGACAACGATAATGAGATGAGATTTGGAAAGAGGAGCATACTAAAAAAGCATAAAAATAATGATGAAAAAGCATCATTGTGGTTTTCAGGATTATGTATTGTATTATCTAGGCTGTATTTGATATTTTACAATGAGACATTTATTATGCCTCTTCCATGACAGGATTAATATTGTCATTAATAATAATAATAATAATAATAATAATAAAAATGACAGTAGAACTAACATTATGACTATTAATATCTGGCTATAATACACTATTAGATGATTAATTGATAGGGGTGTAACAATACATCATTATATTGAGATATCGCAACATAAAAATGATACAACATACACGTTGATGTAAACTATATAATTTGCGATATAGAGTTTTATCCAAGACTCAGCTTACTGCGTTTATAAGGTATAATTCACCCAAAAATGTAAATTCTGTCATCATGTACTCACCCTCACATCGTTTCAAATCTATATGATTTTCGTTCAACTTCCAATAGATTTTTACAATATACAGAGAGATTTCTGTCCTTCCATTTAAAGTATATTCCTCTATGACATTTTTTGTATCTTTTAAGTTTTAAAGGCATCGTAAAAATAATGAATTGAGTGGTCTAATCCAAATCCAAGTCTTCTGAAGAGACACGATGGCTTTATATGATGAACAGATTTAAGAAGAGCATACTGTAGTACGTTAAACACGGATGTTACGTGTCGAGCGGAAACAACATGAGAGTGAGAAAATGCAGAATTTAACATTTCAAAGCGTTTTAGGTGTTTTATTCTTATATGTATAGTGCATTAATAGCAGGAGATGCGGGACATAGCGAGCACCGGAAGAGTCTGCGCACGCACGACTTGTCTGTGTCAAATGCTCATTGAAAGCGCGAGTACGGAAGAAATTAAAGTTTATGGAGTTTCAGTGACATTACTACATTAAACGACAATATATAAATGTTGAATATAATATAAATAATGCAAGGGGAGAATATTTGTGGGTCCTGTAGTAATAATATTTTAATTTAAAAAAAATATATATATATTTTTTTTTGGCTTAAAATGTCACGATAAGTATAATATAATATAATATAATATAATATAATATAATATAATATAATATAATATAATATAATATAATATAATATAGAGCTCCAACGAATGCCCATTGAAAGCACGAGTACGGAAGAAATGAAAGTTTACACTGATGAAGAGTTTCAGTGACATTACTACATTAAACGACTATATACAATGTTGAATATAATGTATAATAATGCAAGGGGGGAATATCTGTGGGTCCTGTAGTAATAATATTATTTTAATAATAATAAAAAACTTTTTTATTTTGGATTAAATACAAAATTGGACCAGTGATTCAAAAGGTCTGAGGGTTTTTTTTTTCTGTAAATGTCTGCCCATTAATTAGTATGAACCTGCTGAGCTTAACTAAAGTGTGAAGTCTTCCAGCAGTGTGTGGAGTGTGCGAGAGCGAGAATGTGAGATGTGCCGTACCAGTGTGATGTCTCTGGAGGCTGCCGCAGCGCTCATGTGCAGACTAGGCTGCCGAACTGAACTGCTGCAGTCTAGAGCCCGCGCAAACGTACCCACAGACCTGCAGGGGAGGGGGGTTGGGGAAGTTTGAGAAAAAGAGGGGAAAAAAATGTGAAAGAGAATGAGGGAGTGAACAGAGCAAAATATGCAGTTTGAAATAATATAAAACATTATTTTGGAGGCATCTTCAGAATTTCATAGTTGAGGTGGTGTTGGTTTACGGTCTTTTAAATTAAGTTTTCTGTTCACAACAGACTGGCACATGAAAAACTGTGCAAAATCGTTCACGCTGCAGAATCTTACCGAGCCACGACGAGGAACTGGTCGATCTGTTTCTCGATGAGGGGGCTGCTGGGATCCCACACCTTCTCCTCCAGTTTTTCAAGCTCCCGACCATCATCCTCTCCTGGCAAACCGACACCCACAGATCACATTCACTACAGAATGCATACTGCTTTGAAATGAGACTTTTGCTTCACCTTCTTCCTGAACCAATATAATGACCAGGGCTGCATTTCTCAAATGCACCATGAGCTAAGTACTTAGGCTTACGATGCTTTTGGGAAACACAGCCTAGGACGTTTAATTGGTCACTATCTGGCTTTTTAAGATTATCCTTACTGGGCATTAAAATTAATAATTTTCTTCTCTATTTAAGTATAACAGAGAAAAATGAGGGGCGGGAATCTAGGATAGGACTTTCATCATTGATTGGATTGTTATTTGCTAAATGCTGTGATCTCATGAGAGTGATAGGTTGTCCCGCCTTTATGCCAGTGCACACATCAAAGGGGTGTGTGTGTGTGTGTGTGTGTGTGTGTGTGTGTGTGTGTGTACAGATAAACAATTTATAATAAACACTACAATATTCCATTAAAAACTAAACAAATTTTGATTGTCCAAGCCACAGAAGTATTTATTCCCTTCTTGTCATTTCAAAAAAATAAAATAAAAATTTCACATAAATAAAAATCATTAAAATCATGTTTGTTAAATGGATAACATTTTCTAATTCACTTATAAATTGTTTGAGTGCTTTCTAAGTAAATATTGTGTAAATAATCGATCTGAACAGCATGTAACGTTTGCTATAAAATATACACTATCAGTGAAAAGTTTGGAATATTTTAATTATTTTATTCTTTTCTATTTTAATAATTTGTCTCCTATTCTTTGCATAGCTGCATATATTTCTTAATGTTGAAAACAGTTGTGCTGCTTCATATTTTTGGTGGAATGTTAATATGAGGAGGTAAACACAAGCTGAGATGGTGTTGAACATGTTCTCTGAAGAGCTCAGAGCTTTGGCTGTCTAACTCAATAAGGTGAAGAGACATCTTACCCTCTTTGAGGAGGTCAGTGATGTCAGCCTGGTACTTATTGCCCACTCTGATCTCTCCCTTATCAGCCAGCAGAGTCTTCTGCTGAGGATCGTACACCAGCGAGTAGAAAAAGGCATCCTGCAAAACCAAGAGACACCCTGATGAAGTCTAGGCCCAAAACTTGCTGTACTGAAGTACATAAACGTTGTGCTTCACAACGTTTGATTTTGTGCTTCACTGCATCCAAGGCGCTGTCCCAAATGGAATCCTAAGCACTCGCGGTCTTCTTCCGAGTCCACACTTTCATGACGCAATGCCACTTTGACTGTCAGGTAGACAGTTCAGTGCGGGCTCGGAAAAAGTGTGCATAAACACACACACAAAAGGGTGCATAAACCTTCTGAAAGCTAAAATGACAAATGGGACACTCTACGGACAGACACCCTACAGACACTCTACAGACTCATTTCTTCTGATTAGTTTGTTGAGGTTAGGTGCAAGGAAGAACAAACACACTGGAGAGCTGCTTTATAGCAGAAATTGAAGTTGAAATTCTAACTATAACAGGCACGGACACTACTTTCATGTTTAAAATAAAGCTGCTTGCTTAATATACTGTATAAAGCGCTATATAAATAAATGTAATGTGACTTTACTGGAGAGCTGAATTGGAGCGCATGTGCAAACATGATCACTATGATCAGATGCTTTCTTAACTGTCGTCTTCTCGCTGCTGTCAGTTTTTGTGTTTGTGTTATTGAGAGGAAAGCGTGCAGCACATATTCACATATTCTATAACACTGTTTTACAGTGTCCTTGTCCTTACAAATGTTAATGTACTTAGTTACACGTTACAAGTATTACTATAAATTGTGCATAATTACATGCAACTAACCTTAACCAAACCCTAATGCTAATGCTTACCCTATAGTAAGAACATGTAGTTAGTTAAGATTACTCAGTACTTAAAATGTATAATTACACTACAACACGGACACCTTAAAATAAAGAGTAACCCAAAAATCTAATTCTAACCCTATATAAAGTACATATTGTTAAAGGTGTCATGAACTGTTTTTTTTATTATTTTATACTATTGTCTAAGGTCAACTTGATGTTCGTGTGGTTTTTACATTCAAAAACATCAGAATGAATAAGTAATAGGCTATTTTCTACCTTGGTTTTGAACCGCTCTCCTGAACGCTCTGTTCTTATGGCCGTTCCACACTGAAGATTTGGAAGTAAACACCCACTGCTATGATTGGATAACAGTTTTGCATATCATAAGAGTTTTGACTCCCCCGTCAGTACATGTGGGGAATTGTTTTGAAAATGTCCAATGTGAAAAAATGGCAAACATAATGATTCACCCATACATGTTCGACACAGAGTCAGAGTCATCGCAGGACAATGAACCAAGAACACCTCAAATAGAAAGGATATTACAGCCTGTGACAGCTTGGTAAGTTATCCTTAATTAGGTTAATTTCTAATTTTATATTATAGTGTAACCGAAAACGATCTGTAACAATGCAATACTATCACATATAAAAAACATGTTTTACTCACATAAGTGTGTTGCACCATTCCTGTTGGATCCAATATAGAAGGCACAGCATTGTGTTTTAATCACAGTATGTCTGCAAATCCAGTCTCGACCTGTGTTTTATTTTTTTTAAACGATTCCGCAGTGAAATGAAGTGAACAAACGTGCCATGTCTTACGCACATGAGCTGGAACTTCATTAAAAATAAAGTTCAACCACGCATTCCTAATATTAGAATCCGAAGGAAGCTTATGCAGGGACTGTGTTCTTCCGCAACCTGCCACAGCGTAATAACTTACTCTCTTGGCATGTTTATTGCTCGGTAGCGCGATCTGTTTAGCGCCACGAGTCGGTGGGCGGGGCTACAGAAGCAGGCGTACATATTTATCTGTTGAGACGGTATTCCAGCATACGATGACGTCAAGGGTCGACATATTCTGAGATTTTCTGGGCCTGGTGTCAATAAAAGCTGTTCTTTGACTAACAAGGAAGTTTTCAGCCCCGAAACTTACAGGATATTCTTATATCATGATGAACTTTTATATATCAAAGGCTCAAGGGAAAGTTGATTTCTCAATTCATCACCCCTTTAATTAATATTACTCATTTGGTGCACCTTAACATAAAGTGTAACCACATTCATTTAAACACAGCTTCCAGAAGTATACTGCTGTAAAGGTAGTTCAAACTTCTTCTGAAAAAGAATTTTGCCGTGAATATAATCTGGGAATTAAGCGCAGCATGCTTTTAATGCGCTGACCAAGCTTATGTGCATTCATACTTGTTTCTGTCTTTTAATATAAACAAAAACAGACAAATGAACCGGTGAAGGCCAGTGTTTGATATATTAGAAGACTGGCTTTACTCTTTGTAGAGTCTCCAGTCTCCTCATTACTAAATATGAGGAGGAACATACTGGGTCAACACACTGAATTATTCATTTGGATCGGGACTCAAAACTAGCTCCCATACACGAGCACGAGCACACACACACACACGTCAGATAAATATTTCCCTTTTGAAGACATACTGCGAATGGAGATACTGAGAGTGAAAAGTAAATTCATTCAAACAAAAGCATTTGCACATGCGTACAAACACTAAGGCATAGTGCTGTGACACTCACCTCTCTGTCTAAATAGGACTTGAGGGCTTCCGTCTCATTCAGAAGAGTAACACAGCATTTCCCCCTGAAAACGCAACAACACACAGTTTTAACGGTGGACTGAATCTCACAGCCCCATATGTCATTAAATTGATCTGAATCACTTTGCTCAGATCATTCACAGTGCTGCTGGAGAGAAATCCGCACACATCCGTAACAGTAATCATAACAATCGTAATGGTAAACAAACACACCGTGTCTGTGACTGTTGGCTGGTTGTAGTTTGACAGGTCTATTCATTCATAAAAGATTATCTAAATCTCACCGACTGAGCTTGGGGTTGAAAATAATATTATTTTGATGAGTTTTCCAAGTAATCTGACTGAGAGGGGAAAAAAAAATTCCCTTTGGTTGTCTTTAATCAAAACAATGTTTTTTTTTGTTTTTTTTGTTAAAAAAAAGTACACTTCACAGTGGGTTATAATCAGTGTTGGGTAAGTTACTCTATAAAGCAAATAATTACTAGTTACTAATTACATCTTCAATAGTGTAATTAGATCATTGTACAAATTACTCTCCAAAAGTACTTATTACTTATTCCTTTCTAAATCCTATATCAATCTCGACTAAGTTAAGTGATTTAAGGATAGACTCTTAATTCATTCAAATAAATATAAAACAACATCAATTTTTAACTGACCTAAGTATTACAAATGTGAGGATACATAAAAACATGCATTTTAAAGTTAGACTTTAAATTGTACTGTTAATTCCACCATTGTATTATATATAATTGCTCTACAGTCTATACACAGTATTTAGTTCAATAACATCAGAACAGTAATTCAATTACAGAAAAAAAAATAAGTGTAATCCTTATTTTACTTTTTCAAAGGAAAAGTAATTAAATTACAGTAACTAATTATTTAGTTAAGAGTTACACCAAACACTGGTTGTAATATGCATAAAGTTTGAGAACGTATAAATAAAAAAACAAACCTGGTCCCCAAGATATTAAGATAAAAGAAACGATGCTTAAGTCAATCATTTAAAATTTTATTTGTACTTTATTTGATTAAGTTTTCATGAATTAGCACTCCTGACAGATCCCAATAGACTTAGAAAACAAACAGTTAAAGCAGGAGCAGTAACATACTCAAGCAAATATGCATACATAAAAATAAAATTGTGGCAAAAGGGCCATAAATAAAAAAATGTTTAAAAATGCTACAGTGCCCAAAAAAATTTTTTTTTTAAAACTGGTCTCGTTTTCCGGTAAAAATGTCTAAATATCCTTAAAATGATATCAAATACTCCTTCGGTAAAGTTTAAGCTGAGAAATCAGAGAAAATGTAGTGAGGTTTATTTTATAAACACGTTTCCCCTATGAATTAAGTTTAGACTTTATATCACCTGTAATTTTCCCAAATCTATCTTGTTTTAGGAATACTTATTCCGTATTTTTGCCTTGTTTTCCAGGACAAAAAAAAACCCAACATCTAATACATGTTTTTTGGCAGTGTAGCCAAAGCCCTCACATGAGATTTGAGTAAATCTTGAACTTAACATTCATTAACTGTTGTTGCAGTTAATGCCAGTCACTTTTCAATAACTTTTTAAAGATAATTATCTCTATTTTTAAATGAAAATGTTTCTAAACATAATCCTTTTTGGTGTTCACTGTCAGTACCCTTGTCCATGTTTTTGGGTCACAGTGACCCAAAAACATGGACAAGGGTACTGACAGTGACGGTAAGAAAGGAGGAAAATGCTTAACAATATTTTAAAACTGAGTCGCTTGATTCGTTCCAACCCCTGAGAGCCTTGATGCTGGCCATCCACCTCCCATCAACAAACAACAGTGAAGAACCTGTCCATCCAGAAAGGATTAAGGTCAAGTTCGCTCCACCCTTGAGTATGACTTTCTCCACAAACTCGAAAGAAGATTTACATGTTCACGAGATCCAAGTTGATCTAAGACCGACGTGACTTGGCCAGCACTGTGTGATATGGTGGTTGAAAGAGCAGTCTTCTGCTGACTGGCTGCTTTCCTGAGAACATCAGTTACATAGTAACTTCCAAAATAAAAGTGGGCATGATTCTCATGAGATGGTTCTATTCACATGTATAAATGACTTGACGAAAAATACAAGCCCTTGAGCAAAAACGAGATTGACTCAATCTTCAACTGCTCACTGCTGGATTCGTACCGGTGAAAAAGCGGTGTGAATGAACGAGGGGCTAATACTGTTCTGTGCTGAGGATTCCATTAGGCCAGAAGATGAAAAAGACTAAAGGGAGCCAGTATGAGTGTGAGGTGTGTGACTCACAAGCAGACGCTAATGAGAGTGAGTCCGGTCGGCTGCTAGAGAGAACACGCACACCCACCACAGAATGAAGCATATATCGACAAAGCTTTTTGTAGGTTACCTGATGTGTGTCGCAGGCAGAGACTCCAACTGTCTGGAGAGGAAGAGCTCTCTGTGTCTCAGCTGATGCTTCTGTTTCTCTGGGAGATCCACCATTTCAGGGTTCTCCATCTCCTCTTCCATTTCTCCTAAAAGTGAAAAGAAAACAAACATATCCATCACCTACATTTGTTCACCCTTAATTAATATTATTACAAATGTGTAATAATGACGACATCTTGAAAAAATTCAATCAAAAGTATGCATGTATAATATATAGGCACCATACCAGTTTTCGGTATAAAAGCAGCATGTGATTTGTATATTGGCTATGTATTAGTTCTTGGCCATAACATGAAAAAAACTAAACAAAACAAATGGCATCGAAGCCACAGTTCTTCCTTCTTCCTCGTGTCAGTTCCACCTACTGGGACATTATTGATTTTCATATATTCCTGAGTGAACTTACACAACATTTACTCAAAATCAATAGTTCCACTTTATACAAGTCTTTAACTACTATTTACTAACATTTAAATTAATCACTTGATTCAATGCACTTATTGGTGTACCTTTTTGTGGTTATCTATAAATTACACTACTGACCTTTTTCTTACCTTAACACACCCTTAAACCTAACCATCCCACTGCATCTGTCCCTTACCTGTATCCCACCTCAGTAGTAGCAAAAGTGTCTTGCAATACATGATCAAAGTACATAATTAATTATTTCGTTTGTAAGTACATGAAAGTTAAAGAAACCTAATGTCAAGTGTGACCAAATAATTTCCACTTCATCCAATTTAAGCAATTTTGTATAATTTGGTATAATACATGTTATAATGATAACGCAGTGATATATACCAAATATATCAGAGCACCACATCAGCAGCTCTGATTTCCAAATAAAAGCAATTGAAAAACCAGTGTCCACCAATCATTATTCTGCAAGGTAATAGTAATGCTAAGGGGCCGGTCACACAGAACACATTTTGGCATTTCACTGCACTGCTTTTCCATTATTTTTCTATGTAAAAAATTAACTACACAGATATTTTTGATCATTGCGCTTGAGTTTATTTTGCAGCATCTCGTGCATGACACTGTGTTCTAAAGAAGTGTTGCTCAATGTCAACTTCTAAAAAAAAGTGTCTCGAGAACTTGCTCATTTCACAGCCCTGCTTTTAGCATTTTTAAATGCAAAAATCTTTCTGTGTAAACACCCCCTAATTTATTGGTCATGGATTAAAACACCCAACTAAAAGTATTGTACTTCAATGTGTAGCTCACACAATACTCTTTGAATGACTACATGAATGACACCTTGTTGAGGAGAGGTGCCTTAAAAAAAATGTAAGTGGTGAACAATTAAGCAAGCAAGCAAGCAAAAAAAAAAAAAAAAAAAAAAAAAACGTGAAAGAGGAACTAGAGGCATATCTAGGGGTTAAAATATGTATTCCCCTTTACATCTGGCATAAATACATGCTTTCTGCGATAGGATCACAATTGGTTCTCACTTGACCACATTAATGCCAGGTATAAAAAAAAAAAAAGATCAGCCTAGAAACTACTGCACAGCAATACAGAGCAGTTTAAAAATGACGCGAGCTACCAGTGGTTCTCAAACTTTTTTCCTTCAATTCCCCCTGCTGTCCACCACAATATTCAAAAGGCTCAAATATTCAAAATATTCTCCTAGAATTCCTGAAGCTTTAAGAGATGAATGCTATTCAATGTTCCAACTATTGTTAACAAATTTAAATTCCTTAATCCAACTGCAAAAGTTTTTTTTTTTTTTTACACAAAAAATATTTTAGAGCATTGCATAACTAGAAAATTGTATATTATTTATAAAACACGTTTTAAGATTTTATTAATTTACATGAATTTTAGTAGTGATTTCTAGACCTGGAAAAAGTCACTTTTTTCAAGAGAGTGGGAACCTGGTTCTTCAAAAGAAAAAAATACTGAGGCAATGAATTAAAATAGAAAAATCTAAAGTTTTTAGTTGATCGTTTATTTTAATGCTTGTTTTAGTTTATTTTTAATCATTTTGAGGCCCCCTTGTAAGTTTCATTCACATAATTTAATATTTATACAATTCAATATGGCATCTTCCCTGACTAATATGCAAGTCCTGGCAACCTTCGCACAGACAACCACTCTTTAGAAAACAAAAATCTAGTTATGAATTTATCCTTTTCTATTCGCAGCAACTTAAAATGAGCTTGTGTATAGTCAACCTAGATATAACTTGTGGAGTTAAAGCATATTGTATCATATTTTATTAACATGAACAAAACATTTCTGAAAAACCTGTTATACACCATGTAATAAGTAGTAAGTCAAAGGCTTTTTAATATCATTCTTAAAACATCCCCTTCAGGTTGTGATACATGTGCCTTTTTGCTTGGAAATCTTTATCAAAGTAAAATTAAGAATAAAATTTCAAAGCATTTCAAAATAATTGGACTAAAGCAACTTAGGTTTACTTGACTATCCATAAATAATTATTAAATTATTAAAAATAAAAAAATAATGTTAAATATGAGCATCAAATATGATACATCAGGCTGTTTAGGAACATTTATGTTATATTGTTATATTATATGCTTTGCCCCACAATTAAAACTACATTGGGAGACAGTGACGACTGATATTTTAATGCAAGTAGTCAGCTATACGGTTACAAATATTTAATTGATTTGCATTACATCAGAATGTAAAATTACATTCCATCAGAATTTCCTCTTACTTTTGGCCACATAAAAATCAGCAACTGCACCAAATTGCAAATTTTTGCTCAGTTTGGGCCTCTGAATAAAATTGAGGTGGGTTTTTTTTTTCCTGAAGTATGAGTGCCGTATTCTCACTATATCATATTATATGAGCCATATGTATATGAGCCAAAGCCTAATGTATCAAATATGACACTTAAAACACATTATGTTCACGTAACAAAATGTTCTCATGTATTCTGGCTAACTGTTCAATCTGACTATTTCATGCCGGGCATTGAAGGGTTAAACCCACAACATTTCTAAAAGCACTACAAAGAACGTAATCAGGGAATCAATCCATATTCATAGGACTGAAAAGTTGATATTGAGGTGCAGAGGAGTTTGTGATGGCCATTCATCCAACCTAAAACTACATCATTTAAACACAGACTGATCAAACGCAATATGTGCTAATGTGAAAATGACTGCAAACAACCAAAAAGAGAGCGAGATGACTTCTCTTAATTCAGTTTACGCAAACATATCAAATCACCCTTCTCTTAAAAAGACTACTAGGTAGACACAGTGAAAGGAGACGTCTCTCTTGACAAACCCCACATATATGTGCTGTATGGAGGCAGAGTGCGGCGGAGAATGATAAGTGGGAGGGAGTCGGATGGGAGGGAGAGAAACCAGTGAGCGTGCTCCAATTCATTTGGAGTTTCATTAGCGAAAAAGAGAGAGACAGATGGAGAAACATGGAGAAGGAGGGGAAAGGCAGCAGAACAAAAAGAATCAAGGGATTTTCACAAAAAAAAAAAAAAAAAAAAAAAAAAAGACATTTGACTGAAATCTATAAGTATTCACTCCTCCTCTTCCTCACCCTCTCCAGCATACAGGCCACGTTATCCGGTTTTATTTTGCCATGAAATCTGAAACTACGTCGAACACGTGCGAGTGGTCACTTTACGAGCGCTGCACATCAGTAGCCATTCTATTACAGCTGCGTGTGGAGTATCGACAACCCCTGCTGAGGTGCACGCGGAGCAAGGGATGGAGCCTGAAACAAAGAGAGTGAATGGGAAAAGATGACAAGAAAAAGAGAGCAAGAAAGAGAGAGGAACAGCCCTCTGGCTAAGACCAGCCTGCTGCGTCCTTGAGAGCCGACAAGAAGAGGAGCTGAACTCAGTAGTTCTGAGAGAGAGAGAGAGAGAGAGAGAGAGAGAGAGAGAGAGAGAGAGAGAGAGAGAGAGAGAGAGAGAGAGAGAGAGAGAGAGAGAGAGAGAGAGAGAGAGAGAGAGAGAGAGAGAGAGAGAGAGAGAGAGAGAGAGAGAGAGAGAGAGAGAGAGAGAGAGAGAGAGAGAGAGACCAATTCTCTGGCCCTGCACCCTGCCTATACTCAACAAATTACCTCTCCATTTCACCTGTCTTAACCAATTATCAATTATTGATGAATGAATCTCCTTACCAGGTGGGGGAGGAGGAGAAGAAGAGAGGGATGAAGGGAGGTCGGGTTGAGAATTGAAACCACAACGGCTTAATTTTCAAACGATTTAAGGCATTTGGTTTAGCGGTTCTTGAATGTCTACATTCATAGCTGGTGCAGAAGCATTTCATTCAAGTTATTTGTGTTTACATGCGACAAACTTTGTTGGGTTCTAATCAAGAGGAGTGCTAGAAACTAGATTTACACATTATCTGAACAAAATGGTCATGGTTGCCCTTGCAAAACTCATGAGGGCAGGGTTTCGTGGGTGGCTCTCAACGGTTGCTTTCTGGTCAAAAGTCAAAAGAGCCTAACCTCAGGCATCTATGATATTCTGGTCTCTAGATAATCGGCTTGGGCTTGTCTCTTATCATCTGCCAGGTGATAATCATATAACTGAAAAGTAATAACACATCTCTCAATAAGCTCAAACCTAATGATTCATGTTCATAACGCAAACCATGTGGGAGGAAAAAAAGAAAAGAAAAAGAAAGAACAAAAAAAAAAATGAAAGAACAAAAAAAAAATGAAGAGAGGTGAGGTTGGGAACCAAAGAAATCATTCTTATTCAGTTCTACTTCATTTTTTAAAATACTTCTGTTAATGGATCTTCAATGTCTGGATCCTTGCACTGATGAAGACAGAACTCTGTACTAAAACACTCTGACAGTGTTTCCTGCACCACTATTCAGCGGTGGCACTGCAGCACTAGTGAATCTACCACCATAGCAAAAACAAACTTAAGAAGTATGAAGTTTATCCTGAAAAAAATTGTAACATGGTTTTCGCCAAAAACATTAAGCAGCATAACCATTTTGAACTCTGACACAATATGTTTATTGAGCAGCAAATCAACAAATTTGATTTCTGAAGGATTATCTGACACTAGCTACGTTAACATGCACTCAAATAATCTGTTAGTAATCAGACTGAAAAGACTGCATGAAAATACCTCAATCAATCCGAGCTTGATCCGAATGAAAATTTGATCGGATTGAAAGGGGTGGTGTAGACCTTAAATAACAGTAAACATTAAGCATGTAAATGCTTGAATCCAACTGTTTATATACATTTTACGCCATAAAAACATCTGTATGATTTTTTACGTCTCGTCTTATGAACTGGACAGTGGAGGAGACAAAAAAAACCCTCTTCTGACATAAATGTCAGCTTTCTTTTTTAGATGTCATCAAGGCAAAAACAACAGTTACTCATGGTATCTCAGATAACATTATTGCAGTGGCTTTCTATGGTTCTGAACACTGGGAACTGCACATGCTCTGAAGTTTTGTTTGGAATACATGTAATGCATATATAAACAAATATGTGAATCGGAAACTCCAAAATCTGAAATCGGATTGGATCCATTCCCGACTGACGGAAATGACTGCATATAAACATACCTATTGAAGACTGCCGTAATGGCTCCTGAGAATTCAGCTTTGCCATCACAGAAATAAATTACATTTGCAAATATTGAAATAGAAGACAGTTATTTTAGATCGAAATAAAATGTCACAATATCACTGTTTTTACTGTTTTGATCAAATAAAGACTTTAACAGAAAAAAAATTAAAAACCCATCCAAAAACAAGTAATGGGATCAGAATATTAAAATCCTTATAATTCGCATCCCTATACAGTTTAAGTCTGTACTGCTGTGTCATATCTGGAAGTCAGAGACCATTTTTATTCATTCACTTCTCACATGCACACACACCCTAGATACAATGGGTAATGCCTCCATAACTATGCTCTAAAACCTCCACACAAAAACCTGTGGCCACCAATACATGGACGTTTGCTTAGTACGACCTATGTGTTCATAGAAACCCACACCACACACAACCTTTTTGTTGACAAGGACATTAGATGATACGGAGATGAATCCCGGTGTCCTTTTCCGACTGCCGTTTGTTTATTTTGCCCTTCTAGTTCAGGAAAAAATTTAAAACACACAAACACAGCTCACTCCGACAGCCGTGACTCAAAGCTGTTGCACTCGGCACCAAGAGGTCGTGCAGAAAGCACAAATAAGTGGAGCGGCTGAGGCCGACGAGTGAGGTGATTCCAGTGGAGTAGTTCACAGCAAAGCCAGGTCTCTCTCTCTCAACACACATGGCGCCTCGCTGCCTCATGCTCTCAGGGCCCAGCGAGGCGGAGCCTGCATCACAGAGCGCAAAATATTTCATCTGTGAGTCACAGCACCCGCATGCTGCTGACTCCTCCAACACTAGAGAACTGAAGTTTACACACCAAAAGCTCTGTTGCATTATATCAAGAGTCTATAGCACTAGAAACTTTCTAGAAGGAAGGAAGGAAGAAGGAAGGAAGGAAGGAAGGAAGGAAGGAAGGAAGGAAGGAAGGAAGGAAGGAAGGAAGGAAGGAAGGAAGGAAGGAAGGAAGGAAGGAAGGAAGGAAGGAAGGAAGGAAGGAAGGAAGGAAGGAAGGAAGGAAGGAAGGAAGGAAAATTAAAAGGAGGAAGGAAGGAAAAGAAAATGAAAGGAAGGAAGGAAGGAAGGAAGGAAGGAAGGAAGGAAGGAAGGAAGGAAAGGAAGGAAGGAAGGAAGGAAGGAAGGAAGGAAGGAAGGAAGGAAGGAAGGAAGGAAGGAAATGAAGGAAGGAAGGAAGGAAGGAAGGAAGGAAAATGAAAGGAAGGAAGGAAGATGAAAGGAGGAAGGAAGGAAGGAAGGAGGAGGGGAGGAAAGGAGGGAGGAGGGAGGGGAGGAGGAAGGAAGGAGGAAGGAATGAAAATGAAAGGAGGAGGAAGATGATGAAGGAGGAAAGGAGGAGGAGGGAGGAAGGAAGGAAGGAAGGAAGGAAGGAAGGAAGGGAAGGAAGGAAGGAAGGAAGGGAAGGAAGGAAGGAAGGAAGGAAAGGAATGAAAAGGAAGGAAGGAAGGAAAAGGAAGGGAAGGAAGGAAGGAAGGAAGGAAGGAAAGGAGGGAGGAAAGGAGGAAGGAAGGAAAGGAGGGGAAAGGAAAATGAAAGGAGGGAAGAAGGAAGGAGGAAAAGGAAAGGAAGGAAGGAAGAGGAAGGAAGGAAGGAAGGAGGAAGGAAAGAAGGAAGGAAAGGAAGGAAGGAAGGAAAGGAAGGAAGGAAGGAAGGAAGGAGGGAGGAAGGAAGGAAAAATGAAAGGAGGGAGGAAGATGAAAGGAAGGAAAGGAAGGGAGGAAGGAAGGGAAGGAAGGAAGGAAGGAAGGAGGAGGAAGGAAGGAAGGAAGGAAGGAAGGAAGGAAGGAAGGAAGGAAGGAAGGAAGGAAGGAAGGAAGGAAGGAAGGAAGGAAGGAAGGAAGGAAAGGAAGGAAGAAGGAAGGAAGGAGGGAGGAGGAAGGAAGGAAGGAAGGGAGGAAGGAAGGAAAAAAGGAAGGGAGGAAGGAAGGAAGGAAGGAAGGAAGGAAGGAAGGAAGGAAGGAAGGAAGGAAGGAAGGAAGGAAGGAAGGAAGGAAGGAAGGAAGGAAGGAAGGAAAGGAGGAGGGAGGGAAAGAAAAGGAAGGAAGGAAGGAAGGAAGGAAAAAAGGAAGGAGGAAGGAAAGGAAGGAAGGAAGGAAGGAGGGAGGAAGGAAGGAAGGAAGGAAGGAAGGAAGGAAGGAAGGAAGGAAGAAAAGGAGGGAGGAAGATGAAAGGAAGGAGGGAGGCAAGGGGAAGGAAGGAAGGAAGGAAGGAAGGAAGGAAGGAAGGAAGGAAGGAAGGAAGGAAGGAAGGAAGGAAGGAAGGAAGGAAGGAAGAAGGAAGAAAAAAGGAAGGAAGGAAGGAAGGAAGGAAAGGAAGGAAGGAAGGAAGGAAGGAAGGAAAGGAAGGAAGGAAGGAGGAGGAAGGAAGGAAGGAAGGAAGGAAGGAAGGAAGGAAGGAAGGAAGGAAGGAAGGAAGGAAAATGAAAGGAGGCAGGAAGATGAAAGGAGGCAGGAAGATGAAAGGAAGGAAGGAAGGAAGGAAGGAAGGAAGGAAGAAGGAAGGAAGGAAGGAAGGAAGGAAGGAAGGAAGGAAGGAAAGGAAGGAAGGAAGGAGGAAGGAATGGAGAAGGAAGGAAGGAAGGAAGGAAGGAAGGAAGGAAGGAAGGAAGGAAGGAAGGAAGGAAGGAAGGAAGGAAGGAAGGAAGGAAGGAAGGAAGGGAAGAAAATGAAGGAAGGAAGGAAAATGAAAGGAGGAAGGAAGGGAGGAAAATGAAAGGAGGGAGGGAGGAAGGAAGGAAAATGAAAAAAGGAGGGGAGGAAGGAGGAAAATGAAAGGAGGGGAGGAAGGGAAGGAAGGAAGGAAGGAAGGAAGGAAGGAAGGAAGGAAGGAAGGAAGGAAGAAGAAGGAAGGAAGGAAGGAAGGAATGAAAGGAGGAGGAAGGAAGGAAAGAAAAAAGAGGAGGGATGGAAAGGAAGGAGGGAGGCAAGGGGAAGGAAGGAAGGAAGGAAGGAAGGAAGGAAGGAAGGAAGGAAGGAAGGAAGGAAGGATGGAAGGAAGGAAGGAAGGAGGGGAGAAGGAAGGAAGGAAGGAAGGAAGGAAGGAAGGAAGGAAGGAAGGAAAGGAAAAATTAAAGGAGGAAGGAAGATGAAAGGAGGGAGGAGGAGGGAGGGAGGAAGGAGGGAAGGAAGGAAAAGGAAGGAGGAAAGGAAGGAAAAGGAAAGGAGGAAGGAAGGAAGGAAGGAAGGAAGGAAGGAAGGAAGGAAGGAAGGAAGGAAGGAAGGAAGGAAGGAAGGAAGGAAGGAAGGAAGGAAGGGAAGGAAGGAAGGAAGGAAGGAAGGAAATGGTTAGGTATTTGAACAAACCCCTAACCACAAGTATGTGCAATGGCAAAAGTGATGCTTTCAAGCAGCACTAATAATGCACAATGGGCCGAGTCGCTGCCTCTAGCTTTCATGAAGGCACACGACTCCAGCCAGCACTGAACTTATGTCCTCCTCTTCTCATGGGCTTTTCCCTCATTCCCTCCACTTGGTGACTTTTCTTTTTCCTTATGCTCTTCCACTCATTCTTTAACTCCCTTTCCCTTTTCCAAAGGCAGAGACAGGATGTAGCCCACACCCATGTGGTGAACAACCATTCCTGCCATGCATTTTTCACATATTGCAAATGACTGAAGGTCCATGGAGAGGCTGCTGGCATTGAGGAGAGGTCCATAATACACACACAACAGAGGGAGAGAGTGAGACAGTGAGAGAGAGAGTGAGACAGTGAGAGAGAGAGTGAGACAGTGAGAGAGAGAGTGAGACAGTGAGAGAGAGAGAGAGAGAGAGAGAGAGAGAGAGAGAGAGAGAGAGAGAGAGAGAGAGAGAGAGAGAGAGAGAGAGAGAGTGAGAGAGGGAGTGAGTGAGTTCCTCTTCACTGCATCTGTGTGGTCCACATGAACAAATAGGCTTCATGCTCTCAGAATCAGACTTGTGTGCTGCGGACCAAAGACGAAATCTCTTTTATACACACATAAGCACCGTGTCTAACCCCTGTACTTACAAACCCCTCAGATACCCTTCTTCTGATGAATCTCTACAGCAGCCATTTTGGAAGAAGGTTCTGCTCACAGCAGGAACAGATTCTCTTTTAAAAGACTCACAACTACAGTTCATTCAAGAGAGGAGGGTGTTTTAAGGGCTGTCAATCATCTGAACATTACATAATAGACAAGACAATTATCCTGCAGCTTTTTGCCTGAACATCTAAAAAGATTTAGCTTACTCCAAAATAAAAATTCTCTCATAATTTACTCACCATCATGTCCATCCAAACCCAACTTCCTTCCATGGAACACAAAAGGAGATATTATGAATGTCTAGGCTGCTCTTTTCCATACAATGTAAGTGAATGAGAACCAGAGATATAGAGCTAAAAAAAAAAGTGTTGTCACGAGATGCAAGAATGGCATTTGAAATTGGATGGACCTCTTTTATGCTGCCTTTTGTCAAGCTTGGAGTTTGACAGCATTGGTAATTTGCTTTATGAAACACTATATGCCATTATTCTATGGAGCAGCAACGACATTCTGCAAAATACCTCCTTATCTGTTCCACACAACAAAGAACTACATACAAACCAAATCCAAACACTAATCCAAAAATTGAAAGCATTAAAAGTTGTTCTGCACAATGAATCTGAATGAGAAAATGACAACAAATGTGTTCAAAAATCAAATTAAGATTATAAAGAGACTCTAGACTAAATTAAAGAAATGTGCACACTGCACAGTCAGCACTTTTGTGGTGTTCTGATAATGGGCAGATAGAGAAACAAACACAAGTGTGTGATCAAAATCAACCTGCTAATAACTTACCACACAATGAAATCCCCTCACACACACAGGCTTTCCAAAGTGTGTGTGGTAATTAGCCAAAAAAGACTTTGTAAACTTTCTTGTGCTGTCATCTAGTAGACCTCATTTTGAAAATGATATTCTATTAATTAACAGAGAATTTAAAGTATGTTAATACATTTGACTAGAATTGCATTTGAAAAATTACATTAATTTAAGACTTTTTTAAAGACAAAATTGTCTCCATTTAATAAACGTCTTAGATTTTTATTTAAGCTGACATAAAGAGACACCATTTAACCAATAATATTACAGCTTAACATTTCTGATCCAATCAAATCTAAATGGACAAAAATCAAGCTCCACCTACATTACTTCCCAATGAATATTCTGTACTTTAATAATACAAAATGCGAATTTGTGTGAATGGCGTATAATGTTTTAGTAGAAGCAAACGTAGCGTTCAATAGGAGATGTCTGAAACTGAATATTGAAAGCGGGTGCATTCTAGAACAAATTTTTGAAATATTAGAAATGATCATAAACAGACTTTATCTAGCTCTGTATGATAACAGACACCAGGCGGATGTCTTCGAAAACAAATTTCAGGTTTGGTGAGCTGATTGTGGGTGGCCATTGTGGACTGCAAACAAACTGGAAGACAGCTGCAGAGGAAGCATTAGGTGCACTCTTAATTCAAAGGCTCCAGAAAGCAAGCAGCAGAATTATTCCGCCTAATAAGGTGTTAAAATATACCTAATTTTGGCCAAAATCACATTTGATGGAATGAGGTTACAAAAAGACAAGACAAGAGCATTCATCTACCATTTTGCGAAATCGGTTCAAATGGTACATTGTAATCCAAATAATAATAAAAGTTCAAGGTACAAACTTGTTCATGCGTCACTCCTAACTAAGTGCTTTCCAAAGTCAAATCTATTTTTATGAACGGTCAGCTCAAAGCATTGTGGGTAAAGCAGTCTCTCACAGCTACTCACGTGCATGCTTGTCCGCCAGGGTGATGAGCGTTGTGGAGATGTCTCTGCGTCGGTAGAAACACACCACTTTGGCCTCCACGTTCCCATTCGCCGTCTGCAAACGGAAACAGAGTTGTCACAGCAACAGGCTATAGACCAATCAGCTGCTGGGGAAGCCTCAATATGCAAACAGAGGACCAAATCATAACCATGACCTAAACACCTCTGCACTTCCTAGGTGATTTGAGAGGGTCTCGTGATGGAAAGAAGATGAGGAGGGCAGAAGGGGGTGTAGTGCGATGTTAGAGGAGTGGGGAATTTGTCAGTTATTTAGGTGTGGATTTTGCCAAGTGCACAATGCAAAACTGAAGCTTGTCACCCTGCATATATTTAAAGAAATCATCCAAAATGTAAAATTCTGTCATCATTTACTCACCATGTTGTTACAAACCTGTATGAGTTCCTTTGGAACAGAAAAGCTATGAAAGTGAATGAGTACTGGGGCTGTCAAGCTTTGAAAAAAGACAAAGCACCCATAAAAGAATCATAAAATTGGTCCATATGACTTGTGCACAACTGTATATTCAGAGTCTTCCGAGACCATACAATAGGTTTGTGAGATGAACATTTTTACATCCACTATTAACCTCTATGACCGGATTGCGTTAAATTAGCAAACTGAATTAATTCAATTAGTGAATGAATCATTCAGACCAAGAGTTAGGCTTAAACCTATGATTCAGATTTAAAAGGACTGGATTGTTTTTAAAAAGATTAAACTTATTTTAGTATTTATATACTATTATAGTATTTCTTCATATTTATTTATGAACTTTTATCTTAAAATTATTTGAAATATTTCCATTTAGCTTTAATTTATTTTTTATTACTGGTTTAGTTATTTTATTACTTCAACTCACAAGTGCGCACATGAATGCTGCAACTTGGCTACAATCCTACAGTCTTGTTGTTGCTTAAAGCATAAGGATGACAAGCCTCAGACTCGTAGCATTCGATTGGCTTTTCACAACACACACATTTGTTTGTCACTCACCTTGTTGAGTTCCTCTATTCGCCTGATCAGCAGTGGGTTACTGGAGGAGTTTTCGAAATAAACATAATCTGTAAGGAGAGAAAGAAACAGCCGTTATTGTTGTTCACACACCTACAGTCTGTCAGTGCCAGGCAGCATCTCCTGTCACGCTCACACACCTGCTGAGGCTTACCGGACTGTTTCAGAGACTAAACAGAGCATTCTCCGTCCGGGCTACATGACAGGAGCGCTGCTGCGTTTTGGCGAGATCCCCAACAACAGCACTTGAAAACAAATGCGTTGACACTGTGAAAAGCTATGGCGTTTGTAACTCAACCTCATAGATAACCTTCAGTGTCCACTTTTGACTGGCACCAAACAACATACCAGTATCAGGACTGTCATGGGCAAAACAGCCCATTAAACAAAAAAACAATTAGACATGACGCTCATTTTGTCTGTCTACATCAATTCATTTATTCAAAATTACATTAAAAATGCAATTCATTAAAAGTTCATAGAATTCACTAATCCATATGAATTGAGAGGTTTAATCAATTTCTGAAGAGACACAAATCACTGCTTATATGACATGACACTGCTTATATCAGTTGTATAGTCTATCAATGGAGAAACAGATCCCTCTCATTATAATATATAGATTAAATAACGATGACAATTTGAACTAACCCTTTAAGAACAAACAAAAAAATAAATAAATCATGTGGTACAACTATTGATCTATACAGATCATTATACAGATCAGTGGGTACAACTGACATGCAAAACAAACATTTTACAAAACAGGAAATGATATCATAGAGAACCCCTGTGGACCCTTGTGACTGTGTGTCAAGGTCAAGAACTCTTAAAATAGCAGATCATTTGAACTTTTAACACAAATCTATGATTAGTTCAGGTTGTATAATTGCATGTAAAACAATATTTATTTATAAATAATTTACTTTGGAAAAATTAAAAACAATAAAAAAAAAAATTGTAAATATTTAAAAACTGCACGCTCACATGCATTCAGGGCATAAGGAAAATTGTATTACTTGAGCAACATGAAAGTCATTAAAATTAAATTAAGTCATTAAACTGAAGCTTTTCTTAAAAATGGTACAGCAAAAATGAAATGCTATATGAAAACATAATTTCTAAGAACTTGACACACGTTTTAAACTAGATTTTTTAAATGATCATAGCCCCACTTTTGTCATTGACCCTCCTACCGATCCTCTCAGTCTTTCTTGTGTCAACCCTCCTTTCCTGATGTATTTGTGTGTGTTTGTGTTCTGTCCGTGTGCTGTTGGCCTTGCTCCAGGGTGTGTGGGCTCTGTGCAGGCTTACGGCTCTGTGGGACGTCCCCCGCAGGCCTCAGGCTTGGTGGGGTGCCTGGTCTTAACCCTGTGCGCGCCAGGACCTCTGGCAGATTACACCCCGCGTACAGCAGACGGCACACACACACACACACACACACACACACACACACACACACACACACTACAAAAGTAATCCCATGGTTTGGGGGTGGGGTGGGGTGGGGGAGCAGAACACCAAGTCTGGCAAAAACACGTTTGCAAACTCAGTGTTTGGTAACACAGCCATGTGAGACTACAGTTCCTGTTTCATAGAGAAGTCCGTTTACTAATATATCAAAATGGACGATTTTATTGAGAATTTTAAAGGGCAAAAATCAAGTGGGACTTAACTTTTAAGACCGAAGGCTGAGAACTGCAAACTTTGATTTTGAAAGAATACACTAAAATAAAACTTGGTGTAAAAACAATTACAAAGAAACGGCAAATAACATCCAATAATATTTGTTTTATTTATAATAAAATTATTTTTAATAGTGTACATCATCCTCCCACTACCCTTTAGGAATTGCCACTTTTTAAATGAAAAGAGCAGAGACATATGGCATGATAGATGCAAGTCAGAATCGAATGAACAATGTCCAAATGAGCAGCATTTATATGTCAGATCACATGTCAGGTTAATCACTTAACCACAGCTCTGATAACGGTATCTTTAACAGATGTAGTGTCTCAAAGTATCAAGTTTTTTTTACAAATTTGAGATGTTCTATATGAAAAGAGACTAAAATACTACATACTAAACATGCAACATAACAGAACTTCAAGGCAATGCAATACAACACAATTAGAATATTTTTAGTTTAATATTGTATTATGTGAAGCAGGATTTTGGACCAATGACATTTTATGGTGGGCGGGCTGCCCACCTTAAGGCCAAAGAAAAAGACACCAAACAACCGACAAGCAACCACTCATCGTGGTCACAGCTGATTAGGATGAAATTTAGATTGAAATGTAATAGATAGCTTTTATCACTTGTACAGTTAGGCCTGGAAAGAACACAGTGCTGGCCCTTCATATATCCTGTTCAAATAAGTTCTGTCTATGGCACCAATGGCTGTAAAGAAAGAGACAGGATGTGACTTTGGTTCTTGATGACCTAATGTTGTCTTGGAAAAACTGGGAGGTTCCTGTATGCTTCTGTTTGTTGTTTTTACTTCCACCAAGAAGTGAATGCTGGCTGGTCTGTAGGACTTTACTCCGACTTTGAGAGAGATGCATTTAATGTCACAGTATACACCGTGGTCTACTACAACTGACAATAAACGAACACAAACACATAACGCAGAGATTTAGATGTGATATTGTCTATGTACTGTTTAGGATTTTTAATTGCACTTCTCTCTCAAAAGATGAGATGCACACTTTCAACGGGGAGCATTCTTGCATTCAAAACAGCTAAGCATAGAGCAAAAATGAGAGGTCTCTTTTTAAGATGCTAAAAACCATGCAAATTTGTTTGAAAAAAAAAATTGATTGAACAGTAAAATGTGTTAATCTTACAAATTAAAGATTGATGGGTTTTGCCGGCACCAATGACCAATTGCTGGAACAAAAGGTTATCAGCAAAAATGGTTTCTTTCTGGGTTGCGTCCATTGCTAGAGCGGATGAAAAGGGTTCGCTGTCATTTCACAGTACAAGACTGCTGAGAAGGGTCTGCTGTCATTATACTGTACGAGAGCGACCTCTAGAGGCTAAATAAAAACCATCACTCATGGAGTTTGTTTTGACACGCAAGTCGGCGCGCTGCACAGAGCAGGACGCTTCAGAAATGGATTTAAAACATACACAATGAAACGGTATGTATACAGTACACTACCGTACATGTTTTCATATCATTATAAAGTAATTCATTTGTTGACTAGATGCTGCATTAGTAGATAAAGAACAGCAGTATGTTTGCCATCGAGGCTGAGAGAACATGTGACAAAAACACACGCCTGTCATGATTGTTACAATCTATTTGCACTCGTTTATATATCCAGTTGGTCGCTTTTATGCATTCGTTAGCCAGCGACGTTGCACATTTAAAGATAGTGACGTGAGAAAGCAAATTGATTTGTTCATGCAGCCCACAGAAACATAAATCAGAATGCATTCGATTTCAATTATTTTTTTATCATCACTGTAATACATATTTTGTTATTTTGATTAGATAAATCATCATTTGTTCTAAAATGGAAGCAAATAACGTGCGAGTATACATACAACAATTTGTGTGTCTAATTTCAATGCTATGGCCTTTGAGTAGATATTTAAAGACGGCAATTGGATTGTACGGGTTGGATTTATATGAAATGGTAGCTCTTTACAATAAATACCATTTCTAACTTTAAGGTCAATAAATGCTATAGAAGTATTGTTCCTTGTTAGATTGTTAATTTTAACATTTACTAATACATTAAAATGTTCAAGTTCTATTAACTTTAATGCACCATGAACTAACATGAATGATCAAGGTATAATATATTTAATATTTACATTTCATTGAAAAAGTACAGTACATTTTCATTGTTCAGTACAGTTTTTTCCTGTTGTTTTCTATAATAAAGTTCAGCACTATTTTACTTATGTTTGTTTTCATTCAGTATCTATTTTAAAAACTATCGGTTGATTAATCTGTCATCAGCCAGTGCGGTCCAACCTAGTTACCGTTATCGGCAAAATCCACTATCGGTTGACCTCTATTACGAATATCATTTGCTGCCTGAAGTGTACAGGTTAAGTCTGTGACATAACTGAGGTGTTGGGATCTCGAGAACTTTAAAATCTAAAAACACTGAATGTGGACCCATGACATACACAGTCCTGAATCTTCCACTCCATCTGAGACTCTGAGCCATGTGCGTTTGACTATATCTATCAGTGTGTGTATGCGTAAGACTAGGGCCGCACCTCTTTTCTGCTTATTTAACGAGTACAAGTTCTACCAGAGGCCTTCCGGGCCAGTGCAAAACCCGACATGGAGTCAGAGCCTCACACAGAACCAGGAGAACGAAGAGGAGCATACAGAAGACCTGGATGCATCACTGCTGTCTCTCACAGCTTCTGCCAGCCCTCCTGCCATCTCTGCCTGCCTGTACCCACAGCGAATGCTGTGCCCCCATCCCCCCACCAATCAGCAAGCGACACAGACTGTGACATCACAGTGCAGTCAAATTTCCTGTGATCCAATCCGTGCATGTTGCTGAGCCTTACTGAGATTGAGGGTGAAAGAAAGGCCGACAGAAAGAGAGTGAGGGAGAGAGTTAAGTGCAGGGAATCTAACCAGGCCAGAGGAAGTTGAGTTAAGAGAGACAGACAAAGAGATACAAGGAACAAGCCAAAAAAAAAAAAAAAAAAAGAGTTTAAAAAGGACAAACTAGGGATGAACATTTATTAAAAATATAAAAAAATATATAAGTACAAGTAAAATATATAAACTTTTCGAACATCTTAAAATCGACAGGCCTACATGCAATCAGGCTGGACTTCAGGAAGTGTAGGCTGCCCTGAGCTCAACTCAGAGGAAGAGGTCTCCGTGACCCAGCCGCTGCAGGAGACCCCAGCCTGCACAGGTCCTCGGAGTGTACAGAGGCCATTCAATCCCAGTCTTAGGACAATCAGACCGGGACCCACGAGACATCCGTTACTATGGCAATGCCAGTTAATTCAAGCTTATGCGCCAAACACATACACAGAGCATTAGTGCAGCTCTTAGGTTATTCTTGCTCTCTGCCTCCGGCTCAGGGATTCGAGTTATACAACACCTTCTCCAACAATATGGAACCAGTGTGTGTCTTTCCACCTAGGAAAAAAAACAGTGGTGGGCCGGATAGCACCGGACAATTAAGTTAAACCTGCTGAACTCAAAGACAAAGATCATGATGCACTCTATATGGTTCACTCTGTATAACATAGTAAGGACTGGTCACAATGGTCAGATATTAATAAGGCTGATGTTTGGAGTTGATACGATTTTTTAAATGTTTAAGTCTTTAATGCTCACCAAGTAATGTAATAAACAGTAATATTTAAAATTTAATCTGAATACAATTTAAAATCTCATTTATTCCTGTGATAGCAAAGCTGAATTTTCAGCATCATTACTCCAGTCTTCGGTGTCACATGATCCTTCAGAAATCATTCTATTTTGAAATATTTAACAACATTTATTTTATTTTCTGACCAAAACTTTTTAACTGTAGTCTTTGTACATTTTATTTATACACTTTCTATTTTACTTTATTCATAAATATAATTATAAAATTATATAATTTTTTGCTATAGATTTCTGCAGTGATGTTTGTGTTTATGTCTCTGTGCTCTTTCAGACGTGATCTGTGGTCTTTGTGTAAGAAATTGCAGGGTCTGTAATTGTCCCACCTTCATTTACACAAAGACCCTGACACAATGTCCACTATGTGACAAGCATTCAGTAGCAAATCATTTTTTCGGTCCACACTAGAAGCAAAAAAAAACAGCATGAAGCGACAAAAACAAAAAAAAAAAAAGAACAAAAAAAAAAGAGAAGAGGTTTAAAGTCAACATCAAATGGCATTCATTACAGTTCACTTTAACTGAAAAGGGATGTTCAAAGAGAAATAAAATGCTTGATTTTTATTTTATTCATAGGTAATTTGTTGGATTGTAAAAACTGGTCTTCCATTCCACAATAAAACCAGACATGAATGAGCGTGAAACACAGCCAGCATCAATTTGAGGATTTTTGACTGGAACATGGAGGCTGAAGTTCAAGTTCAACTGTGAGACGCATTTTAAGTACCCCAAAGGTTCAATGTAGAGTTTTTAAATTACAATATTAACTTTTGGCAAGATTTTAAAAGGCTTGAATTTCCTAATCACACCGCCTAAAAAACTGTTTGATTAAAAAAAAAAAAAAAAAAGTGTCTGACAATGGCCAAAAAGAAATGCACAGCAGTGTTTTATTTCATTGGAAAAAAAACATGCACTGATAAATCATGTGCGGTAGAAACTAAGTAAATGGGATCAATTTTGACTGGCATGATTTGGAACAATTAGATTTCACTGTTGGTGGACCATCCCAGTGCGAGGAGTCAAAAATAGAAAGCTAAAATGTATTGTTTGTCATCACAGTCATTAGGACAGAAACTACATAGTATTGAGTTTGGCAAGGTCATGGATTAAGACACCAGGGCAAACACTGTCAGGGCACAATAAGCATAATGAGCAATGAGTGAAAACGGCAGAATAAGTTTGCTAAGAACGCAGCAGGAACTTGCAGGCATTTTTTAATGATAATGGATCACGGGTCAAATCAATACGACTTAAACACTTTATCATAAAATAAACCTACTGCGAAAGTAATGGCAGAAACTGGTTAGTTAGCTAATCCTCTGAGCATCTTCTCAGAAACAACAGCATTCCACTCATCTCATTATAGAGTCTCTGCCAGCTGAGCAACTATTGAATAAATGATAATGTTGCTGTTTTAACTGTCAATCACACAACTGTACTAGAGAGACAACTGCTCCTGGGGAGGTGCTTCAAGACTCTGCAGCGCTCTGAGCAGAATGGACTGATGCTTTGCTCGGCAAAGACGACTTGCAGTTTCTGTAATGCCATCATTACCTGTATTTAAAGGTTACAGAACTACAATCACTGTTGTCTTGCTTTGTATCCTCTGGAATACCAAAAAGCCCAGGAAGAATAGAGGAGCTTTTTTCTCTTTATCTTCCGCTGTGATTTTAAGGTAAGATCAAAATTATTCTGTGAAATGGATAATCAATATACATATTCAAACTAGCAATTACCATCAGTCATGAGTAGAACTTTTGGACAACGAGCATGTCCAATTCTACTGAAATCTCTTGAGCTTTATGGGTCACTGACATATACAAGTCCCCACTATAAAGAAAAGGAAAATAGGTTAAAATGTGCCATATTCTTACAAATGTAAATCTTTGAATTAATGTAGGTTTCATATATAAAAAAAAAAAAACAATCATTCTAAAATTGTCATGTGGTGTAACCATCGGGTAAAAAATAATAACATACTTTATACTTATACCTTGAATACACGTGAATTAACACATTTTAACCTAAAAATAATAATTAAAAACATTTAAAAAAGTTTTTAATAAAAAAAGCATTATAAAAAGGAATATAATAATAATAAATTATAAATTTATAATTTTGGGGGGAGTCAAACCATATGACATTGCAACCTGTAGGAAATCCAGACTTCACAAACACCCATAAGACTGATTCGGTTTATTACCTTTTATTTTTAGAGCCTATGATATAATTTCCTGTTTTATTTTCCCACCGTTGGTTGGGCCATATGACTTTGATTTGTCAGGCAATATAAGTGCCCTTATTATGCCATTTTAAAGGTTCCTAATTTTGTTTTGTTTTAGAGGTAATAGGTTTACATGCATCCAAGGTCATTTAAAAAAACAACAACAAAAAAATTTGTTTTCAAATGCACATCACCTCTTTTCTCAGAGTCTGAAATTGGTTCATTTGAAGATTCAGTCTCTCTAAACCCCTGCTTTCTGTGAGCCTACTCTTCTCTGATTGGTCAGACGACCCAGTCAGTTGTGATTGATCTACCGCTTACAACGTGTGACGGAAAAGAAACGCCTATCACCATATATCACATATCAGCCCGAGAGGTTTCCTAAGCGCTTGATACACAGGGATTTCAAGAGGAACAATGCTATCTGTTTTTCTGTATCAATTCCAGCAAAAGTCCTTTTGAAGTGCATGTAAAGTGGATTTGCAATGCTGAACATAGAATTCTCTCGATAAAGTAGATGTCGCTCGTGGGCATAGGCTGGCATTAGGCAAATTTGTTACATTATTACGTAGGTATGTAACAGGAAGTAAGACTGGAATTGCTGAGAAATCGTTTTGGCAGTTCAGGAACTATTATTATGAAAGGTAATATTTGAAAAAGCATAATAGGGGCACTTTAATCAAATGTAATATTAGAAATAATAGTAATAAAAGACTATGCCAAACTACTAGGGGTGTAAAAGTACATGTATTCACACCGAACCGTTTCGGTACAGGGCTTTCGGTTCGGTGCACATGTGTGCCCAGTCTATTCTCTGCTATATGCGTCGACCTAAAACATACACTTTTCACAATGTTGAAATAGCCTATTAAAATCATTCAGATATTGCGTGCCGTTGCGATATGCATATTGCGACATGTACATTTGCGATTTTTCGATAATTTCGATATATTGTGCAGCCCATATAATTAGATTTAGAAGTTATGTGAAGCTTATGAGTGTTGATTATTACATCTAAAAATAAATAGCAACTGAATTTAGGCTAATAGCTTGGGCTCTGTTGTTAACCTTTAATATCATGGCAATGTGTAAGTAAGGGCTCCTATATAGTTTACAACATTATCGTTAAGAAACCTTTAGTTATAATTGAATTCATATAAAGACAGACACAATTTTTTCAGTAAACCACTGTTGAATAAAATTAAATAAAAAGAAAATGTTGTAAAACTGCTGTACCGAACCGTGACTTAAAAACCTAGGTACGTATCAAAACAGTCAGTTTTGTGCACCGTTACACCCCTACAAACCACTTAAGTTCTTTTCAGGATTTTAATAGCATTGCATCCTTCATATCTCAGAAGAGTGTTTAATTTTATCATTATAAAAGACAGATACGCTGTACCAATTCTTTCTGGAAAAAAGCCGTACTCGTGGAGGCGTACAGTAGGTGGAGCTAAAGAGTCACAAGCACGAACACACACACAATACATCATCACATTATGCCTGGATAACTTTTGATTCACTATACGTTCGTGTTGTTTACATTATATAAACTTACGCACAGATTGCCAACAAAATACAGACATTTGATGCAGTTTCGACTCACGACCGGGAACAAACAAACACACTTGCAGAACTCCGTTGCTGCTCCGTAAAAACAAACTGCATCCACTGTTTCCTTAACACTGGGTTCTTTGGGAAGCTGAACAAGGTTATCTTTCCCTCACGACCAAAAACACACTTTTTTAGTGACATTGTTGATTTCGTGGTCTAAAAACAAGTGACAAAATGACAGTTCTGTAACCCGAACAAAGATCGTTGATGGGCACGCTCTTGCTCTGGTTGATGGGTGTACGCGCTCACCCGGGAGAAGTGCCCATACAAGGACTTCCACCCTTTATGATGTCATACAGGGCTATACTAAAAAAAAATTCAGAAACTTATTTGAATCCTGAAGGAGTGTATTTGGCACAGAATACTCCATCATACATCCAACTAATTTATTTTGGCCATGTTTAGCATGAGAATCCAACTCTTTAACCATGTGTATAAGTCAGAATGCATGAAATAGCATTAGACCTCCCCTTTAATAAATTAATAGAAATGCCATCACAAGGAGTGTCAGGTCATTGCCCCTTATGCAAAGTTCTGCAGACACAGATTCCTGGCCAGTGATTTACAGAAGATTCTACTAGGCTTGCTTCAGCACAAACAAAATGTTAAAGCAACTGCATTTTCCCCAAGGCGGATGGAGAAAAAAAAATGCATTTTCAAAATGTACCATGTAATGGGCTACGGATATTGTACCAGACAGAAAAATCTGAAATTTGCTTGCTTTGTGGTATCATACATCAAGTACTCCCAAGACCAACTGCAGGGCGAACACCCGCACAGACCGGACGCATATTAGAGATAGCAGACACCTGGCAAAGCTACCCAAATACCATATATCTCTGCTCACTGCGGCCTGTCCATTGGCTGCTTACATTTCTCATTCATGGCTCCCACTAAACCTGACCCATCCCTAAGACAGCCAAGTTCAACGCCACCAATCGCAATGCGATTCAGTCAATTTCCATCATTTCTCTGGCTGTTCACGGTGGTCTGTTTTGAATTTTTTTCCCTATGATTTTCTTGGCACATTTATTCTACGCTGGAGTCTAGGAGAAGCCTCCCTTCTGGGAGAAGAAAAGAAATCCAGAGAAAAGCCGTTAGCTCAATGAGAGTGAATTCAGGCCGACTACCTTCTCCATCAAGTGTGAGGGAGGACAAAGGAGGAAGAGAATGCTAAAGCTTTGTTTCTCCCTCACAGGGCATTGTTTAAACCATTATGGCTCCACTTCCAAATTCAATACCCCAAAATCCACTCAAAGGAAAACGATGATTGTATTGGAGCTATCAGGAGAATTCCGAAGAAGGTGTTTGGGGTGCTTTAATGAGATCCAGATGATAGTTATGGTGCATTTCAGCAATCAGCTATTAGTACGATTGTGTATAGGGTGCACAGCAGAGGTCTGAACATGGAGGTGTAAAATTGTGCAAAACTGGCTTCATTCCAGTCCGAGGTTGGTCAATGTGCTTCTTTTGGTCCACTCTAGACCAATGAAAAAGAGAAATGGAGAGAAAGCGCAGATGTCGTCGATATGTATCAGGTGATGCAGTAGCCAGAGGTATGGAGGCCCTTGGAGACTCTCTGCTGGATGAAGTGCCTGGGGCCATTTTCAGCCTCAGCAGCCAAAGATGTTGCAAACACTGGGAGGAGCGTGTAACAGAGTAACAGATATTTACGCAACGATCTTAAAGTGCTGAACGAATGCATTCACAAACCTGTGATTCATCTCCGTACAGGATATCCAGTGAGAACAGCGACTGTTCAGAATCTGCTAACTGCATACTGAGTATTACAGATCCAATACTGCCCATCTTTTTCTAGATGCTATGTGAAACCGAATGCATTATTTGACCATTTAAAAAAAAGTGGCTGTCACATTAATGCATTCGTCAAAACTAAAACTTGATAACTTCTTAAAATAATTGTTTAAAATGAGATTTGTTCTTGCACTTAAAGCAAGTACGGTACCAAATTTATGTATGTGCGTTGATCAATGTTTATATATTTGAATAAAAACCTAAATTAAAAATGTTCATCTTATAAAGTGATCGTGTCTCTTCAGAAGACTTGGATTAAACCACTTGATTAGATTTACAATGTCTTTATAAACAGTGACAAATTTTTGGTTGTGTGGACTTTCAATGGACAAAAATTATGCAATAAGTAAATCTTCATTTATATTCTGCAAATGAATTAAAGTCTTATGGGTTTGGAACAACATTAGAAGTAAATAATTACAGAATTTTCATATGTGGGTGAACTGTCCCTTTAAAAGCTGGTAAAAACTGGCAGATATTGCTACAGTTCATCTGAATACTAACTGTTTACAGTATATATACTTCAGACATCAGAACAAGATTTAAACACTAGAAACATCTACACAGAAAAGAAGAATTTGAGAACTGTCAATCAGATATTTGCATGTTAAACCAGAATACATAAACTCACGCATAACGCTCCTAATCAAAGATCTGATTTTCTTCAGGTTAGACCAAGTTCATCAGCTCCCCTTCCTAAAGAGTAAACTTCCCAAGCCAAATACTGTCATTATACAAATAATTACACATTGGACACTGTAAGCACACATTCACTCTCCCTAAATAAGCATAACCGGGATCCTAATGGATAATTGATACCAACAGGGAAGCAGTTGCTGAGCCAAATGCAATCACTGGAAGGGATGGATAACCCAAAATGAAACTTCTGGCATCATTTACTCCCCCTCATGATGTTTCAAACCTGTATGACTTTCTTTCGCAGAACACAAAAAGAGATGCTAGGCACAATGACAGCCTCAGTCACCATTCACTTTCATTGTATGGAAAAACTAGTGAAAGTGAATGGTGACTGAGGCTGTCATTCTGCCTAACCATCTCCTTTTGTGTTCTGCGGAAAAAGGAAAGTCATATAGGTTTTAAAACATCATGAAGAGAGCAAGTGGCAGAATTTTCATTTATGGAGGAACTGTCCCTTTAAATTGCTACCTGAGCTTCAGTCAGAATAGATAATTGAGTTAATTACAGAAAATTGTGAACCCCATATAAAAAAAGACAACAGCAGTGCATTATTAGATTATTAGCATCTTCTTTCTTCAAGAAAACAGACCAATTTGGGTATGCCAATATAGCCTACATCTTAATTAAGTTCATTCTTTGACATTAAGCATTATATATTCTATATTTTAGATCTACACTTAACATAGCTTATCCATGAACACATGACTCAATCTACTGGCTTAAAGTTTATGTGCCAAAACTTTCTCACTTCATCTATTACATTCAAGATCTATAAAAAGTAAATTGCAAGACAAAGATTTGACCATTCTCTCATTAAAACAGAGTGTTTCTGACCCATCAGAGAGTCTCAAGTGGGGCGTGCTGCTCAATCTTTAACTTTTTAAAAAAAACAAACGCTTCTCTTCTGTGTAAATTTAAGAGTTACTCGCTTGTTACTAACACTCAATGACACTCGCACGCGCTACATCATGCTAACGGCAATAAATGTAGCGCCAGTTAGTAGTTATAACAAAAAAATTAAAAATAAAATTAAAAAAAACATCCTCTGGGTCCCGAAACGAGAGTATTCCTCTTCATCTCGCTGCTCGCAATCACCATCATCATCCTCTCACTGTAGTCCTACAGTACTTTAAAAAATAAAAGAGGAAGGACAAACCTAAAACTGCTAAGCCCTGTTGCGAAAAAGCATGAACGAGAGCGACACACACAAAAGGGCACGACATTTTTTTACCCAGCATGATCTCTTACCTCCGACCCGGTACATGTTGGCTGCCATGACTGCCCCCGGTCCTGCCTGGCGTCTCCAGGTAGGGCTTTCTCTCTCCGCCGCCGCCGCCGCTGAGTGCTGTGCGCTGGAAAATGGTGGATTGATCAATACGAAGCGGACTAGTGAAGGGACCTTAAAGAGACAGTGCACATAATTTTACGAAGCCGCGTTCCACGGGGCGGTGTGAGTGATCTCGTTCAGATTCACCCGCGTGTTTAGAAACACCTTCTCAACAAAGATCCTTACGCAGGAGCAGAGACTCGGGCCACGGGGCTGGAGAGCGCGAGAGGGAGGGGAAGGGGGTCTGCACGGGCAGCATCACTCGCGTTTCCCCGCCTACTTCAAATGACCAATCCACTGCTGTATTACTTTGGACCCACTAGAGGCGAATTGAAGCAAATAAACAACTGTTGCTCTCAGACCGACTTTCAAACAAAGATCTAAACAAGTATAATAGAACAAGGAAAGAAATTCCTTTCAGTTTTAGTAGCTAAATATTTAAAGAAATGCTGAGTGGTGCCATCATAATGTTCTATAACATCATAATGATTCGCCTCTGTATGTTGTCATGAGTCCAACGATCGCATCCCAGTGTCTATATACAATATTCTGGTGCTGACATTTGGCTGGGCCATGTTGCTACTATATGGTTGCTATAGTGTGTGTGGCAGGACGTTGCTACGGTGTTACTAAGTGGCTGCTTTTTGTCCTGATCCTAAAGAGCCCACCCAAAGACTCTGATATGATTCTTAGAGTGATTCTCTGGATGATTCTTACAGAACATTCTCTGATATGAATGTTAGATTTTTTTTATGCATTGCATTTATTTATTTATTTATTTGCATTGTTTTATTTTGTTTTTGTCTGCCTGGTAAGCATTATTAGTCTTTCCTCTGTATATGCAGAGGTTTTGTCTGGAAAAAGAACATCAGATTGTTTGCAGAGCAATAGTTAGAGTCATATGCCTTGTTACCCTACTATATAGTAGGCAAAAATAGTATGTGTAAAGAGTATGTCCGAATTCATGTTCATAAAGCACTATGTGAAAAGTACCAGGATGATATTCTGGCATGAAGTGTGCATCTAATGGACACTTTACTATCCCATGAGGCCACGGGAGAGGAATTGTAAATGAAAGTGAAACCGCCATAAGTCATAAGACAATGGCGACATGGTGCATATAATATGTCCAGATTTCATTATTACGTTCTACATAGAACATATATTTTTAACAGTGGGTTAGCTAGGGAGCTCAGTCAGCTCCCTAGTTCAGTATAGCAGGGCACTGATCAGGGAGTCAGCCCATTGACTTGTGTCCTGATCAGTGCCCTGACTACTGAACTAGGGAGCTGATTGAGACACACCCAGTATTTTTTATTCAAATGTAGTACTCCTCAGACAGTATGTGATTTTGGATGCAGGGATTGTGGCAATGGAGATGGATTTGGATATACTCACTGCTGAAAAGTTGGTCACCAATGTATGTTGTGTTTTGGATGCTGGTCTCCCCATAGGCCACTTAAATATCTTATCAAGACTTCCCCTGTCAATCAGCTTCACAAGGGTGGCTGAAGCCACTTTTAACCCTGGATAACATTTTACATTTGCAATTTTAGGAGTTTGCACTTCTTTTAACCACTTTTAAAGGAATAGTTCACCCAAACAAATGTCATAATTTACTCAACCACAATTGTTCCAAACCTGTATGAGTTTCTTTCACACAATAATATATTCTGAAGAATGTCAGTAACCAGACAGTTGATGGTAGCCATTGACTTCCACAGTATTTTTTCACTACTGTCTGGTAACCAACATTTTTTCAAAATATATTTTGTGTTCAATAGAAGAAAGAAACACATACAGGTTTGGAACAACATGAGTAAATAATGACAAAAGTTTCCATTTTTGGGTGAACTATCCCTAACCCCCTAACTATTAAAGTGTACAGTGTGGCACATGAAACAAGACAACCCAGGGTTTCATTAGCCCAGACTTAAAAATGGCTCTGGGTTAATATGTCAAGTGTGAAAAGTCTAATGGTCATCTTGTGGAGTTATAGGGGAGATGTTTTTAATGACTATAAAGCTGTCTTTCAGCCTGAAGCACCTTCTGGAACATAATAAAGAAATGTGGTAGTTTCTAAGTCTGTTTAAGTTCTGAGCGAGTAGTCTAAACATTGGTTGACAGTTACTAAACCAGATTTTTATAAACTGAAGTCCTGTTTTATTTATTTGTTCACTAGACTTGGAATAAGCTCAAAGTCTCAAAGCCAGTTTATAATTATACTCTCCCAGCATACATAGCTACGAAGATTTAGACTCTTCTAAGTTTGGTCTATGGGAAACACTGCTTTTCAGAAAAGGCATTTAGGGATTATATGAGAATTTATTTATATTTGGCATCTATTCAGTCCTATCTATAATCATCTTCCTATATATATATATATATATATATATATATATATATATATATATATATATATATATATATATATATATATATATATATATATATATATATATATATATATATATATATATATATATATATATATATATATATATGATAAACTTTTATTTTAAAATATATATTTTAAAAAAATTACAAATAACGTCTCTCACAACAGGAGACTTATTTGACTTATTTGTCTTATATCAGGAGACTTATTTGATCCATGCACATCCTTAAATGTCACTTTATGTCCAGTTAATGTTGTTATGCTTTCAAAGTCAAAACAAAAAGTAAAGAAATGCTAATATAATTTCTGTCATAATTTGGAACAAATTATATAATAATTCATCTCAACTGATAATTTATAATATAATCATCCAAGAATCAAATAATATTCCTTTATTTCCTGGCTTTCCTGTAGCTCAAACAGTAGAGTGTGGCACTAGCAACACCAAGGTCATGGGTTTGATTCCCAGGAAAAGCAAGAACTGACAAAATGTAAAATGTGTACCTTAGATGCAATGGATTTGAATCCAAAAGCTTTGGATAAAAGCATCTGCCAAATGCATAAATGTTAATTCCTATTCCCATTGATTTGAATGTCAATATTTTCAGTAAGACTCATATTGAGAACTGCCATTTAGAATAAGTTCCAAAGCCATGCTCCTGGGGACTCACTGTCCTGCAAAGTTGATCTCCAACCTGCTTCAGCACACCTGCCTGTGTATTTTCAACAAGTGATCCTGAAGCTCTAGATTAGCTTCACCTGTCTTTAATTAGGGTTGGAGCTAAACTCTGCAGGACAGTGGGTCCCCAGGAGCAGGGTTGAAGACCTCTGCTCCAAAGTATAATAGAAATTAGTTTGAATTTTAAATTATTTTTCTATAACACTGAAAACTATGCTAGTCACATATATCTTTCATAATGCCACAAAAGGAGACTAAAACTGTAAAAACTGTAATTTGCCCATCACCGTGAATCTTTTTTTTTTTTTTTTTTTTTTTGTGAAGAAAGATTTTTGCTAACACAATTCAACCAACAATCCAATCAGATCTCGGATTACTTCCAGATTACTTCTCAGATCAATTCTCTGTTCAAAGAATATAAACTCACACTGGTACACAGATGTGACACAAAAATAGGTCATGAGTCATTGCCCACTCATTGGCCCCAAGGGGAACCCCATGAATATAAGCAAATTAAAATATAGATTATCATAAATTGATTAGCAAAACATATGTGATCATAAACACTCCTGACTATTTAAACAAGGCCAGACACATCTTAATAATGTCGTTCTGGTGGAGAAGATTCAGGGGAAGCTGAGTGGGATTTCGTGAGCGCTGGTTTTGGCAGTGAATGGTAAGGCACCTCATGTTTGGTGGTTGTTGTTAGTGAAGGCAGAGTGGAATGCTGTGGTGAGAAGCTGATTTACACCATATGAAAACCTTACAAACTGAGCTCTGCCTCGAGCTGTAATCTGCAATCACATGATCAGCCTCAGCCAATGGCAGTCTTCGACTTACCCTCTGTGGAGACTCACAACAAAGCAAGTCAGTACTGCTGATTTGTGTGAGTGCCTACGTATTTATTGGTAGATATGTGTGCTTTTGGGGCCTCGCTTCACTATGAAGCAATCAAATTAATTACTACACCAAGCAATCATGAAGCAGTTATCATGTAACGATGTGTTATGAAGTTGTAGTGTTAATTTGCTGCAGTCTGTCTATACCAAGGACTAAACACCTCTAACAAGCAGTAGAAGGCTTCGGGATTCTTGTACTCTGTCTCTCGATCTTCCTCGCTCTCGGCAGAGCCCCAGCTGGCCTTCTCCCAGGGCCCTTGCTCTAGCACAGCAGGCAACTGCTAGAGAAACAGAAGAAATCAATTAAGGCGTGTGGCCTGATCAAGCTCTGTATTTTCTTGTGTTCTTTTTATTACGGACTTAATTACAGACAAACACAGTCCACAAATAATATAACCATTGTCTTCCCTCCATGGATGTGACTATGAACTTGGGTCCGAATTTTCATGCTGGCTGCATAATTTGACTAAACTACAGCTTGATTAGCAACGGCACACAATAAAAAAATAGTAGAAATATATTTATTTATTTAAATATATAATATTTGAAGCATGATTGGTGCAGTGGAATTGACTTCAAATATAACAGTTATAAAAATAGGAATTGAAACACACACACACACACACACACACACACACAGAGAGAGAGACATATTATATAAACACAAACTTGTGATCACGATTAATCGATTTGAGAGCATTAATAGACTTAAATTACAGCCAAACATGGTCCAAAAATAATATAACCATTGTCTTCCCTCCATTGATTGAGTGTGATGTCAAATCCTTTGGCTTTGTATCTGTGCAGAAGGGTAACATGTCTTTCAAAAGGCTTCTATCAGAAATGCAGGTAAAATTCACCCAAAGACAGAAGTGCTTGTATAATGGACACCAAGACTTATAGATTTATGTACAGAACAGAAAAACAGAAAAACTTAAGCAGATCAAATGAGAAGATATCTGATCAACTTAAAAGTCACGCAGCACATAAAACAGGAAATGACATGGGAAATGGCACTCGCATTATTGTCTATGCCTGCAAGCCACTCAAAACAGCATTCGCCACTACAGTCAGCCTGTGGCTTGATGCTGACCATTAAATCTGCTTATTTTGTTCTTAATAAATGTTAGTGTTCCTAATGCAAATTATATAATTAGATTGTAGTGAAATTTGAACTATTTTGCAATATTGTTTAATGTTAAATTATGTGTACTGAAAGATTTTGTACCGATTTGTTCCCAAATGATTAAGCAGTTTAAAATAATTTTATATATAACTATAGTATCTTTTAGTAATGTTAATTTATAGTCATTTGTATTGTAAAATATGCGCATTAAACAGGGTGCATAAATAAAAAGCTTATGTAACTGTAGAGTGCAGCGTCAAAAAATATTTGCAATATTTGCCCTCTTTAAACTGATTTTCAGGGGCATTATATGATTATGAGGGCATTATATTTACATATATGTGCATTTAAAATATCAAAAAATATATATATTTTAATTAATAAAAATAAAAAAACTTCATATTAGTGAATAAATATATTTGGTGCCTACAGGTCACTTAGAGCCAGTAAACCCATACTGAAAATAACTAGGTCTAGATATTATGAAATAAACCAAATGACAGATGACTTATAACACCCAAATTCACCAAAATTACATTTTGCCCACATATTTCTAAGGAATTAGTGCGCACAATTCTTATAAACGATGTAAGGTTATAATGGATGCCGTCTATCTACTTTATATTTTGCATTACACTGGGGAAAAATGAAACAACAGAGCATCACAAAAGAGTGATTGTTTCTGAGTTCTGCGAGTCAGCTGCATTCAGCTGCACATTCTGCTGCTGATCAGAAGGGGGCGCTAGTAAACCATCTTTATTCACATGTCTTTGTCCTCACGCGCTCGGTACAGAGCTAAGTGTACAATGCGAGCCCTCAGAACACAGCAGCACTGACACTGCTGACAGAGGAAATGACACTCAATTAATTGGCTCATCTCGCCTCTTTCACAACACATCAGGAGATTAGAGTTGGGCCTGATGACAGATATTTTGTCACAGCAACCTCGAGGCTTACCTCATCATGCATTGTGTGATCCAAAGCTTTTCTTTCCAGAACTATCGTTTTCCTCTTCCTGTTCTCTGTGTTATGGCGTATTAGATTAGAAGAGAAAATTGTGTTGTGGAGATGTGATAAGTGTGTTTGTGGCGTGCTTGTGTGTGTTCGTGGGCACACTGTGCTAAAGAGGCCTAGGTTTTTCATACAATTATAATGACACATGTAAGAGAAATTGGTTGCGAATAACCATTTCATTTTGAATTTAAGTCCAACACAGAATGACTATAGACTAACTAAAGGCACAGGTCATTAAAGGATAGTTAACCCAAAAATGAAAATTACCCCATGATTTACTCACACTCAAGTCATCTTAGGTGTATATGACATTCTTCTTTCAGACAACAAACAGAGTTATATAAGAAAAAAAAATGTCCTGGCTAATCCAAGCATTATAATGGCAGTAAATGGCAGCCCAAAATTTGAAGCCCAGAAAAGTGTATCCATCCATTTTAAAAGTAATCCACATGGCTCCGGGAGGTTAATAAAGGCCTTCTGAAGCGAATCGATGGGTTTTTGTAAGAACAATATCCATATTTAACACGTTATAAAGTAAAATATCTAGCTTCCAGCGGACCACCTTCCATATTCAACTTGACAATGACGTCGGACGTAGCGTAAGTGATTTGAACTGCGAGAGGCGCTACACTTTCTTTGTAAGTTGAATACAGAAGGCGGTCCGCCGTAAGCTATAGATATTTTACTTTATAGAGTTTTAAATATGGATATTTTTCTTACACAAACCCATCGATTCACTTCAGAAGGCCTTTATTAACCTCTCGGAGCTGTGAGGATTACTTTTATTTTGGCTTAAAATTTTGGACTGCCATTATAATGTTTGAATTAGACAGGACATTTTTAATATAACTCTTATTGTATTTGTCTGAAAGAAGAATGTCATATACACCTAGGATGGCTTGAAGGCGAGTAAATTATGGGATAATTTTCATTTTTGGGTGAACTATCCCTTTAAGAAACTTTAGAGTGGTGCAGAGACAAAAAGAGAAAGCACTAAGTGGAAGTAGAAAACAAAAACTATACTCACTTTGGCCAGAAGCAACAGGATTTTCAAACTCTCAGCTGCTGTGGATTGGCAAGAACGCCGTCTCCATCTGCCCTGCCCTGCTGGAGAATTACACCAGCCTCTTTTCAGTAAAACCACCGAGCGCCAGGCATCAAGGGTGCAAGGCCTAAGAGGCCAGCTGTCCATTTTTTTAGTGCGCTATCTGTTTTACAAGCCATGAACAGTTGGTAAGGGAACAGTGGAGTCATCCTTATGCCAAAAATCTTGAGAAAAAAACAGCAGCTGACCCCAGAGACCACAGGGCTGGGTGGGTTACTGGCTCCACGTGCACGGATGTATTGCATGAAAAAGTGCAAATCAATAGAAGTATATTTTTGTGAATGTGAATGCGTGAGTGCATGTCCCTGCTCTGTATGATATACAGCAGTATCTGAATAAAAGTAGGACAAAAGTAGGACGGTAAGGGGCTATAAGTGACGCTTTTCCCCAGGCGGGACTGTTAGTTTAATAAGACTCGACAGTTTTACGCATCGTTACGATACGGTACATGCATGAACTCACATGTATGTGCATATATATATATATATATATATATATATATATATATATATATATATATATATATATATATATATATATATATATATATATATGTACACTCACCTAAAGGATTATTAGGAACACCATACTAATACTGTGTTTGACCCCCTTTCGCCTTCAGAACTGCGTTAATTCTATGTGACATTGATTCAACAAGGTGCTGAAAGCACTCTTTAGAAATGTTGGCCCATATTGATAGGATAGCATCTTGCAGTTGATGGAGATTTGTGGGATGCACATCCAGGGCACGAAGCTCCCGTTCCACCACATCCCAAAGATGCTCTATTGGGTTGAGATCTGGTGACTGTGGGGGCCATTTCAGTACAGTGAACTCATTGTCATGTTCAAGAAACCAATTTGAAATGATTCGAGCTTTGTGACATGGTGCATTATCCATTATACCATATGCATTATGGTTCTTTCTTAGCGTCTGTTTCCATGGTGAATCATCGATTCGTCGCTCTGTTGAGAAGGTCTTGTGTGTTAACCGGGAACATACACTCACCTAAAGGATTATTAGGAACACCTATGAATTTGAAATGATTCGAGCTTTGTGACATGGTGCGTTATCCTGCTGGAAGTGGCCATCAGAGAATGGGTACATGGTGGTCATAAAGGGATGGACATGGTCAGAAACAATGCTCAGGTAGGCCATGGCATTTAAACGATGCCCAATTGGCACTAGGGGGCCTAAAGTGTGCCAAGAAAACATCCCCCACACCATTACACCACCACCACCAGCCTGCACAGTGGTAACAAGGCATGATGGATCCATGTTCTCATTCTGTTTACGCCAAATTCTGACTCTACCATCTAAATGTCTCAACAGAAATCGAGACTCATCAGACCAGGCAACATTTTTTCAGTCTTCAACTGTCCAATTTTGGTGAGCATGTGAAAATTGTAGCCTCTTTTTCCTATTTGTAGTGGAGATGAGTGGTACCCGGTGGGGTCTTCTTCTGTTGTAGCCCATCCGCCTCAAGGTTGTGCATGTTGTGGCTTCACAAATGCTTTGCTGCATACCTTGGTTGTAACGAGTGGTTATTTCAGTCAAAGATGCTCTTCTATCAGCTTGAATCAGTCGGCCCATTCTCTTCTGACCTCTAGCATCAACAAGGTATTTTCGCCCACAGGTCTGCCGCATACTGGATGTTTTTCAATTTTCACACCATTTTTTGTAAACCCTAGAAATGGTTGTGTGTGAAAATCCCAGTAACTGAGCAGATTGTGAAATACTCAGACCAGCCCGTCTGGCACCAACAACCATGCCACGCTCAAAATTGCTTAAATCACCTTTCTTTCCCATTCTGACATTCAGTTTGGAGTTCAGGAGATTGTCTTGACCAGGACCACACCCCTAAATGCATTGAAGCAACTGCCATGTGATTGGTTGATTATGATTAGATAATTGCATTATATATATGTGTGTGTAAAATTGTTGTCATTTACGATCATTGTGGTTGCGGTTTGTTGTATAATGATGTAAATGACTACTTGTCTACAGCCTTTAAATCAATCACAGTTTCTTTCTTGAAATGGAATTTGTTCCCTGAATACTGCAAAACCCTTCATTCTATGCCAGGCAAAATTATAAGCACGTAGGTCATAACCTTCATTTTGAGCACACAAATTATATTGTAGGGAAAATCACTTGCCTTACTTAGTTTTTACAGTTTGAAAATAAGATTTTTATATCCCAGTGTGTATTATAGAAGCCCATGAAAAAAAGAGGAATTTATCTCTTTCTTGTTTTAATATTTCTTTTGTAACTTTATATATAACTGCTATTTTATTTTTGACATTTTTTCATAATGCAACTTATTTTAAACAATCTCAAAATTACCTTTTTATTTTGTGTGTATTTTTTGAGGCATGAAACAACTACTTGAGAGAGTGAAGCTGTTATTGTTCACTTTTTTTAAATGAAGACATTTTTTCCCCTTTACTATACTGTCTGTTTATACAAAGGTATTTTTGAGTTCCATAGTTACATGTTACTTCAAAGGCAAAATTACAGACGTGAACTGTGATGTACTTTTTTGACCCAAACCCAAAAACTGTACACTAACTGTTTGTCCCGTGCCAGGGAGACAGATGTGACTCTGGCGGCTGTGTGTTTGAGGAATAGATTTGTTATTGCTCTGTTTGGTTTGATTACATCTAGTTTCATGATTCTTGTGTGGGTGTTCACATGTTGTTTTGACAAAGTACATCTCTGGACAGGTTCAGTTTGAAACATTGTGGAAGTGATCTCATATGGCATAAGAGAAAAAAAGAGAAAATAAAAGTTTGGCCAACTGTAAAAAGCAATATTATACTTAGTTATCTCTGCAGGAAGCTTTTAGCCAAAGTCTGACTTGGAAAAAGGCTAAATCAGAACTGGTAGTTGCTAGAACAAATATGCTTCCCAGGCTTGTGTCATTTTAGGCAGTTTACTTTGAAGAAAAGTGTGTGGGAAAAGCCTATATGCAGTTTTCATAGAGATGAAATGTGATGCACTGGGTCCAAAAAGTATTTGGACATTTTTAACCCTTTAAACTAAGCAGATTTATTGCAAAGGGGGAATGTTTTACATATATCCAGTAAAAATGTTCAAAGTTTAACATTTAGTTGAAGTGAATGTGAATAAAGTAAAGTGAAGAAAAGGTAAAACATATTTTTTGTCACTATTCTCTTGTGTCTTTGTTCATGAACTTTTATTTTGATATGTTTTTGTCTTGTAATGCCTGGCTGAATCCGAAATCGCCCCCTAAACCCTCATTCACTATTCTCTACTTTAGTCCACTAATACAGTTCACTTGAAGTAGTGAATGAAAACGAGTGCGTGAAGTCGGACAGCCGCTCTGTGTACATCGGCTGTACACTCGTTATTGCGGTGCAATGTGGGATTGAACATGGGAGTGCACTCAAACATGTCCACTATGGTTTCGGACACCACTACAAATGGCTGTCCCCTCAAATAGTGCCCTATTTTAGGGTATGGGGCGATTTCGGATTTAGCCCCTGTGTTCAGTTCCTATGTGTTTAGTTCCTGTTTCCTTGGTTGCCATAGTTATTCATTGTTTCATTGATTAGTGTCTCACCTGATCTTTATGTTGCAAGTCACAGACTGGACTGATGAAACCTGCAATGATTCATCTACAAACCCGATTCCAAAAAAGTTGGGACACTGTACAAACTGTGAATAAAAAAGGAATGCAATAATTTACAAATCTCATAAATTATATTTTATTCCCAATAGAATATAGATAACATATCAAATGTTGAAAGTGAGACATTTTGAAATGCCATGCCAAATATTGGCTCATTTTGGATTTCATGAGAGCTAAGTTGGAACAGGTAGCAATAAGAGGCCGGAAAAGTTAAATGTACATATAAGGAACAGCTGGAGGACCAATTTGCAACTTATTAGGTCAATTGGAAACATGATTGGGTATAAAAAGAGCCTCTCAGAGTGGCAGTGTCTCTCAGAAGTCAAGATGGGCAGAGGATCACCAATTCCCCCAATGCTGCGGCCAAAAATAGTGGAGCAATATCAGAAAGGAGTTTCTCAGAGAAAAATTGTGTTTGAAGTTATCATCATCTACAGTGCATAATATCATCCAAAGATTCAGAGAATCTGGAACAATCTCTGTGTGTAAAGGTCAAGGCCGGAAAACCATACTGGATGCCCGTGATCTTCGGGCCCTTAGACGGCACTGCATCACATACAGGAATGCTACTGTAATGGAAATCACAACATGGGCTCAGGAATACTTCCAGAAAACATTGTCAGTGAACACAATCCACCGTGCCATTCGCCGTTGCCGGCTAAAACTCTACGGGTCAAAAAAGAAGCCATATCTAAACATGATCCAGAAGCGCAGGCGTTTTCTCTGGGCCAAGGCTCATTTAAAATGGACTGTGGCAAAGTGGAAAACTGTTCTGTGATTAGACCAATCAAAATTTGAAGTTCTTTTTGGAAAACTGGGACGCCATGTCATCCGGACTAAGAGGACAAGGACAACCCAAGTTGTTATCAGCACTCAGTTCAGAAGCCTGCATCTCTGATGGTATGGGGTTGCATGAGTGCGTGTGGCATGGGCAGCTTACACATCTGGAAAGGCACCATCAATGCTGAAAGGTATATCCAAGTTCTAGAACAACATATGCTCTTCATCCTTTTAGGGAAGACCTTGCATTTTCCAACATGACAATGCCAGACCACATACTGCATCAATTACAACATCATGGCTGCGTAGAAGAAGGATCCGGGTACTGAAATGGCCAGCCTGCAGTCCAGATCTTTCACCCATAGAAAACATTTGGCGCATCATAAAGAGGAAGATGCGACAAAGAAGACCTAAGACAGTTGAGCAACTAGAAGCCTGTATTAGACAAGAATGGGACAACATTCCTATTCCTAAACTTGAGCAACTTGTCTCCTCAGTCCCCAGACGTTTGCAGACTGTTATAAAAAGAAGAGGGGATGCCACACAGTGGGAAACATGGCCTTGTCCCAACTTTTTTGAGATGTGTTGATGCCATGAAATTTAAAATCAACTTATTTGTCCCTTAAAATTATATATTTTCTCAGTTTAAACATTTGATATGTCATCTATGTTGTATTCTGAATAAAATATTGAAATTTGAAACTTCCACATCATTGCATTCTGTTTTTATTCACACTTTATACAGTGTCCCAACTTTCCTGGAATCGGGTTTGTACTATTAAAGCTTAAATTTGATGTAAACAGTATGTCTACATAATATTCACATACGCAGTTCATAGGGAACATGCATACATAGCAGTTACAGCATGAAATAATATTTAAACCTATAACATTTTACATAAATAATTTTAAACAGCCTATCACATTTTTATCTCAGAATTCTTAATTCTTTTTCTTGCATTTGCATGTTTATATCTCCCAGTTCAGACTTTATAACTCGCAATTGTGAGTTTATATTACAATTCTGAGGGGGAAAAGTCAATTGCATGATATAAATTTGCAATTCTGAGGAACAAAATGACACAATAACGCAGTATATCTCACAATTCTGTTTGTCTTTCTAAGAACTGTGAGATATAAACTCGGATTTGCAAGAAAAAAACCTTTTTTAAACTTTTTTTAAAATTCTATTATTCCGTGGCTTCCACAGATTGCTACTGTAGAACTGTCATTTTCTGCCACCAGGTAGGCTCCGCCGAAAAAACGTCATCGCTGTTTGCAAACACAATAGGCCTATATAGGTCTATATCTTCTGTTCTTTTCTTTGTCTTGATTTAACATTTTGTACTGGTGTTTCTCAGCATGGTTCCTATAGGGGTTTTATTTTATTGTATTATTTTCTTTATTTTTTTACATTTTTATTCACCTACAAGGTTTACAGGGGTAAGAATTCTGAAAAAGCCGAAAGCATTCATTTTCCACTTAGACAAACAATGATTTGACAAAGACATGAACCGTGTGTAAGCAAACCAGCTAAATATAGTAGCTCTGATTAGATAAAACAAAGATACTCTAGAGAGGACTAGAGAAACTCCCAATGGAGGGCTGCTAGAAAGCTAAGTACATCTTCCCATCACTACAATCTCAGAGTGTGTGCGGAGAGTACAAGACGAGGTCAGTGCACTGTTATCTTAGGCCGAGAGTCAAGTCAAATACCAAGGGATGATTTTGACATTCTTCAGCATCTATTTCAGTTGAAGCTATGACAAGGACTTTAGCTATGTCATTTGTGTAATAGCCATGGTAAGGGGTTTCTCACTTCACTCTGCTGTTGTTTTCCCAGACTTTTAACTGTAGAAACTCTTTAAAGACCCCCTGTAGTGAAAATCAAGTTTTTAATGTTGTTTATATGCCTATGTGGTGTTTTTAATATAGCCTACTTTAAGACGAACCATGTGCAAATTCATCAATCTGCACCATAATTGCTGAGTATTTTCCCCTAAAACTGCAGTACCAAAGACAGTAAATGCGGTTTGAAACCGCTCCTGTTTCCTACCGCCACAAACACGTAACCAGTCCCGTCACTGTGGGGCGGGGCTTTTTTCCACTGACTTCTATGATGTTCAAAGCGTTTCTAAGGATGCTGATTTTTAGAAGGCAGCTGCTGTCTGATTCTGTGATGGCAAACGGGAACACGGTTTGTGTAACAAAAGCAACACATTATTAGCTGTTTGATAACATAGCCGTTATGTGTCTGACGTTGTAGAGAGCGATACATAAAACGCAATACCATTCTGATACATCAACGTGTAGACGGATTCGCTCTTCCTCTTCTTCTGAATCAGTTTCTGGTTCAAACATATATGGTTGAATTAAAGGTGCCGTATGTAATATTGACAGCTAGTGGTTGAAAGGGGTATTGCAGTCCAAATTCAAAATATTGGAAAGAGTTGTTTCCTCCACCCCTTCTTCTTCAGACGCTACACTCACACTGGTTGCCAGTTTGAGAACAAGTAACAGGAACGAGCACAATTGGCAATGGAAGGCAATCTAGCCTTACACTGTAAGTTGATGAGTTGATTTATCCGCTTTTTAATATGCCTCTCGTCACAGAGCTTTTTATGCTGAGGCTTGTTAGGTTAGGTAGAATCTGCGATCTCTGACCTAGTTTGTTTGCTGGCTTCCATACGCTGTGTTTTCTGCAAAAAATTGGCAACCCAGGGAGTCAAAGTACTATTGGATAAATTGGCAAAGGGCGGAATCACACAGATCAAAACAAAAACAGACATTCGACACGGAACGCACACTTCAAAGTAGAATAACTGGATATAGTATTGTTTTTCGGTGAAATTATATGAACTTAGCATGTTTCCTAAATCTCTGCAAACATATTATGATATTTCTGTGCTTTAGTATAGCCCTCCCCAAATCAGTTCAGCGAAATCTCCGCCCGGCAGCCGATTCTTAAAGGGGTGGTTGATTATATCACAAAGGGCCGGTTGATTATATCACTTTTTTAACTTTAGTTAGTGTGTAATGTTGCTGTTTGAGCATACACAACATCTGCAAAGTTACAACATTCAAAGTTCCAAGCAAAGGGAGACATTTTCTTTTAAAGAAATCGCTTTTTAAGGACTACAACAAACGGCTGGTAGGGACTACAATGAGACTACAACGACCTTATTCACGGATTAGTGACATCACTAACCCTAACATGTACATAAACCCTGCCCCCGGGAACACGAAGCAAAGGCCATGTTGAGAAGACAAAGAGTTGAGCACATTTAGGAGTCTGCTCAAGCCGTCGCATTTGTCTTTTCACATTTATTGCAACACAGTACGTAACACAAATGCAATAGCATGTCATAAAAGCAAGACGAAACTAAACTATACCTGTTCTATCTTTATGCAGCATATATTCTCTGGCTCTGTAGGCATTTTACAATAGTTCTCAGATTCAGAAAATGCTAATCAATGACTTGAATATAGTTAACTCCACATCAGCTTCATTAATTCATCCACTAACCTTTCAGAAACGTCCTGTTGCATTCTACATGTTGTCACTTCTTCTTGAGACTCCGGTTTGAACATAAAAGGCTGAACAATTTCAGACCTTTTCAGTGTGCATCTGCGTAATCCAAGCTGCTAACATGAGCTCTTGAAGCCCTGCCCTCTTCTTGAAAGAGGGCCGAGATCAGCAGCTCATTTGCATTTAAAGAGACACACACAAAAACTCATTGCTCACCCTCATAAAGTGATCATTTTAACATGCTATAAAAATTATCTGTCGGGTATTTTGAGCTAAAACTTCACATACACAGAGACATCAGAGACTTATTTGACATCTTGTAAAAAGGGGCATTATAGGACCCCTTTAAGATTTTATTGGTCAAGTCAATCACAGTACTGATTACCTACATCAAACACTGATCCCTAAACCTACCATTCACTGTAAACTTAACCAATGAAATTAGCTGCAGGGCAAAAATATCACGCCCGAGTCGATGCGATTGAGTGGAGGCTGGGACTAATTTGCATATTCATGCATCCACGTATTCTAAATGAAGCAAGGGTGTAGAGTTACATTCAAGCTATAAGGCATGAAGAAATTATTTTCACAGGAAAAAACTAAACAAAATATGTAATTTTGATTATCAAAGATGTATTTGAAGGGATAAAATTATTGACTGCAGGGGGACTTTAGGAGGTCTGAGATAAAAACTCTCTCCTTCAGGCTCTTGCAGTTAATACTTTCCAGAGCCACTTTAATACAATAATAGACAAGTTCTCCTTCAGTACATCCAGATCCTCATTCACATTTGCATATAATAACTACACAAATGGTTACACTTATGTGATTAAATTCTTAAAATTACCCTCAAAAATATATTTATTTTATGCTGTTTGAAATATAATTATTCTATTAGTGTTATTTGTGTGGTTTATCCCATGGAATTACACCAAATTAGGACCAAAGCCAAATACCCTGCTGACAAAAAAACCATCTCAAACAACACAGCCTAAATTGGTTTGCTGGTCTTAAGCCAGTTTTAGGGGAGTTTAGAGCACTTTTTAGCTTGACATGCAGAAAAGGAGACTAGCTTAAACCAGCTAAAACCAGAAAACCAGCTTAGGTTTAAGCAGGTTTTTAATAATATCATAGAGAATATCACCCTAAAGCCAAAAAAGCTAAAGTGTGTGTACATATTACAATCAGACACTTATTAGACGCGATTACTGCAATTTGACAGCACTGCTTTTTTTTATTTGAGCTTTATTTTGATTAACAATCAAATGTTTTTTAATAGTTTCATTTTAGTTAATGATAACAACACTGCTCAGAATACCTAGCAACCACATAGCAACACTCTGATCATTTTTATTATTATTTCCAAAGGAAAACATACTAATCTCTTAAGAGCATAAATGCTTCACCACACCTTATGACTTGAAAATTTGCTGCTATAATTTTAGCATTTAATAATGCAGATATTCCCACATGAATCATAGTATGTGTCTGTGGAATCGGCCTGGTTTTGGGTGTGTTTGATGGGTGGTGTGGTTGTTTGGGTGGAGTATGTACAGAGGGCTACACACGTGCTTTGGGGAAACATGTGGCTTTGAATATGTCCCATGGGAAACTGGTGTGAATGAAACACTGGGTATTTATGGAGGCCGAGGGCCTTGGGCACCTGTTCAGTACTTGTGGATTTGCATGGGCTTGAGATAAAAGTAATTTGAAAAATGATGTACAAACATTTAGGGTCAGTAAGATTTTTTTTATGGTTTTGAAAGAAGTCTCTCCAAGAAAGAAGCCACTTTTGTTCACTATTTAATTCATCAGAAATACAGTAAAAACAGTAATATTGTGAAATATTATTACAATTTAAAAATAACTGTTTTCTAGCCTATTTGAATATATTTCAAAACATAATTTATTGATAGCAAAGCTTTTCATTTTAGATAGCAAAGCTTTTTATTTTAAGCATCATTCCTCCAGTTTTCCATGTCACATGATCCTTCAGAAATCATTATAATATGCTGATTTGCTAATATACTGATTATTATCAGTTGCAAAGAGTTGTGCTGCTTGATATTTTTGTGGAAACAGTGAATATAGTGAATATAAAGTTTAAATATATAATTTATAATTTCATTTAATTTGATTTAGACGTTTGAAAGCCCCAAAGCACACTTGTAATTGGACAGAGATAAAGACCATGTGACAACTAGCTCCAGTCTCATTTCACTGTTTTAAATGTGGTAAATGTTATCATTTCCCACATTTCAGTCATTTAAAACCATTGTTTTATAGCCATTGTTTTATAGCCAATGGCAACCATTAAGGTTTTGTCCCACCTAGTTAACACAGCAAGTCCCTGCATTGCAGCTGTGCAAATGTGCTAATACAGCAAACTTACTGACGCTGTAACACTGACACACAAATGAACTTGAATAAGCTTGACTCTACAAGACTCACATTCCTCTCACTGAAATTAGCAGATAGAGGCAACATTCAGTTAGGTGTCAAGAGGCACTTTCACAAGAGTACTAGTCAGGGGTTTGTTTGAGTAGTAGACTAAGCAATTTCGAGATTTATGGAAGACAACAGGACTTGGTTGTGTGTAACTGTGAACGGATGTAGAGCAGTGCTGACGGATGAGTACATGGGAGAAAAGACGTGGACACGTGGTTGAGGCCAAAGCCTAAGAGCTGGCAACGGTCTGAGTCTAAAAAAAGACGTGGTGACAGACATTTTTGGGTGTGTGGAACGGTGATGTAAACTAGTCAAAAATGTAATACTGCCATATAGTGACCTCAACCCAAACAAAAAGAGAAGTGTTGTAAGCATGACTAGGACCTGCCAATATCATTCTCCCACTGATTTCCAGTAGTAACGGTCTGGCAAGTGCTGAAGAATCCCTATTCATGAGAAGTGAAAGGAGCTATTGTTGGACGCCTTTCACATTCCCGTCGAAAGATGTAAAAAGGAAGAGCCAGTGGCAGTAAGTAAGCCGACAGAAGCCCCTGCCAGCAGAGCTGAGCCAGACGGCCCCGCCCACTTGGTGACTGACCGGTTGCCTGACCAATGAAAGAGGCCGTCAGAATAAAGCGCTCCAAGTAGACCTGCGAGAGAGGGCGGGGCTATGCAAATACAGAGCGGTGCTTTCAGTAGGATAAGAGATGCGCTCCAGCTCTCAGCCATTGGTCGGCTTGAGCGCGTGCAAGACAAAACCTTGTGAGAGAATCCAGTTTGAATTCACCATGGCTTCAAAGTGTCCTAAATGCGAAAAGACTGTGTATTTTGGTAAGTTTACGTTTCTAGTTTCTTCTGTACCTCTTTTTAAAACACCTTCACCGTTATGTTTTGGTATGGTTAATGACATCACGCTGTATAATCAAGGAAAGCGATTATTTGTTTGCACAGGTGTTGATAAAACCGATTTAAACAGCTTAGGGTTCGTGATAGATCCCATTAATCACTTGCCATCAGGAATCTAGTTATACTTTCTAGTGGCTTACCGCTTTCCTCTCCAAAATGAAAATAATATTGAACTTGCTGACGAAGAGATGCGGCGCCTTCCATGAATACGGGATACACTTTGGTGTCCGGTGATTTTTGCAAAGCATTACAGGGACAAATCATGCTTTTTGAGATGCGAGGGGGGAAAAAACATGATTAAATATGTTTTATTAATTATTGTGCCACACAAAATTAACTTTGTATGAAAAGTAACTAGTTCAAAACAAATAAATTGTCTGTCTGTATCCTCCCCTTGAACTGATACTTGGCCTGTTCCACTTTAGACGTCTTGATCTAACAATTAAAATCGTCATAATTTATTAAACTGAAATTCAGTTCACTGTAACACAACTGTTTAATTATTAACTAATTTTACTAATCAAATGCATCCAACCATTTAATTTAAGATGTTGTAAGAAAAAATAAATGTATAAATATTTTATACATATATTTTATATTTTAAGTTCTTAAAATGTTTATATTTATTTTATACATTTTATTTATGAATTAGTTTTATACATTTCATTTTTATGTTTATTTATTATTTATTTTTTTATGTAGAAAATTCCAAATTCTCACAAATCATGGATATAAACTGTATTTAGACACATGCAATGTTGCATAGACAAATTAGTTTTTGTGGTTGATGATCAACATTTTCTGAAGGCTATTCACATTTTTTTCCCCCAGACCATTTGTTAAGAAAATAACGCATAATTTAAGCTTTTCTGGCCGTTTGTATTTGTGGACCGTACATAAAATTAAATGTGTAACTAAAATTTGAGTGCCAGCTTTTTACTTTCAGACTGCTGAGTGCAATATCAGTCAGTTTATATTCAGACAATTTACTGACCACTTCACTTCTGTAATGCTAATAATAAACATTTGCGTCTAAGTCCTGTCTGCAGTTACGTTACAATCACCCTTTTTCTTTTTCTTTTTTTAACTAGTGTTATGTTCCGGCTATTTTTGTAAACACTAAATTGAAAGCTTGAAAGTTGCTGTACTTTGCTTTTATAGATTGAATGTTTTCTTTAACAATACGGCATTGGTGTGGAAGTTTGGGGAGCTGAAAGATCACAGTGAATGACTGACCTCTTCTTTTCATTTATACTCATTTCTGGTCAGCATTGATGTCTGCTCAATCTCAATCCATTTAACGGTTGAATAGCCTCTCTGCCTCTTGACCTTATCATCCCTGCTCTCATATTTATAAGGTAATTCATCAGTGCATCAGAGCCTGTGTGGTGGAAACTGAGATGATTATTCAGCTCTTATTTATGTTGTATTAATCTGTGTGTCAACCGAAAAGCATAACACGCGACCATGAAAGCTGTCGGGTGGTTTTGAATCAATGCTGTGAGTGAGGTGCTGTTATATAAAAGCAAGTGCAGCTCTTTCCATAGCTGTGTGTTTAGTGGGTGGGCAGAAATATCTCTTGCTTGAGAGCTGGTTTTGCTTCAGGATCAAGACTTCACATTGGACACCTACAATATTGATATTCCCATCAACCTCATATGCCTAGCAATATGCAAAATGTTAAAAATGACATGGGTCAAATACAAAAATTGACTATTTTGTTTTTAAGGGTTAGTTCACCCAAAAATGAAAATTCTGTCATCTTTTACATGCATGTCGATCCAAACCCGTAAGACTTTCGTTCATCTTCAGAACACAAATGAAGATCTTTTTGATGAAATCTGAGAGCTTTCTGTACTCTCCATAGACAGCTACCACTCTGATGTTTTAAAAAGTTCTTAAAGAGATTGTAAAAGTAATCCATATGAATTGAGCCATTTAGTCCAAATTTTCTGAAGAAACATACGTGACGAACAGATTTAATTTAGGCTTTTATTCACATATAAACATTCATCAACTCACACATCAGTTGTAGTAAATGGAAGCTCAAGCATGCTTGCTTGACATGCGACAACCAATGAGGTTCGTTCTTGTTACGCATCACGTTTGCGCTTCCACAAGAACCAATGAGATTTGTTTTCGCGCATCAAGAATGTACAGTTGAGCTTCCGTTTGTGTTCGCTGGTCAATGTTTTGTATGTGAATAAAAGCCTAAATTCTATCTGTTTGTCATATAAAGCGACTGTGTTCAGAAAATTTGGACTTAACCCGCTCAATTCATATGGATTAGTTTTACGATCTCTTTATGAACTTTTTGAAGCATCAAAGTGGTAGTTGCATAGCTGTCTATGGAGAGTACAGATGGAAGGTGTTCACTGGTTTGGAACGACAGATCACAGAATGATGACAGAAACTTCATTTTTGGGTGAACTAACCCTTTAAAACACAGGTTCTTAAGTCATGATGGCTGGGTTTGATGGAGTATTTGCTGCATTTAGAAAATAATTTTTTTTTTGACCATAAGGGAGGAATTGGAGCTGAGTTGCACATTTCTGACGTCACAGCCAGTTCTAGTGGTTCATGATGCCATAGTGCAGAAGAAAGGACAATGCAGGGTTTCACCCAAGACCTCACTTTACGTCACGAGGTAGCTGGCTGAGATGCGTATGACTGTGCTTTTATTAGACTCACGTTGAAGCCAAGACACATTCCATACAGCTGTAGAAGAGCAGGGGTGCGGTTCTCCTCTTTTGGTCCTCAGAGTCAGTGTTTTCCTCTGAATATGAAAATGTCACTGAGTGGAATATTTGAGGGTGAAGGTGAAGGCTGCATCCAAATCCACAGTCTAGACACAGAATGAGTGGAAAACATTAATAAGGCTCTATCAAAAATAATAGAAATATTGATTATTATTTAATAATATTCAATTTATTTATCATAGTTTATATTCAATATAAAATGTCAGATACAAATAAATAATAAAAAAAAGATCAATATTACCAAATTTCTCTTGTTTTCAAATGCAGCTGCTCCAGATGGTATTTCCAAGTTGAGTTTTTGGGAGTCAGTGCATGTGTTCCTGTAAATTCCTTTCTGACTATATCCTGTTTCAAGCCTAAATGGTAAGCCACTGTATTGAGTGGAAACTTTGCAAACTTTCGGTTGAACCGTTCATTTATTGGACAGCTGTTAGCAGATGCTGTGGGTTTTCTTGCACAAGAGTAAGCGTAAAAGCGTTGTTGCTTTCCCTTTTTTTTTTTTTCATACTTTGTTTCAATTCAAAATGGGTGGAACATCTGAATTTGAGTCTGAATCTGTATATTCTGCTAAATATTATGTGTTATAGCCATTTCCAGATCTGTACACAACACACCTTTGGAAGCAATTATGCCTAAAAACAAAAGCAGCGTTGTAGGTAAACCCTGCAAACAAATTTTGAACGTTTATGTGAATGAAATCATGTGCGATATTAATGGTAGACAGAGCTCACTTGCAACGTATCAAAAGGGCGAGGATTCTGCTGCCTTCACTTTTCCTTCAACCTTTCATCTTTTTCACTGTTCTCCTTCTTGAATAAAAGGTAAGAAGGTTGTTTTTGTTTTTTTTGTTTTTTTCTTAGATGCCAGTCGCATCAAAATGTGAGCGGGCATCTCAATCATGTCATCCTTTGGTTTTAGATACAGACCGAACTCATTGTCCTCCTATTAGTTTAATGGGAAGTTGTCCATACCACACTATGTTCTTACCCTCACTTTTCCTTTTTATTTCTCTGTCCCTAACTCTCACCATCTCTCATGTACTTTTACTGGCTGTGCCCATTATAAAACCCTGTGTTTTCCAGATGGCTACCTCACAATCTGCAGAACCTGTTACATAATGCCACTTTTTGCCTACTGTTTAGGGGCATTGCATAATCTTGGGAGACAGAATTGGGGGCCATTCTCCTTGTCTGGCAGGCATGAACCTTGACCATAGTTACAAGATGGTGTTGTTGGTTTTTTTTTTGTTGCAAGGTTAGCAAGAAGAAAGACTTAAGCCATCATGTAATTATACTTGTTTTATAGGACTAGTCTTTAAACTCTTTTAAACATTATTCTAATTCGACCTACCCGAAGGCCCATAATTTGTCTCCATAAATTTGCTCTACCTGGAAACACATCAAGGGAAATTTAATGCTGCTTGTTTTTTTCCTCTAGATTGTTCATGAATTTACCCATGAATGTTTTATTTGAATTTATTGAAATAAAAACATTTGAATTCTAACTGGGCGACTCTTACAAAAATAAATGTCTGGGTCAGATTTCACCACAAAATCAAAAGGCAAAAAACATTTGTAGCATAATTAAAATGATGCTTATTTTAGGACTTAAGGTTTTATTTTTATTTTTTTTCTGGGCACTATTTGTATGACAATTAACATTACCCCCAAATTCTTAGACACCCAAATGTTTTTTTTTTTTCAGCGTTTCCTATTATTCCTATTATTATTTTCCAATGCTGATTTTGCTTACTATTATTTTACAGTATTACAGTGAAAATTACTGTTCAGTTTTTTTATTATTATTATTTAAATAAGCATAATTATTACAGAAAAGTCAGCCATAGTAAGTAAATAAATGTCTTAAATGGAAATTAAATTATATATTTATAATGTATATTAAACATTTTTCATATTACAGTAATGAATACTGTTGGGCCTAATTTTCATGAGAAGGTTACAATGCAAAAGATTTTCTTAAGCAACAATTTCTTACTTTTGATTTTGGAATACAACATGATCCTGGCATGTTCATAATAGGTTTCATGATATTCACCCAACCACTGAAATGTGTGGGGAAACTGAGTGAGGCTGAGCTCCACGAGGCAGCATTGATTTGTACTGACAGCCGTGGGCAATGCAGTATAGCAGCCCAAAGCATGCAGCTCTTGTTCAGGCCAGACAACTGAAAATCATGAGGTTGCTTAATTTATATCAAGAGGAAACTGCGCTAGACTGAAGAGGCAGACATCTCGCCGTGCCTTGCGTCAGCAGGGCCACATCTGTGCAGCATGGACCTAAACCACACCCAGCCTTTCCGCACTACTGTAAGGAAATTCACAAGCCGCTGCAAATTGGAAAACCAAGCTCGCAATCAGACGCCTATTTGAGATTTGTTTGGAGAAGGAACTGCCTTTCAGGAGTTGATGGTGGGCAGGGTCTCACAGAAAGGCACTGTTTGCCATCATAGAAAAGTAGGGTCATTAACAGAGCTAGGCCTATATGATTTGAGCGCAGCGCATGTGCTAGTTATAGTCTGAAAAAGCTGAGGATCATGGGAACTAACCACAGCAATCATCTCCCTGCTTATTGGGGCCAGGAAGTGCATGTAATGATTTTGTGTACATTTGAGCAAGATTTTACCCAGTTTTATCTTGGTTCGGCTATGGCCTGCGGTCCCTCAGGTGCAAGGCTATAGCGGGTCAGGCTGTAATCAGTGACTCGAAGCGAAGCGCCATGTTGGACCCAGATGGTGCGTGTTGCTTTTGCAGTATGAGAGGATGCAGTCAGAGAGTGAACGGTATCACAGTAGTGCTCTCTCTCTGAACAGATGGGTCCACATTAATGGTTGATGAAGTGGACGCAAATCTGTCCATGCCTTTAAAATTGATTTCCATGTGTATGACCACGGTGAGTAGACGGATATATAACATGTCATTTTGCCCATCATTTGAATCCTAATTGGTTAGAGACTTGCATGGCTGGTTCTTCAAACCAAGTACAATTCAGAGTGAATGTCTAGCCAGTGCCACCCATTAAGTACTTGTTTGTTTGTTTTTGTTTGTTTGTTTGTTTATTAGTTGTGCTTTTTCAGTTCTATAAAATAAATTTTTAACGTACAGAAAGTCTCTGCTGAGGAAGGAGTAGGTTTCAGAATGCATTCCTGCTGTGGAGCCTGTAGGGTGTTCAGCTGTGTAAATGTTGTTGAGGCCTAGTGCTGTTTATTTATGATTACATCTCAGGCAGGGTCAGCTCAGCATATAACAGACCTTCCTTATCATTCTCTTCTTGTAGTTAGTGCAGAACTGAGCATTAGATATAACATTTTCATGAAACCTCCAACATGACCTTACTTTATACACGTTCTTGTTCTTATACATTATGCACAATATTCTAAATGAAAGGGTTAGTTCACCCAAAAATGAAAATTCTGTCATTAATTACTCACCCTTGTGTCCTTCCAAACCCGTCCCCGTAAATCCCACCTTAAAACTATTTACTGAAGCTATAGCCTTGTGGGACATAGAGCGTTTGTGTGTCCCGAGTTCAAGTCCTGGCTGTTCTCCTCTGCTCTCCTATTACATCCTGTCATTGACCTTTATTATTGATAAGGCATTTGAAGCAAAGCATTAATAATAATAATAATAATAATAATAATAATAAAATTCTCCCTCAACAACTTTTGTTTTCGGTTGTTTTCATAGAAAAGCTTTTATTTTCAAATTTAAGTCTATGGATTGTTTGAGCGTTTGGATAAACAGTTTTCACAGAAATTAAAACTGTGTTTAAAAATGTAAAAAAAAAAAAAAAAACATTGTCAGGTCATTTATAATAGAGACAGAAGGTACCCAGAGAGGATAAAAGTGGTATTTCTTCAGTTCATCTTACAGCTCTCTTACAATATATGTTCTGTAAAGCTTGTCTGAATTTGCAAGGGGTGGAGAGAATGGTCAGTCACGTCAGTTTTATGCTAGCTAAAGAGAAACGCCTCAATAAGAATTATTAAATGGAGATTGATTTAATGCATGTCTCTCACGGCTTGAGTTTTCTGGCAGAGCAGGACTTTGAGAGCCTCTTCTATTCTGGAACAACCCCAGGATATTGCGCATTGTCATGTTTACAGAAAAACTAATTTATGCGACATCAGGTTCATAAATCTTGCTCTGTATTGTTGACTTCATTAAATCTCATATCACTCTCGTTGGGTAGAGCGAGACGTTTGTTCTGACTGATTTGCTTTTGAAGTGATAGCTGACTGCATAGTGTAGCTCCATTAGCCCACATCCAAACCTGTATCTGTTTTGCTGAGATGGCACATGCTCATTTGTGTGAAGTTGCTGAGGGTTTCTTTTACCCTCCCTTTGCGCCCCAGCCAGAACACATTGAACAAACCTCTGTGTTGCTCACGGCTCAGTTGACCCGGTGTTAGATGTGTTATCATCTGATTTAATTGGGTAAACTGAGAGAAAACAGTGAGATCTAATGGCTCACAGGAGATGTTGCCTCTACAGACAGTACCGACAGGACTAAAGAGATTACCTCTGGAGCTCAAAACAAAGCAATACGCTGCTTATCTGCGATCAGGTGTACATATTGCACTCTAACCTCTACTTGTGCTCATTAGAGCTGGACATTGGGAGGTATTGCAGCCTCTCGTATAATCTTACATAACCATCCATTACGGCTCTCATGCATCTACGCCTCACATCCAAGGTAACCTGACTCCCTAATGAAACCCTCTCCGGTCGAATGGATCCCCTCAGGGACGTACGAGATGGCGACTGCTGTTAGGATATCGCTATAGCTGTTTCTATTGGAAAGCAGAAACCAGGCTTGCAATTTTTTCTGCGGACAAAGCTGCTTGTAAATATACCACCCAAGACACTGATTTCCTTTGGCCGTAGTAAAAGAATGTGTGTTAGACTGTGACTGGAGGTCGTCCAGGGGTCTATTCAGCTTGATGAGCGATTAGCGAGTCCCTCCGCCCACGCAAAACAACACCAATAACTGAAACGGCTCCCCAGCAACCTCACACTTGTACAACAACAGAAGCCCTTTTAATGGCAGCTCTGTGCATCTGAACTTCGTCAACCACCACATACACGCACTTATCGTTGTATAGTACTCACTGGCATTGGCTTCTTCCCCGTGGAGACGTTCTCACTACACCCAGTTGGGCCATTGACTGTGAAATCTCACTTATCTTGGATTAGCCTCCTGCTGTAATACCAGTGATTTTTATATTGTCTGGACCACTGTCTCTCCAGTGTGAACTAAGAATTAATTTATAGGGTTATGTTTATAGTACCTAAAGCTGCAGTCTGTAGATTTTTTTTTTTTTTATTTATTTTTTTTTTGGGTGGGGGTGGGTTGTCCGGGGGGCCTAAAAATGAACCAAAGTTAATATGAGCAAGTACATAACTAGCCAGTGTTCAAAATTCCTTACCTTAGCCTGATTCACAACGGTAAACTTGTAATGTGTTATCATTTGAGTGGTACTGGTGGATTTCTGCAGGAAATTCAAGCATGTTTTTGCGTCATTACGTCACGTCTGTATACATAAAGGAGTCCGGCTAGTAGTAGTATCGCATGTGAGGATGCTGCAGGTGGCAGATCATTTATAGCCTTTTCTCACAGCAGCTGGAATAATTAAACGTATAATTTTGATGGCGGATTGTAATCCAGAAAGGTCCAAACGACAATCATCAGTGACAACTGGAGATTCACCTGTAGTCAAAAGCATAAGATTAGACTGTACGGAAATTGAAATTTACAGGTAACGCTAATACACACACATAGTCACACAATGCTGTTGCAAATCTTTTTCTTTCTCAGAATAAAAGTGGCAGACATGTTACTTCAGATGACATTTTGCAGGGAAAATTATTTTGCTCATTTTCCAAGACGTAGAATCTGTGATATCGAAGTACAGTATTCACACCGGTGCAATGACTGGCAACAAGCCGCACCTACACCTCAAAACATTAATCCGCCATGCCATGCCAATGCACAACCCATGTAAAGACGATCATTCTGGAAAATAATTGCAATTGCAGGACAGTAGTAATAACAGTAATAATTCAAATTTACGGACAGCAGCTTTAACAAAAAAAAAAAAAGCAAAACCCCTAATCATACATTTATATTTCTGCATGAAACCATGATGCTAGTTGGCTATATCAATGTGCACCGGACATCAATGGGGCTTTTCACACTTGAAATAGTTAAACCTGCGTCACTCTAAACCCCGGGTAAACTGAATCCTGGGTCATCTTTATTCACGTTTCACACTGCTCATACTATACCCGGGGTTAACCATTAATCCTGGGTATTCTGACTGTTTACATGCGTTTCCTTGACTGCCCAAAGCTTGTGAATATAGACCGATGATAACCTGGGGCACAGTGCGAAAAGCTCTAACGATTCCTCAAATTGTGCTACTACTTTTCTAGGCAATCAGTTTAGACTGTTTATCTGATGTAAAATAAAAATCCCTCAGATTTAAGGAGGGACAATTTATAGAGACCTGAACTTGAGGGTGAACTAATTTGACTTGGGCCAGTAAAGGCATTTATATACTCTCAGCAAAGTTCTTTTCGTTCTTCGCTTAAGAAAAAGAAGTTTGAAACACCTTTGCAGCAGTATACTGTTAGCCAACATCTACATGTCCCGAAGATTATCATACTTTTTAAAGATCCGTGCCCACACATTTTAAATTGTTCTTACGCCTCCATGTGTGGATATAGTTGGGTATGTACTAGGAGTTTTTGCTTTACTTTAGCTGTATAAAATCTCCTCCCCTGATGGTGAAACTGATCTCTTCTGTACTGACCTAGCCCCCCCGAGAGACGGACTAAGAGGGCTGCAAAACTGACAGAACAAAAACAATGCTTTTCCAGGCGGGAAAACGGGAGGAAATGAACTGTTCTCTCTAGCCGATTGTGCCCCTTTTTGATAAGCGAAGGTGTTTCCTCCAGAGTGAGAGAATTGTCCCAGAAGGCCAGTGTTATGCATTGTCTGGAGTGCGAGGTATATAAATGGAAAGAGTAATATTAGGTCTGGGGAAGTGTCCTGGGACCATCCTGAAGAAACAGGACAGGAGGGGAAATGGGGAAGTGGGCCTAGATGTCGTCACTTTGCTGTCCGGCTGTAATTAGCCCCCCTGCCGCTGCATTTCCTTGTGTTGCTCGTCAACACGTCTCTGCTTAAGAATAAAATGAAGCCCCTCATCACGAGGCCAGTGCTTTTCATTGTTTTTATGGAATATGATCTCACATTGATTGTCAAAGTGAAAATGCACAGACCAGCACACATCCTCAAAACATAAAGCTAGCCTGGATCTGAAAACTGTACAAATCCACCATTAATAGTGCTGTGTGGAGACTCGCTTACTGTTGTCTTCACGACAGGGTACATACTTTGGTACATACTTTAAGGATCTTGGAAGATTCCAGTGCACATTCATAGCTAATCAGGAGCTGCAGCCATTAAGAATTGAGTGGAAGGGAAACTTGCAGCATAAAACTAGCATCAGAATCCTTCTACACTATATTTAAAAAAAATCCTAACCATGTTTAGATAAGACGTTCTAGGGTGTGGTTACAGGCAGGTTCACTATCAGCAGCAACACAATATTACACATAGAACGCTTTCAAAGTTGCATACTTTTTAAATAAGTACTTAACCATTTTAAAATATGCAACCTATATAGTATGAATGTAATCTGGACATTCATTGTGTCGTTGTCATGTGGCCTGCCAGTGAGTTGCCTCACTTCACTTCCATTCACAAATCATCTCCTGTTGCTTCATGAGATAGTAAAATGTCTGTTGGATGTGCACTTCAGAATCTCGCCAGTAGTAGTGGTACTGTTTAATGAATAATATGAATTCAGACATAATGTACCACTTGTTTTTCATCTACTATATAGCAGGAAAGAATGGATTCGATGCAGCCATAGTCTATTATAAAGACCAAAGCAATAGCAAAGCAAAGACAAAAGAATGTAACAAGTAACGCCTATATACAAGGTTGCATGCACATTATGCATCTCACATGTTCGCTAAGACAAGCATCAGTGTTATTTCTACTCTGAGTTGGGGATTTGAACAAGCACCTAACCCCAAGTTTTAACCGTTAGTGTCATGTACTTGAAAAATAGGGGAAAAATCCCATAGCAATGCCTCAATAACGCAATTTTCTAATAATTACAGTGACTTGGCAACCACTGACCAACCCTAGTATTGGACAAGAAGTTTTTCATGTGCAAATTTTCTTTTGTGCACATTTTCTTATCAAAAAGTGTGACAATCAATCTTTCTCTCTTTTTAATCTCCCAGCTGAGAAGGTGTCATCACTGGGGAAGGACTGGCACAAGTTCTGTCTGAAGTGCGAGCGCTGCAGTAAGACCCTCACAGCGGGTGGCCATGCTGAGGTAAGATTCACTACTAGATCACGCACTACCTCACTGCAGTAGTTGGGGAAACTCAAACAGCTGAGTATTGACTTTATGACACCGCGCGTTTCCATCAGAGGATCGGTGGTCTATTTGAAGAGTCCAGCACCAGGACTGAGGCCTGTCACGTGGCATTGTGTGTATTTGGGGGGGCAGTGTTGGGTGCTAGCATGACATAAACAATTTAAGAGGTAAATATGATACAATCATGACAATACAAAGGCAAACCACACCGCCCCAAAGCCTACGCCATGCTACAACAAGCATTTTCCTTTCTTATCTGTTTTGGAAAGCTGTTTTAGTTGTGTCTCATGATACTCGTCTTCAGTGATTTGTTGAAAGCTTGCTGGCCAGCTTTGTATGTCCCGAGTGTTCCTGTGTGCATGACTGTGAGCCAAATGAAATTCTCCACGACCTTTCCAGCATCCTATTACATCACACTGTGATGACTGTGTCTAGATCGGAATGGCAGCAGAGGGCAAAGGACAGGGCTGTGATGTTTTAGAGCCAGAGGAATCGTCGTCGTCATCATTCAGTCATCATGTTGCCTTGAGTCTGTATTCCACAAGGATAAGAGTAGGAAACACCTGAGTGTTGCATTTACTCCAGGAACAGAAGAAATTCTCTCTGTTAGCATATTAACATCCTCACCACTTACATCAGCCTAAATCTGGATGTAGGTCAGGTTTCTATGGTGAGATTTCTGTTAGTTGTTACATGGTACAGGAATGAAGATGGGTTTGTGTTTTTTTTTTTTTTTTTTTTTTTTTTTTTTTTTTTTTTTTTTTTTAAAAGCACATGTACATTTCTCTTTAAGACCACTGATTGAACAAAAACTCACCTTGTGATTAAGATGATCACCCTTTAGTGTCCTCAATGGATTCTGGCAGGGTAAAGTGAGAGGATTTATGGGAATAGGGGTGGTAAGTATAAGCAAAAAGAAGGGACTTTGGATTCAGTTACCATGATGTGATTTCTTGTTTCTGGGAAAAGTGTGGGCTGGTGGGCTGCTATATGACCAGTGAGAACTGTAATGGGAGCCGGTGGACTAAGTATTGTATCTGACTTCGACATCACACCCACAGACTATTCACTGTCTGTCTAATGCATAATGCACACAAAAATGTTAAGAGAATTCTCAAAACCGCAAGATCTTAATTGGCAAATTACGCAAGTCAAGGGGTGTATAACTGAGGCTTGTTTACTCCTGGTATTAAATTGTTTTGGTTGATCAGATCACAAGTAGACGAGTAAAAACACATAACCAATATGCCTGGTGTTTTAGGCCCGGTCCACACGGAGTTTAGCTGTATACGTAAACATTTTGTATCATATCAGTGTTTCATCCAGACAGATCTGGCATTTTGGGAGCCTGAAACCGGTATTTTTTTTTTAAAAACCGGGTCCCAGAGTGGATGAATCTGACACCCTTGTGTTTTCGTGTGTACTGCCAATACGTTTTTTTTCAGCCAAACAGTTATGTCATCACACCGTGTCCCACACGGAAAAGACTAGAGGGGATACAGCTACGGCCACTGGGCATGTGCACATCAATATTGCGTCATTTTTAATTACTGTATTTGCATTATTGTTAAATGGGGTTTAGGGTTGGGGTAGGCGTAGGCATTAATAAAACAATAGAAAATGTATTTATTTTATCGTGAGAATTTGCCTTACTTCCGACAGTTGCTGTACCCCTTCTAGCCACAGCTCTTCTTCTCCGTTTTTAGTGTTTGTGTGTCAGAATTACAGCACCACATACTGGCCTGGCATGTATACTACATCGTTTTGAGTCGGTTTCAGTGGTTCCGTGTGTACGCAGATATTTCTTGAGACAAGGAAAAAAAAAAAGATTGGATGGGGAAAGTTCTGGCTTTGTGTGGATGTGGCCTTAATCCATCTATTTTGTCCACTTTCAACCTCTTCATGATTTTGAGGGGAGGGTCTATGGGCGTGTGTGTGTGTGTGTGTGTGTGTGTGTGTGTGTGTGTGTGTGTGTGTATAAAATAAGCTTGTGCAATTTACATATGAACGTGCCCAGTGACGACAGCAGCTTTAGTTTCTGCTCTGAGTCTGAAAGTTGCAAGACCACGCCAAACATTGTGAGTGGTTGTACGTTTTTCATCTTCAAACCAAGCTTGGGTCTTCAGCCGACAAAGATTAAATCCCGTCTGGCTAGCGCGCTTCCCATAATGTTTATGCATTAGCTCAGTAGGCGGAGAGCAGGCGGTCTTTTGCTCCTGTTCGAACGCATTCGACCACATGAGCGTTTGCACTATGAAAGCAATCCATTTTTTGTTTTACACCCCATTTACACTTGTATTTAGTGTTGTCCACTAGTGATCACATGGACCAAAATGCATCTTAATACCAGGTGTAAATGGGCCCTGATGGTGATTTGAGGCCACAAATTGATCAGAAGTGGGTGAGCTGAAGCGATATGAACCAGACTGTTGACCACCGTTTGTCAATGCAGAGTGACTCTGTGGTCATTACTAATGGAGTGCAGATAGTGAAGCTCATGTGATCTGCCGTTGGATACTGCAGTCAGAGTTTGAACGCCTGCTGGCAAATTAAAGCAATTAAATCACTGTCAGTGTAACAGCACCTTTAGGGTCTAAGACTCTTTTTCAGTCTGCCATGAAACCAAACAGTCAGGATTTGCTATAGTTAGTGGTTCCACTGAAGAACTGGTTATTGATCTTTGTGAGGTTAATGGCATTTAATCTTTTAGAAACTTCATAGCACATAGAAAGTGTTGAAGTCCTAAAATTCCCTCCTAGTGTTCTGGTTGGGTTGCTACTTTAGGGTCCTGATTGATCTACACCAGAACCACTAGAGTCAGCCGGTGTAGCTTTTTTGCTTGATATGTTACAACGTCATCAAGTTTTCCATTGTGGGAATTGAGGTGGGAAGGTGTCTGCCTAGTCTTTGTGTAATGAGCCCCACATTCCAACAAATTTTTTTTTTTTTTTTTTTTTTTCTTGCATACTTCTTCTGTACTGGCATATGGCCACTATTATCTGCCCCTTCCGTTCCTTTATCCTGACCTGCGCAGCTGTAACGGTCACACAGTTGCTGTCTGACGGTTCCCATGACAACCCTTTCCCGCCATGGCCCTCACCAGAGTGCTCTGGCAGCAACTTGAAGAATGTTCTGACCACGTCCTTCCATGTACACGCACAGACACACTCAAAGACGCATAGATGGGACACTTTGGGTGTTCTTATCCATCAACATGTAATGGTAACTGTTTTGAGTGTTATCAGGGAGTGGACGCCAAGATAAGTACCGTCTGTGGCATTTAGACATTTAGGATAGTGTACAAGCAGAAACTTATGCCAGCAAACACACACTCCTTCACTTGTAGAGTCTTTTGATGGATTTGAAGGAATTTAAGCCTGAAATTATTATTATTATTTTTTTTATTTATTATTCTGTTTTACATCCTCACAGCATGATGGGAAACCATACTGCCACAAGCCATGCTATGCTGCCCTCTTTGGGCCAAAAGGTGAGATGTAACACTCAGCATTTCAAGTCAAAGTCCTGTGACATCAACATACAGTAGACCTTATTCACAGCAGCGCCATCTTTGATTTTTAACGGGAATGAAAGCAGGCTGAGGGATAGACCTACATCTTTTCAGTGGGCTGTACTGTTATTTAATGCGTTTTTGAATTGTTATGCTGATGAAACGCCACAAAAATATATTTCGATAAAGTTTCAGTAGACCCAACTCCAGACAACATGAGCTGTGGAAAATAAGTGAGCAAGGAGCTTTATACAGCTTTTTACAGCGGATGCCATTGAAAACACGGCAAGTCTATCCCTCACAGCCTCGCTTTCACATCGGTCACGGCGCTGCTCTGAATAAGGTCTATTGACATGGAACTAACTGTTCTGATCTCTGCCCATTTATATACAGTATATTGGGTTATGAATTACATTTTTGTTCTCTGCTACATAGTGCATGACACTAAAACATGAATAAATAGTTGCATATAAAACATTGCTATCGTGAATTTAAAGAATGCCCTCTGCTTAGGAATGTTCTTGTTTTGAGAGAGAACTCACTGGCAACACTTTACAATAAGGATCAATGTTATTAATGTAAGTTAATGTTAGATTATATATTGTAAATTGTTTATTGTGTATATGTACATGGTACATTTAATTAGTTGAAAACTCCCATAGCATAGGATTGTTTGTTAATACCTAATGCATTGTCTATTTTTAATTAAATTAGTCGTATGAAACCTTTCCTATTGTGAATTTTGCATGATGGTGGGATATTTACATGAAACTCTGGTTAATATGTAGGTGTGAACATCGGGGGTGCAGGATCATATGTGTACGAGAATCCCGCCAACACTTCCCCACCCACATCCACCGTGGACTCCGCACCCAAACCTCAGGAGAAATGGGTCCCAGTATCTTCAAGGCCGCCATCTAAAGGTACAAACAGCAGCAGCAATCCGCAGCAACTGACTTATTCTAAACCGTACAGGCTGAATGTGTAAAACTGTCAATGACCGCTAATCGCTGAATTCTCAAAATTGTCCACAAAAGGTCACAACATAGAGGTTGTAGGTTGTGTGCATCTTCCTTTAGCTACAAATCATTGTTCTAAATGTTTTGCAATATGACGCATGACAAATTACAAAGTGTTTATTTGGATCATAGAGTGCATGCACCTCTCATTTCAGCTGGAAGCATCACCACCTTCTCTGGGGAAGCAAACCTGTGTCCCAGATGCAACAAGAAGGTTTATTTTGGTATGCTTCTCTCTGTCCTAGTAACATTTCATACTGTGCCTTGGATTTTAATTATAGGGAATGCATAACAGGAAATGTAATGGAGCTAGCAGAATAACATTTCCTTTTACGTTCTTATGGCAGCTGAGAAGGTGACATCACTGGGGAAAGACTGGCATCGTCCGTGCTTGCGCTGTGAAAGATGTAAAAAGACCCTGTCAGCAGGCAGCCATGCAGAGGTGAGAGGAAAATAAAGGTTGCTTAGTACAAGTGCATAGACGGCTGCCATGATGCTTTCATTAATTCTGTCCATGTAAAAGAGGCTAATGAAGAATCATTTTTACATTAGAAACCTTGAATAAACCGCAGGGCATCTGTGGGTCATTAGGTAATACATCAGTTTGCTGGAAATTAAGGCCATTAAAATTCAGTCATTTTCTCACCCTTGAGTTGTTCCAAACCTGTACGAGTCTCTTTCTTCTGTTGAACACAAGATATTTTAAAGAATGTTGGTAATCGAACAGTTGACGGTAGTCATTGACTTCCACAGTAGGAAAAAGTCAATCGCTAAAGTCAAGTGTTTGATTACCAACATTCTTTAAAATATCTTCTCTTGTGTTCATCAGAAGAAAGAGACTCATTTCCACTGGGAGTAAGGCTGTACCATTAATCGTAATAAAAATGAAATCTCAATATGACTATATTAATAATAACATTGTGCAAAAAGAATATTACTTTTGTATAAACTTTCCTGTGTCCCCATAGGAGCTAGTGAAATAATGTTTTAATGACATACTGTAGCCTATATGCATGTACGCAATCAATTCTTTTAGCTGATGTGCAGATCTTAAGAAATGGAAAACGGTAACACCTTTCTAGCACTTACTAATACATTAAAATTTGTAAAAGGAAAAAAGTTGTATTTAATAATTAACAATGAGCAACAGTATATTTATTAACTAACATTAACAACGAACAATACATTTGTTACATGTTTGTTAATGTTAGTTAATACACTAACTAATGTTAACAAATGAGACCTTACTGTAAAGTGTTACTGAACAAAATATTGATACCTGAAAAACTATTTATATCAGTCCTAAAATGTGTTTTTATGTGTTGTAGCATGATGGCCAGCCCTACTGCCATAAACCATGTTATGCTGTCCTCTTCGGCCCAAAAGGTACCATGAGAGTTTTCAACTCTAGGGGGAGCTATTGCTTCATTTTCTGACAATAATCTGACATCGTTTCAAATGAGTATCACGTAGTTCTTTATTAGCATTTAAAATAAAGCACTTTTCATGCAATTTTTGATCTTCTATATATCTTCATGCTTTCTTAATTTCTTGATTAATGTCCAAGTTATTCATGTTTTTTTTTGGATTTCTAGGTGTCAACACTGGTGGTGTTGGTAGCTACATCTACGACAAGGAGCCCAACACGGAGGCTCAGCCTTGATTTTCAGTCTTTGAGAAGCCCAACCATAACACCATAACAACAGCCACTACCAGTACCTCACACACTTTCACATATGCCCCACTTCTTGCCTTATCACGGATAACCTGTGCCAGTTTGGATCTTTCTGCTGAGAAGTGACACCAAATACTACAACCATGTCTTCAGCTCTAACTGAACCACTCACTGTCCCTTGGACTCTTCTTATTGGTCCACTTGATAGTCCTCTATCCCAATTCCAACTGTCCGCAACAAGAGGAAAATTTGAGTTTCGTTATATATATATATACACACACATGATCATCTCTGACTTGTCCTATGATTCATTTAAAGGTAATTTTATTTAATTGTATACACTATCTTTGTGTAGTTGTTAAAATGTTGCATATAGCTCCCCTACAAAGAACAAAACCAAGACCCCACTTTCACAATACTGCATGTACAGTAGGATGTGTGTGTGTGTGTGTGTGTGTGTGTGTGTGTAATGTGTGTTCTAGTAGCAGATAAAACAACAGAAGTTCACTTGGGGAGCTTTGTTTTTATGCAGAGGAGCCAGGCTGTTTGAAATGCCTGCTGACAGAGAGCGGAATCTCTCTTTAGAGGCTTTGTGCAGGTGTGTTCAGGAGCACATCATCATAAATCTGAAAAATATTCTCAAACCCAGATTTACTTTTTGGCCACATGGCAACATTCCGGAGTTAAAACATTTTAAGAGAAGGTCTGCAGGATACACAGACAGTAAAGTAAAATAGCCAAGCTCTTATTTTTAAGGGGAGGACAGAAACTGCTCCCAGAGGGCCACCGTCCTGCAGAGTGTAGCTTCAACTCTAATTAAATACACCTGAACCAGCTAATCAAGGTCTTCTAGATTACTAGAAAGGCTGGTGTGTTGGGACAGGATGGAGCTAAATTCTGCAAGCCCTTCAGGAGCTGCCCTGGACACCCCTGATTTATGAGGTAGCTAGTGGAAGTCCACAGGGACAGATGGTGTATGTGCTTGGTGACCAAGTAGCTGCAGCTAATATTTCAGCTATAATTTAGTACTGTTACATAACACATGGAAATGGATTAAAGGAAAAGATCTGAATAATTTTTTTTGTATTGTTTGCGATCTGAATATTTAGATGAACCCCAGTTTCTCAAAGTGTTGAAACTGAAGTATTGTTTCCCATTCAATCTTTTTTTTTTTTTTTTTTTTTTTTTAAGTTCGTAGTAAGTTCGACTACATTCTTACTGTTGTGCATTTGTACTCTATGACTGTTGTTGTTATTATTATAATGATTTATGCTGTATCAAGCCTATTTTCTTTTGAGGACTTTCTTATGCAGAGCCTGCAAGTCAAATCCTGCTGCTTCTGTGTGTTTAATCCCATATTAAAGTTTATATAATGCTTTTCCCTACTCTTGGATTTCTTATTTAAGTCCAGCTGAATGTGACTGCTGTAATTAAACATGCTACAAAAAGACGGGAACAAAAGGGAGTGAAGGTAAATTGATATAGATGATCTTGAATGCACTGCCATTACTATTTTCCAGTAATAAATGTATTATATCATTAAGTGGATGAGAATTGTGAGTTGTGCTCTGATCCCAAAATAATTTTTGTAACTATTAGTTTTTCTCCATATCACAATAAAGGGATTGTGTTTGGTATATCTCTTAATCTCCAGTTAAGGCTAGACCACTGGGGCTTGAGACTGGTATTTTTTTTTCTCTCCTCCATTTAAAGCTTTTATGAATGGGGTTAAATTTTTTGTTACATTTCTGCTTCCAAAATAGTTTGTTATATTCTTAAGGTGCAACATTTTGAAGACAGAAAATCATCCAGTGTCTGTTGTCAGTAATGTAAATCTTCACTGTATTAACCCCTCATCACACTACAGCTTTTGTGAAATTAACTAGGCCTTATAAAAGGGAGTGGAAATGCAAATGAACTATGAATGGCCTCTGCAGCCATCTATTGGTTACAGTGGTAATTTATGTCATTTTCATGTTAAAGGGATAGTTTGCCCAAAAATTTGAATTCTGTCATTTACTCAACCTTAACTTTATCAAAAAAAAAATTGTCAGTTGTTCTTTCTTCAGCTGAATAAAAAATAAAAGATATTTTGAAGAATGTTGGTAACCAAGCAGTTGATTGCTCCGGAGCAGCTCATGTTCCAGGGTTAGTTTGCTTAAGAGGTATTCAGATGTGTGTTATATAATTAGTGTTATACATTATATTAATGTAACCAAATTTGTTATATAGTTACAGTTATGTAATATACAATATTATATATTAATACTAAAGCACAATTATAACAATGTAATGTCAATTAAATTCAAATATATTTGTTATTTATTGTATTGTCATCTGCATTCAATTAATTAGCATCAAACAAACAATATAATCCTTATTTTCAGTGAATAAAGATTACTTATTAAATGAAGAGATTTAAAAAAATGATTGCACAACCACCAAATAGGTGGCGATGTACTAAGTAGGTTATGTAAATCGCCATTAAACAAAAGAAGGAGGAAGTAGAATGGCGCGTTCTTTCTTAGCGTCTGTTTTCATGGTGAATCATCGATTCGTCGCTCTGTTGAGAAGGTCTTGTGTGTTAACCGGGAACATACTCTGAGTTGTCTGAACTTACTCCCGGACGCGTTTTTGGAACCAGCATACCTCGAGTAAGCAAGGTTTGGGTTAATCATCCGAGAGTTCAAGGTAAGTTATATGTGGTGGTAAGTGTTGCTTTCTGGAATACCCAGACCTGAATGGTATTTGGTCAATAAAACGTCCCAGTGGTTCTGAATTATCACTGCATCAATACAGATGTTGAAAGATTGCAGGTATAGAATTTATGTTATTAATTGGTGCATAGTGTCTTAAAGCAACTTCAAAAAGACCAGTTTTCCAGTGTCCCCAGACATACCTCAAACTATGACATCACCCTAATACCATACAGCTATACATTTCCCATCTTTACTGGATTTTTCATCAGATGCTTACAGTACAGTTAGATCAAAACAGCTGGAAATGTGACCATATACTGTGATGTGTTAGCAATGGGACAGGATGTGTTGTTTGCTTCAAAAACCCACAATTCAGTCTGACCAAAGTGCGATGATAGGCACTCTGGGTCATAGTTATCCATGATGCCACCCAACAGCAAATGTAAAGAGTGTATTTCCTTCATCATGTATCAACAGGACACTCTTTGTAAATACAATTATAATAAAATAAGCACATTTTCTTTTCTAAGCATTTTCTGTGACAGTGTGACTGTCCAAGACCGATGCAAACAGAAGAGTGGATAACCTTTACAAACAAATCAAAGTTATAGAATAGAAGATTTATTATGCCGTGATAACTGTGCATTTGTATTCAACATGTTTACAGCTGTAACTGTCAAGCTCGCACTCTTTAATGTTCTCACTGGGCCCGTGGCATGTTTGTTTTCAGATTACAGCACCTTCATCATTCAATGTCATAAAACAGTCACCTTTTAAAGCTACTAATGACTTAGCCATCAAAATGCAATGCAATTCCTTGACGTAAATGCTTTTAAACTGTCACTGAATGCTGTCTATCTAGTTGAAATATTGTAGGTGTGTTATCATTTTTGTTATAGGGACATATAATGAAATATATAGTTAAATGTCAGACAGTAACAAACATGGATTAAAAAGGAATTAAAGACAATAATGATGGTTGTTATGGAATTCTCTCAAACGTTATTGGATCATGTTCAAGGTCACCTGTGTGAACTTTAGGGCAATTTCATACAGCCACTAAAAATAGGATCATTTGGTTTAAAGTAATGGCTCAGATAAGTGAATTTAGTTCTGAGAAAAGGTTTAATGTCATTTCTTTGCAAATGCCACTTGAGATTCTGCCAGTTTGCCAATGTTGTTATCTAATGCAATTCAATTCATACATTTGCCGCAAGTGTGGCATAATTGTCCGGATACTTTTTGGGGCCAATGTACATAACCATCACAGGAAGAGTAATAATTGTACACACATGGTGTTTGACTGAAAGTCAGTTGCTGTGGAGTTTCACCCTGACATCATTGTGAAACATAACCGGAGTAAAGCAGCCTGAGAACTGGTAAAGTTGCATTACATCCATCATGTAACGATGCTAAAAATCACCCCCAAAAACAACCCACCCTGTCCCAACCACTGTGCTAATCAAAACACTGTAGTAAATTCCTTTAAAGGTTTTTTTTTTTTTTCTTTCTGTCAAAACGTAGTTTGTACAGTAACCTTTCAACAGGTTATGTAATACTGTTTTGAGCATTCCTATTAATTTTCTCCATCTTCCAAATTTGGTAAGATCCTACTGCAGTTCTTGTCTCTTGACTGGACAATGGCTCCTGCCCTACACAAGGGAGCAATTTGGTTACCAGGATACACTTCCGGCCCATTCCCAGACGCTTTAAACTCACTCAACTCCATGACTGGAAACAAACTATAAAAATAATGTTAAAAAAAAAGCCTCTGCGAAGTGAAAATAAATAAAAACAGCCACATTGGCAGCACAGTCTCATTAGATAGAGCATCATTTAAACATATTTGTAAGACTACTCACTTCTTTGGCGTAAAATTATAAAGTAGTAAATATTTCTGCAGAATAAAGGCTTTCGATTTAGATGTATATTTTTTAACTTACTTTTAAAGAAACATTTGCTTAATTTTAATTCAAGAATGCTTTTAATTTCCTCTTCTAGTTCTGTGGGAGGAAAAACGTATAAATTCATCCACCAGATGGCTAATGTCCGCTGCACATTTCATTTCTCAACTTGGAACAGTTTGGCTATTGTCAGGTAGGTTTACATAGTTCATCATCACATTGCCCAGCAATAAAGGCCAGACCCATGAGCGGCACTGGGCATAAATGGGTGGAAGCACAAAAAAAGTGGAAACATTTGCACCCATTCTTAATATTATCTTTCATCATGCTCTGAATGAGTGTTTGCTTAGTCTTGTTTTGAAACAGAGTTTTCAGAGTGAAAAGCCCATAGATTCATCCACCAGATGGTTTTCACCTAAATGAAGGGACTGTGGTATGTGGAGTTTGAATAGGTCACTAAATTACATCTAGGACCAAAAGTACCTATTACATCAACTCAGGGTTGACTGAGGTCTTCTCTAGTGAATTGAATTATTTCACAGATTCCAGCTAAAGCATTTAGTGAAGTCAAAGACTCAACAGAATGATAAGATATGATTCTTACTATACCAGTTTTTTTCAAGTAATGTTTCCAGTAATGTTCTTCATCTTCCCAGATCTAACCTGAGTTTTAAGATTAAGCAAAGGCATATGCATGATCAGCATGATTTTAACCCTTTTTTTTTCTTGTCGAAATACCAGTGAAGAACTACACAACTCATAATGCTGAAGTGGGACCTTTATTAATTCATAAATATCATTACATTTTTGGATGGTTGCGCCACATGACATTTACAACTTGAATTGACCTTGACAGTCATAAGGATCTGCAGGGTCTTTTCTATAATATCATTTCCTGTTTTAAGTTTTTGTTAATGCATATTTTGCATGTTGGTTGCACCACATTTTCAAGTTTCAACTTTTTAATTAGGAGTTTTCTTCATTATATCAGGACAGTTGTATCAATGATTTGATCATCATTGATCAAAATGAATTGTAGCCTTTATGCCTTATCAGCCTTTTAGCCAAACGGATATTTTCTATCCTGAATGAAGTCATCATTTGGCTCCCGTAGAACACATAAACTTGCACATAAACTAACTGCATGTGTTTATCCAAGATAATTAAATTGTTAGATGTCAAGGGTGAATGTAATGTCTGCTTTTAATAAAACATTGCTGGCTCCCTATGAAGTAGCACTTTTGACATGCAGAAAAACTCAACAAATAAAATCATTAAACTGACTACAAAATCAATGCAATGTCAATGATATCTCTATCCATCACTGTCACAAACTGCAAAACCTTCAGCACTGACCTGCCTAAAACAATATTTTATTGTATATTATTAAATAGTCCAAAGTCTCTTTCATTGGTCAGTGTGTTTTCTTTCCTCTCATAATTATACACAGATGTGCATCCGCACTAGCCTGAAAACACTTCATGTTTATAAGTACAATTTCTTTCTTAATCCGCAAGCGCAGCCTTGATGCCACATATGTTACTGGGATTTGAATGCTTGGTGCATCATGGGAAATTCCCTTCTTTTTGTATTCGTCTCATTTCAGCCCGTAGGGCAAAACACATTACTGATATTTAGCACTGTAAGCCCTGATTTTCATAATGTCAGCAATGATGAAAGAAAGCTGAATTCAAGTCAAAAAGCCCTGATATCTTAAGAACCTAGACAGCATTACTTAAACACCAAACCCCTATCTCACATTTCCACTGTCATCGTCGCACAATTGTGATTGAGCTGCACAGGTGAGCTGGCAGACATTTCAAACTGGTGAATATAAAAGAGAGATCTGAGAAGATGGCACCCTGCCACAATAAGGACTGAAGGCCAGAGGGTTTGCACGTTTGTGAGTTCGACTCATTGTTCTCTTTGTTCAGGGCTGTGTGAGCACAACCAGATTTTTTCATCACCACATCAGGATCCTGAACATCAGGATCTACGATAATGACCAGTTGATTTGTTTTTTGTTTCATTAATCCAATATTTTTTAGAGAGAGTAATTAGTAAAGTTATCTAATTACACTGTTGAAGATGTAATTAGTAGCTACAGTTAATTACTTAACCAACACCAAAATTATTTTTTAAAAGTTGTTTGAATCATTTAAAGGCACAGTATGTAAGTTTCCCCACCAGAGGTCGCTTATATTCAAAACAATAACAAAGACATTGCTTGATGCAGTCAAGCACCTCCTTTCTTTCTTTTCTTTTTTTTTTTTTTTTTTTTTACTAATAATATTAATTTGAAATATTACAAAAAGTGAAAACCCCAAAGAAAAACAAGATGAGAAGGGGAAAAAAAGACAAAGGTGAACTGAATGAACAGTTTATTTAATTGCATAGTAGGTGATACTAGTAATGTTCGCTAATTAAAAATAGCTAGCTAGAGTTAAGGCCAGTTAACCTTATGCGCTGTTTGTTGTAAGGTGTACACCTTAAAATGTGATTTTGTAACATATCATGCCTTTTTTTAAATGCATGTAATATCACTTTTTCATCAGTTTTGGAGGGATATATGGTAGGCTTGATTTAAACATTTATATGCCTATATAATTTTTATATATGGGTTTATTTAAAATAGCAACATATGGGGGCAGTAGACGCTATTGACAGACGACGCAAAGACAAGGGTGGTTTCACTGGTTAAAATTGCATATTTCTCTAGATTTAAACATTGTTGTAAACATTTGGGATAATGCAAGTACACAAGTCAACAAAAACATTGTTCTAGTGATTTTTGGATATTTTAATGCAAAAATCTTACGTATTGTACCTTTTAAAAGTACTCATTTATTTTAGGTTTAACAAAGCAAAATACCCCCTGGGGTACAAATATCCCTAGTTGGGAGTCGCTGATCTAATGGATCCATTTCATGGAAAATCACATACTGTAGATGACCACACTCAGAGATCTGAAAGTAATGCTGAACCATTCTGTGCAGTTCAGCCAAACATAAGACTCCTCTATATGCTGATCTCTTTGTCTTTTTATTTCTCAAGCTGGAACTGTTTGACTATTGTCAAACTTAGGAGGTCAGACTTTTAAAAAAACAATAGATGACAGTCACTGAGGATACCGAGTGGAAAAATGGAAACACAAGAACAAAAGCTCTGATCCAAAACTCATACTATGTCTGAAGTGTTTTTTTCTTCTTGGTTTGGGGTGCTCCATTTACTATGTTGAGTCTTGCTTTGAGCTTAACGTGTGGCATTTTCCACAAATAAGGTGCAAATTAAAGTTGGCATGAAACGGAAGTTGTGATAGTCTTCCTTAATTGAGACATATACATTATCTGAGTAAAACGGCATTTTGAACGAGAAAAGAAATGTTTCGCACTCGATTGGATCGTTGTATGGTTGTGTACAGCACTTTGGCATATACACTAGGTGTTTTTAAATGTGACCTTGACCTTGCTGTGATCTCATTTGAGTGACAAGCTGTCCCACCATAGAAGAGATGCTGTTGTAAGAGGGAGGGGAAGTTAGTTTGATTAAAAATTATGAGAGCGCAAAAAAAAATGTGCACGGATAACTAATTTACATGAAATATAGCAACGTTCAAAAAATAAAAAACAAATAAGGGTACAATAGAAAGGGTCAAATGTGTTACTTCCTTAATGGCACTATTTTAAGGAAAGTAACATTCTTTGTAAGGGGGTGGGGTGGGGGGGTGGGGTGCTATATCTCTAATGCATTAAAATAGGTCACGGGACATCAAAGTGTATCATATTCATGGAATGTGCTGTGCAGAATCAATTATATGTCCTGCATTATGAAACACAAAACCATTTTTAAGGCACACAAGGTTGCTGACAGTGGTTGGCCTTCAAGGTCCATTGAAGCATTATTCAACAAAGCCTACAACAACTGAATTTTCTGACAGCATTTGCATGACTTTTCAAAACTTGCAGCAGATGGTTGAGACAAGCTAAATACAGGATATACACAAAACTGGATGACATTCTGAAAAATCTGTGTTGAAAACTATGAAGGCTATGAAGGCAACTTGATCATTGCAAAGATTCTACATCATTGTAATGATCAAGACAGATTCTAAACCATTCTACATTAAAACAATCCAGTTGACCAATACAGTAACTTCACTCTTTCATTGAAGAAATGGGGAAAAACTGTTAAACTGATTATGTGACCATTCTGGTCCTTCCTCGGGTCTCCCTCAATCTTTCCTCTTTCCTTTCTTTTGTCACTAAATTTCCTGTTATGTGTTTGCCTCCCCATCCCAGCATCTAAACTGGGCTGCATTCCCACCATTAATCCAACCCAGACTCTTTTCCATTCCTGTAGTCTTTTATTTTGATGTTCCTCATCTGTTCCTCAGTTACGCACTAAAATGGTTGACACACTGATTTAGACATACTAATAAAGTGACAAACAGGAGTTCATGCACATTTTTCTTTTAAGACTTCTATTTTTTAATTTTTTTGTAGAATAACCTCAAAATCATGGGAAGACATGATCTATGCCAAACCAGCACTCTTCATCAAGGCCAAAACCAATAATTGTACAGCAGCCAAAGAGACAACACCCTGTTAGTACAACATCATACATTGCCCATAGACTTCAATTGAAAACCTTAGCAGCTGAATAACAACGCCCTAAAAAAATATTCAGAACTCTATAGCAACAGTATAGAGTAGTGCAGGATTGACGTCAAAACCCGGAAGACTAATCGCCACTTGTTTCCTCAAGATTTCCTATTGGTTTTTATAATGGGGTTTTTCAATTTATGAGTGAAATAAGGTCTGTGGTAAACATAACTTGCCGTTGACGATACTTGAAAGTTTTGCTCTACAACGTAAATTACACACCCATTTTGAAAATGTACACTTTGAAGCTGTTGTGTATATTTTATAAAATGTATGCTTCTAATAAGTACCTAGATAAGGAAGTTTGGGGTGTATGCAGTGTACGTTGTACTATAAAATGTCCAAGTATTGCTTATTTTACTCATGAAAACCTCATTATAATACTCCATAGGAAAATCTCAAGGGAACCAGCAGCAAATGAGTCTTTGGACGTCATCCCTGCAGCACTCTATAGACGCCTTCACGCATTTCTAGCCCCCCACAATAACAAATATATGGAAGTTTGTTTCCTCAAAAAATGTAACTTTTTATCTCACAATTCTGACTTTTTTCCCCCTGCAAATCTCAGAAGAAAAAAAACTCAGAATTGCACATTTATATATTATTGTGTTTATATCGACTTTATATCACGCAAATCAGGCTTTATAACTCACAATTGTGACTTTATGTCACGTTTCTCAATTCACAATTCTGAGAAAAGGTATTGCATGATGTAAACTTGAAATTGTGAAAAAAAAAAAAAAAACGCAATTAGCCTACCTTTTTAGTTTTTATTCATGCACATGAACATTTTATTTATTTATTTATTTATTTATTTATTTATTTTATTCATGCACATGAACAAGCGCGGAAACAAGCTTCCATAAAAATAAGAGTGCCCATAATAAAAGTTCAGTTTAAAACACCGCCCAAGTTCTTTAAAATAATTTGTTCTTTGTATTTTATAATCTTTGTATTCATGTTTGTTTCATATAGTTTTGGAAAAAATAAAAAATAAAATATTAAGACATTTTCTTTACATATGTGATGTGCATTATGTTCAAAAATATATATATATATTTTTTTAAATATGAAATTTGAACATTTCATAGGGGTTAACAAATTTGAATTTAATTTGAAAAGTATTCATTTTACAAATATCCTGAATTATTAATATAAATGTCATTAGGTTGTTTTACAATCTAAACAAACCATAAAAAGGTCAAAAATATAGATGAGACTCTAATATTAGTCTTTTATTAGTTGTTTCTCTGTCCAGATTTGTAGAAGCAGTAAATACATTGATAAATACTATAAAAAGGGTTGACAGGCAGACTGGAATATGCCCAATGTCCTGTGATAGATAAAGCAGCTGCTCTGCTATTCTTTGACTTGGCTGAATTCTTCAGTCGTCTGAAAGAGTTCCCACATAAACCCACCAGAGGAACCCTTTGGTCCAACTCTATCCTTTGGGAAAACATTTCTTTTCTTTTCTCGTCTGGAGAGCGAATCAGCATTTGTTTGTGTTGAGCAACGGTTTCCATAGAGACAGAAGATTCTCAGACATTCAGCATTCCAGAATATTTCTTCTAATATTTTTTTTTCTTTGATGCAATGGCATGTTAAATAAAAATCCCCTCTTATTTCCTCCTGAAGAAAGATTAGGCTAATAATAACTAGGGGCCACTAAGAAAAGTGAGGTCTCTGTTTAACATTGATTCTAATTTTAAAAGACAAATGGGCCCTCAAAATGACCTCAGAAAATATCTCCTGATCTGTTAGTACGCTAACATGTGATTAGCGCTTGATTAGCAACTAAAAACGGCAGCCAAAAAAGAACCAGATCAGAAGGCGTCCAAACCTGTGGAACGTAAATTAAACCAGAGTCGATTGATTTGAGTTACAGAGAGAACTGTGCCCAATCAGAGCTCAGTCAGTTCATCCAGCTCTACCATTAGTCAGAAATGCTGGCTGTGGAAAATAAAATGTGTTTTTCAAAATGTCAACTTTTTATGAAAAAGTGTATCCAGCACATTTGCAAAGATATTAAAAATGCATAAAACATATTTATGACAAAATCATAGTGCATACATTTCAAAGCCTGCAACAAGCACTATCTACCTGGGAATAGTGCAACTGAATAAACACTTGTAACTGACTAAATATCAAAAAGAATAGCTAATTGTGTTATAAGTCAGGCCCTGTGTAGTTGTGTTTCTTTACAATATTAATTTATGTAAGCAATATCGCTCTTGCAATCGTGCTGTTGTTCTGAAAAACAGTGCGTAAACAAAGTGCTGATATCTAGTCTGATGCATAAGGCATACAAAATGGGAAACACTTCAGCAGTTTTCAAGTTATCATCCGATTAGTTGAATTCTCCAGGATTTCCAGGAGATGTGTGTCGCATAATCATCTTTTAAAAGACTGACGCCAAACACCCTCGTGGAGAAGAAAGCCGCTGTGTTTACAACTGTGACAATAAACGCTGTGACAATGAATCAGGACCAACTAAAATGCTGGATTTTCTAAAATATGTAAGATATTGTAGTGTCATTGTTGCAGTAGACTTGCACAACTTTTTGAATTAATAATTTATTAGATGCAAGCCTGTCTGTTACCATAGGGACACCGACTTTACATTTTCACGCCCCTAAATATGCGGAACAAAACAAACTGATTGCTTACATGTCAGACGGTGATCCTTGTCCAATGAAAGCTGCGATCAGAGTCCAGTGACTGCTGTCAGTCTGAAGGTCTGGCTACGCAAGACTGGCTTATATCAAGAGCAACAGAACAATTACAAGTGTGATCATTTCTTATATGAAACAGTTTAATAAACAAGAAGTTAATATTTAGTAACTTACATTTTAGACACAGTTGCTCTGCCAGTGAAAATAGTTCCAAACAAAGCCACAGCAGAATTAATCTGAATTGGTTGAGTAAATGATTCAGTGACTCACTCATAAAAACACTGACTGCATGCAAAATCACATACTATCTATTATTTCATACACATACAAAATAATAGATAGTTATTTTGAACAAGTAATTACTTTGCGACTGCTAAAAAATGTATGTACTATAGTATGAATGTGTGGAGTATGAATGTAATCTGGACGTACTACATTTGCCATGTTGTCATTATCATGTGTCCTACCAGCGTCAGTTGCTGGCACTTTTTGTCCCTATTTTACTGTGAATTTGGACATACTACTTTCGTTACATACTTTTTTTTGCCAACTATATAGTAGGGAAGTATGCGATTTTTGGATGCAGCCACTTATGGTTTTCTCTCATTAATGAATCTGTTTTTGAAGGAGTCGGTTGAGTGAATTATTCAATAGGTCATTCATAGATTGCGTGTATCATTCTTGAATGGATTTTGTGTTTTTTAATCAGTTCATAACAGTCACTTGTCTCCACCTACTGAAAAATGCACACCACTACTGCACAGGCAGTCTGCCTGAAATACTCAGCACTGCAGGTCGGAGTAATGGGCATGCTGAAATCTGTTCTGAAAGGTAGTGGGTGTGCCGAAAGGTCTTTACAATTAGTCGCTAATAGGGGCTTTCGCACCGGAGGAACCTTTTCATAGTTCCTAGAACTATTGGCAGAAGTGCCTGGATTTCGGTAGGTTCGCACCGTAGGAACTAGAAACGATTGTAGTTCTAGGAACTCCTTTTTGGGAACTGCTCCTACTTCAGAGTAGGGTCTAAACCAGCACAATAGGAACTACCAGTGACGTAAGTGTATGCTGATTGGCCGAACGCACATGAAACACCAGAACCCGACATTTAAAAAAAAAAAAGCAGTCTATATATATACCCCAGAAACTCTACATGAAAATGGAAAACAATGATAGATGGACCTCACAACCTTTGAGCTCAAAGTTGTGTTGGATTTTCTCTTTAGCGTAGAGTTCCTATTGGCGGTGCGAATGCAACCAGGAAAATGGCCCTAGGGGAACTTTTAGTTCTCGGGGAATCACCCTGGTGGTTAGTTCCTAGAACTACTCTGTGTGAAAGCCCCTAATACTGGCTGTTAGGGTGTGGTGTAGGGTTAGGGGTTAGTTTCTGTTGTAGCATTGCATACTTTTCGGCACACTCCTATATTTCAGAACACCCCTTTTGGCATGCCCATTACTCCCAAACTGCAGCTAATAAAGCTAATAAAGCACATGAGACCCGCAGTGATTGACAGCTGTCTTAACTAATGGGACCACTGACCTAATCTATGAACAGTCAAATCCTTATACCACTAAAAATAGATAAGATACATGCATGCATTTTTATTCAAATTAACTGAATCAGTAGGCAGCACAGGACCAATAAGTTAAAATCTAATAGCCTATTATAAACAGATTTCCTCAAATAAAAGTTAGACTCTATACGCCTGCATGTAATGGCATTGTTGTTCGTTACCACAAGCATCTCATGTATGACAATTATTTGTACACGATGGGCGGCAGATATATTACAAGAAAAGCCTGACATGTACTTACAACTGCATTACTTAACCGTATTTTCTTCATTAGAATGTTGATAGCAAGTGTCAAGTTAGTTTCATTCATAATGTTTCTACTTCATGTAACATGAGCGTTCATACTGGAGTGAAGCCGTTCTCATCATGTGATCGGGAAAACATTTCTTAGGGCGTGGTGAGCTCGTGCCAGGGGCGTGGATAGTGAGCCGTTGGAAGAACCATCATACGTCACGATGACCTACAACGTCCAGTAGGAAAATTCAACTGCAGTAGCCACTGTTCAACCTTAAAAGGGCAGCACTCAAACGTTTTTAGACCATATATTGTAGAACTAAAACACATTATACCTAAATGTCAAAACATTTACTCGAATCAATGAACAGCACTAATAAAGCCCCAGTCTTGGTTTAGGTAAGTTGGTTTAGGGTTTATAAGTAAAGTAAAGTAAAGTAGTTCAGTAAAGTCTGAAGTTTAACACAAACTGTAAGGAAGACTTCATGTCAAGTTTTTGCACTGAGGAAACATTAACAGCTTGGATCACGTACCTTTCCTGCAGTAGGTCACTCTGTTTCCTCCACTATTTTAGATTTATTTTGTCATAGAAATGCATTATTCAGTGCTGTAATTTGACACGACTGGCGGAAGTTTTCCGTGCACGGTGGGCAGACGCGACTAATCGATATTGACATTCATTGTCGATTATTCTCATTATCGATTTTATTAATTAGTTGTTGCAGCCCTAAATCCAACATCTAATGTGTTTCTCATTCCTGTTCCCCTTAGAGTCCTTTATTTCACGACATAAATTTAAGAGCCGTTTCCACAGTTTTGCCATATTTAATGGGCCAGTTTTATAATAACAACAGTATTCACAAACAAGTGACCACAGGATCCCCAGCCTAATATTTAATGATTACTTAACCACAATAATATTAGGATATGTGATGCATAAGCCAAAATCTTTAAGAGCCTTATCAGCATAAAGATTTCCACTACACCCTTCAAAACCATTCCATTTTATGGTAGAAATGATTTTAACACAAAGAGTCGCTTTTGGAGAAGAACAAACATCAACCCATCTCCAACATAATGGCTTAAACATTTCCCTTTGGTTGCAGCACAATGATGGAGCAGAGCCAGATACAGTAGAAGAGCATGATCGCTTCTCCAGGATACTGATCCACAGGACATTTTCCTGCTGTCCTACAGTCTGTGATTCCTACAGACTCCTAAATTGCACAGTTTCCATTTCCACTTTCATTCATTTTAGTTTATACTGAGGCATGCCAGAGTATTGGCTTGAAATAAAAGTTTTACTATCCTTAAATCATTTTCTTTAGTGCGCTGACAGTTTTCTCACTCTATTACTCGCAGGTTTATTTTACAGGTAGGTGTTAAATGCTTAAAAGTTACAGATTAGGCAATGGATACTATACAACAGTGGCAGGTTACCATGGTTACCGTACAGTCGTTTTCCTGTCCGTTCTGCTTTCCTTCAGCCTGTTACTCCATTATGACATAACCCGTCTGTCCCACGCCAAACTCTCTCCATTGCAACCACAGTCATTTCCGTGCTGATAAACTGATTTAATGAAGACTCCAGAGTACACAAATGGAAACTGCCTGCCTGAAATGTAGGAGCCTTGGAGATCTAGTACATGGTGAAGAAAATCCCCAAGTTCAAAGCTTCACCAAGACACCAATAAACCTGTATTCCTGGTAATTTGTGTTACTGATCTATGCCATGTGTGGCTTGGTGGCCTCATAATGGAAACCGTGTGGATATGTGGTCTGCCTAAATATTATGTCTGATTTTGCATCAATGGATTTATGGTAGTATATATGGCCAAGAAGGGGTAAGGCGGTGTCACAGTAAAGTGGATGATTGTGGTACTCTTGTGGCGGTAATCCAGCAATAAATGCACTTTAAGGCTTATTGATCTGCCTCTGAGATCCTGCAAAATGTAACATTTCTGTCTTCAGTATTTTAGACAGGGCTTTTCAACCAGTTGTTCTGTGGCATATGAGAGCAATTTTCTCTGCTGTAGAGTAGAGCCAAAGTAAAGCCGGTCAGATTACTTTTGATTTACCTATTGCTAGACTACCTATCAAGTGAGTGAAAACAGAAACTGCATGGAAACTTGGCACTTTATGAAGCTGATGGTTTGTCTGATTATTTCACATTACATTGAATTCTCTACTTTCATCAGCTGTCTAACTATTTACTGCTTTCTGCTTGTTTGCAATAGCTAGATGTTTCAAGTAGTTAGTATATTTTTTTTATCAAGTTTATGCAGAGCTCTGACATCATCACACTTCACTGAGATTGTGGTTAATATATAAAAATGAGTCTAATAAAAATGATAATCTGGGGCTGCATCCCCATGATGAAAGACAAAAACATAGATGTAACAGGGTTGACGTATAATCTGGGGCTGCATCCCCATGATGAAAGACAAAAACAGATGGTAACAGGGTTGACGTATAATCTGGGGCTGCATCCCCATGATGAAAGACAAAAACATAGGTAAGAGGGTTGGCTGAATAATCTGGGGCTGCATCCCCATGATGAAAGACAAAAACATAGATGTAACAGGGTTGACGTATAATCTGGGGCTGCATCCCCATGATGAAAGACAAAAACATAGATGTAACAGGGTTGACGTATAATCTGGGGCTGCATCCCCATGATGAAAGACAAAAACATAGATCTGGGGTAATGATGAAAGGTTGACAGGGTTGTATAATCTGGGGCTGCATCCCCATGATGAAAGACAAAAACATAGATGTAACAGGTTGACATAATCTGGGGCCGCATCCCCATGATGAAAGACAAAAACATAGATGTAACAGGGTTGACGTATAATCTGGGGCTGCATCCCCATGATGAAAGACAAAAACATAGATGTAACAGGGTTGACATAATCTGGGGCCGCATCCCCATGATGAAAGACAAAAACATAGATGTAACAGGGTTGGCTGTATAATCTGGGGCTGCATCCCCATGATGAAAGACAAAAACATAGATGTAAGAGGGTTGACGTATAATCTGGGGCTGCATCCCCATGATGAAAGACAAAAACATAGATGTAAGAGGGTTGACGTATAATCTGGGGCTGCATTCCCATGATGAAAGGCAAAAACATAGATGTAACAGGGTTGACATAATCTGGGGCCGCATCCCCATGATGAAAGACAAAAACATAGATGGTAACAGGGTTGACGTATAATCTGGGGCTGCATCCCCATGATGAAAGACAAAAACATAGATGTAACAGGGTTAACATAATCTGGGGCCGCATCTCCATGATGAAAGACAAAAACAGATGGTAACAGGGTTGACGTATAATCTGTATAATCTTGACGTCTTTCATCATGGGGATGCATGATGTATACACAGGGTTGTACAGGGTTGACGTATAATCTGGGGCTGCATCCCCATGATGAAAGACAAAAACAGATGGTAACAGGGTTGATGTATAATCTGGGGCTGCATCCCCATGATGAAAGACAAAAACAGATGGTAACAGGGTTGACGTATAATCTGGGGCTGCATCCCCATGATGAAAGACAAAAACAGATGGTAACAGGGTTGACGTATAATCTGGGACTGCATCCCCATGATGAAAGACAAAAACAGATGGTAACAGGGTTGACGTATAATCTGGGGCTGCATCCCCATGATGAAAGACAAAAACAGATGGTAACAGGGTTGACGTATAATCTGGGGCTGCATCCCCATGATGAAAGACAAAAACATAGATGGTAACAGACAAAAACATAGATGTAACGTATAATCTGGGGCTGCATCCCCATGATGAAAGACAAAAACATAGATGTAACAGGGTTAACATAATCTGGGGCTGCATCCCCATGATGAAAGACAAAAACAGATGGTTACAGGGTTGATGTATAATCTGGGGCTGCATCCCCATGATGAAAGACAAAACCATAGATGGTGACAGGGTTGACGTATAATCTGGGGCTGCATCCCCATGATGAAAGACAAAAACAGGTGGTAATAGGGTTGACATATAATATGGGGCTGCATCCCCATGATGAAAGACAAAAACAGATGGTAACAGGGTTGACGTATAATCTGGGGCCACATCCCCATGATGAAAGACAAAAACATAGATGGTAACAGGGTTGACATATAATCTGGGGCTGCATCCCCATCCCCATGATGAAAGACATAAAACATAGATGTAACAGGGTTGACAGGGTTGATGTATAATCTGGGGCTGCATCCCCATGATGAAAGACAAAAACATAGATGTAACAGGGTTGATCCCCATGATGAAAGACAAAACAGATGGTATAATCTGGGGCTGCATCCCCATGATGAAAGACAAAACATAGATGTAACAGGGTTGACGTATAATCTGGGGCTGCATCCCCATGATGAAAGACAAAAACAGATGGTAACAGGGTTGATGTATAATCTGGGGCTGCATCCCCATGATGAAAGACAAAAACATAGATGTAACAGGGTTGACGTATAATCTGGGGCTGCATTCCCATGATGAAAGACAAAAACATAGATGTAACAGGGTTGACATATAATGGGGCTGCATCCCCATGATGAAAGACAAAACAGATAGATGTAACAGGGTTGGCATAATCTGGGGCTGCATCCCCATGAAAGACAAAAACATAGATGGTAACAGGGTTGACGTATAATCTGGGGCTGCATCCCCATGATGAAAGACAAAAACAGATGGTAACAGGGTTGACGTATAATCTGGGGCTGCATCCCCATGATGAAAGACAAAAACATAGATGTAACAGGGTTAACATAATCTGGGGCTGCATCCCCATGATGAAAGACAAAAACAGATGGTAACAGGGTTGACGTATAATCTGGGGCTGCATCCCCATGATGAAAGACAAAACCATAGATGGTGACAGGGTTGACATATAATCTGGGGCTGCATCCCCATGATGAAAGACAAAAACAGGTGGTAACAGGGTTGACGTATAATCTGGGGCTGCATCCCCATGATGAAAGACAAAAACAGATGGTAACAGGGTTGACGTATAATCTGGGGCTGCATCCCCATGATGAAAGACAAAAACATAGATGTAACAGGGTTGACATAATCTGGGGCTGCATCCCCATGATGAAAGACAAAAACAGATGGTAACAGGGTTGACGTATAATCTGGGGCTGCATCCCCATGATGAAAGACAAAAACATAGATGTAACAGGGTTGACATAATCTGGGGCTGCATCCCCATGATGAAAGACAAAAACAGATGGTAACAGGGTTGACATATATCATAATGAGACAAAAACATTGATTTTTGTTGATTAGTTTACAACAATATTAACACAGCGACAGCAAAAATCACATCAGATATTCATTTTTAATTTTTTACAAGTTACTGAGGGACACAAAAGTCAGCTGTTCTGCACTAATGCTTACTGAAGGTTAGCAGGGACTCGCTTCACGCCCAGCTGGTGTTGTCTGTCTGCCAGTGATTATATCACACTTCTCAGATTCATGTGACATGCTCTCTCAACATTTGCCCATTATACTGGAAAAATTCTCGTCAGCTCAGGCAACAGCTACCTTGGAGAAGAAATGCCAATTACATCCCAGCATGAAACACGGGCGTTTAATGCCGAACTGGTGCCAAATCATGAACAGCTCAGTGCCATAAACTTTTAGTGGTAGATGCGTAAAACTCCTGCATAAAGTATGCACAGCAGCAGTGTGCACTGACTGTGATAAGTTAAAGATCACAATAATTACATAAGACGTGCAGTTCTTTCCTTTCCTTTTTCTACTAAGGGTGTCAGTTTTCTCGTCTGTTCTAGCATAAATTTAATGCAACATTAACAAATGACACTAGGCTAATCAAATACATTATGCTGTCCAACTTGATACCACGTTTAATTATTTGTCTGGCAATAAAAACAGAACCGTGTAGCTTGCATTGTGGCTCAGCAGACATGGGATGATACAATTGCCTTGCCATGCAGTGCAACGGCTTGCAACACTGTTAAAATCTTCCAAACACGAGCAAGCTCATCATATCCTGTTTTATTTCTTGTTACCATGGCACAGGAAGTAAACTATGACAAATAATGACCGGTTGCTAAGGAAACCATTTTTTTAAACTCCCTCCTTTATGAGAAAATAGTTGTATTCTTTCCATATTGTGCCACACCAAAAATGAAGCTTGATGATTGTTTGAGATTATCACATTTAAACAGTCCCAAGTGAACCAATTATGTCTGCATATTTTGAATATTTGTTTTATTCTAATTTAATCATGTTTTATTCCCACTATTTCTTAAATAAACACATACTTTAGAGCTGAAACACAAACAGGTTACATTACTAAGAGAAATGCCATTTTACGTGTGGGCTGACAAGTATGAGTTAAGCAATCCTGCAACTGTGCGAAGCATCTTGAAACTTTTCCAAGATAAACATTTTTAACCGTAATGACATGCAACTGTTGAAAGTATCGTACATGAGAAAGTGTTGTAGCCAGTACAGTAAGCCTGAGATGAATAGAATGATGACGTTGTTAATGTGGAGTGGATAATTAACATGTCCACGGTTTTATTTTTTCAACATCACGTGTGTTGAGAAGCAGATAAAAATCTTTCAGCTGTCAATCAGAAGAGTACAACCTCACCCATAACAGAGATACTATGGCAACATCTCCACCACCCATATTGACATCATCATTGCTGTGTGATGCAACAGCAAGGGGCAATAAAAGAATCACCCTCAAGTCTGTAGACTCTCTCTCTCTCTGTCTGTGTGTGTGTGTGTGTGTGTGTGTGTGTGTGTGTGTGTGTGTGTGTGTGTGTGTGTGTGTGTGTGTGTGTGTGTGTGTGTGTGTTTCCTCCTCAGCTCTGACTCAATGATGAGCAGTAACATTTTGTCTGTTCTCAGCTCACACTGCTTGAATCCCAGCCCTCCCTTTGTGTTCAGCAGTGATGAGCTCAGTCCAGCAAACTGTTATTCCACAGACCCTGATTACCTAATCACAGACGTCTGTGTTTGTTTTCACTGCACTCCGCCCTCTCTCTCACTTCTATACACCCTGATCTATCAAACTGGCATTGGGCTCCTACAAATAGCCCACTACGCGCTACGATCTGTGATTATGACAAAAATATGATATGCTGATGGTTTGTAGAGAATAACAACAGGAAATCAAGTTATTTATAAGAGAAGCATTTTAGAGTAATGATCTGTGAACCACGCCAGTTTGCTAATGCCAAATATTCGCTGCCAGACAAATTACAATAGTGCTTGATTACAATTACGTATGAATGTTTTGACCATTGACCGGTGCAGTAACTTACTGGAATAAGGAACTCTATTAGCTAACTGCATTTTCAGTAGCGTGGCTGTAGCTCAGCACTTTTCAAAATAACATAGCTTTTTCAGTTCCAGATTGAAAGGGGTAGTTCACCCAAAAATGAACATTTTGTCTTCATTTATTCACCCTCATGTTGTTCCAAACTGTACGAGTTTCTTTCTTCTGTTGAACAAAAAACAAGATATTTTAAATAATGATGGTAACCAGACAGTTCACGATAGCCTTTTTTTTCTACTATGGAAGTCAATGGTTACCGACATTCTTTAAAATATCTTCTTTTCTATTCAACAGAAGAAAGAAACTCATACATGTTTGGAATAACTTGAGGGTGAGTAAGTAATGACAAAATGTTCATTTTTGGGTGAACTATCTCTTTAAGGCCTGTTCAAGTACAATACTATAACGATAAAGATGTAATCATACTAAATTTAAAAGAATAGCAGTCCACACACCACAACTATAACGATAACGACACAGATGAATGATAAAGTTTGAATCACTTTCAAAACGATTTTTGACAGCCAATCAGAATCCATCCTGCTTTAATGAGCATAAGAAAGCATTTAAAGCACCAGACGACATAACTAGTGCGCGCTTAGAATAAACAGAAAGTTATTGTTCATTAGCATGGATGCTAACATATTTATCATTATAGTTATCTTTAGTTATCGTTCTTGGTGTGAACGAAGTGTGCCGCACAAGTCCTGACAAGTGAAGCCAAAGCATTTCAATCGCCCCCTGGTGGCTGGCTGCAGTATAGGTCATAATGCTATATGTTAATTTTTCCAATAAGTTTGGTTTTAGTCATGCTATAAAAATGGGGTGTAACATGATTGACAGCCATGCTTGTGAATGAGCGCAGACTCAGGCTCCGAACAACGCTGCTGGGATGCTTTGGCTTTATTTTTCTACAGTGTAAGGAAGCAGTGACACGCTGTCCATCTTTTTTTTTCTTACAGTCTATATATAAATCTTATGAAAGACTTTATATATAAGAAGACGGTGGACTCTGATTACTTATGAATAGTCCCCAATATGGCAAATAAGCCCCGTCTTCTAAATGAAAGAGCCAATCGTTCATTAGTTAAGTCATCATGTCACTGCAACTGCCATCAGAAGCTCTGGTTGCTATAGAAACAGGCAGTGTTCTGAGATGCGCCTTTAACAATAAAAATTTTTGTCATGATTTGAGCGTTTATCAACAAATATTTATCACCTTTTTGAGACAAGTGTTGTCAGATTTCACTGGTGATTTCAAATATGAAATTTAATCGTAAGCTTGGCAAAAGGTTTTGGAGAATTTCATGTTTCTCCATTCAAAGAGATAGGGATAGAATTTTATGTGACAGTCACGTAGAGTCACAAGTCCAGTCCATGATGATTCAAACTTTAAAGCTTAATCCTTACACGTTGTTTAAAAATAAACATTAAGGGGAAGCGAGCAATGAGGGTGCTCAGATCAGATAACACTTTTGGTGATGATAAGCAGACAATGATAATAGAGCTGGAAGAGACTGGCAGGAAAATTTTATCTCTCAGCATGGTTTACTGGATCTACTGTCAACATATGGAGGAAATGAAGATCAGTGGAAAGTCCTTGATGGTGAACCTCACAGTGTAACACTGGGAAAAGCCCAGTGAACAGGACTGCAGGGCCTGCTAAAGATGAAACAGCGGGTGGGTTGTTTGCTGGCAGTTGGAGCCTGTTGAGACGAAACCGTGGCTAGCCATGACTGGGTAAACATGGGTGGCACGATAGTTGGGAGCTTGCTGATGGATCAGCTGAGGGTAGAGCTGTCAAGATAAATCAAACACTGGAAAGAAGAGACAGAGAGAGTTTGCAGCTACATACAGATACTGTGGCAGATTCAGCATACATACAGTATATATTCCAATTCAGTGCACAAACATACAATACTACAGTGGTGTGTAACAGTCTGTGACCACATTATTTTTACATATTAAAGTCACCATGAAAGCAAAATAGACAATTCTTGTTTTTTTTATTGCAGTGATTACCAGTGCACTTTTTTTTTTTCTCATGTGCCCTCGTAATCTTTAATACAAATAACTTCCCCTCCTTCTTGCAGTGACATTCTCTTCTCTGATGATGTGTTTACTGGTGCGAGGGCGGGAAAACATGTCACATGACATCACAGCAATAGCGAACCACAATTATCTAATGATTCAATCAATTCCAGGGGACCCTGACGTTCTTCGTACGTCGCTAACTCAGTTAGCTGGATTTGATTGTTGACGATTTGGCATGATCTCGGATTGTTTGGTTCTTCCAAGCTCATCCTGGCCTTGTTGTCATAGCAACGGGTCCGTAAGCTTAAACCTGCTCGGGAGCAGCTTATTTCATGTAAACAGGATTAGATTGCATCTTGAGGTGATAGTTAAAATCTGTCCCAGCCACTGCTACTTTATTACAAGAGTTCCTTACTGAACCAGGGGCAATAATAATTTTAAACAATAATAATAATAATATAAAAAATTATTTGAAAATAATATTATAATGTTGTGTAAAAGGTGTATAATACAATAGACACAGCCACTTGATTGAGAGATTTATTTGTGATGGAATAATTACTTCATAATGTTATTGGAGTTTTACACACATGTTGTACAGTTAATCTGAGCCGTGCATTAATTTGAGTGATGACGGATATTATGGGATGGCTTGATGCAGCACAGGAGATGCAGAGAACTTGATCTTGACCCTTAAGAAACTTTAATTAATGCTGATAATGCTTCAAATTGACTTAAATTATATGAATTGCTAATTACAACATTGAAATAAAAATGTAAAGGGTATACAAATTCTATAAAATCATGAATATAAATAATTGGGAATCATGTTTAAAAACTTTGTCATTGTCATTTGTCATTTATCATTTATCTATTATAACTTTTATGTTGGTTTGGTCGTTTGGCTGTTTCCTTATAAAGGCCCAGAAATTTGTGTTTTTTCTTTCTTGTCTTGTTGTGTTGACTGCAGCCAATCGCTGCATTGCTGATCGTGGTTTCGAGTATCGATGCATCTGCCCTCTTTAGTGAACACAAGAAC